>OX352773.1:87582669-88055191 GCA_947095535.1 Poecilobothrus nobilitatus | reverse complement strand
TTCATTTTTAATGTTAAATTTATTCGTTGCTGTTATTATGGATAATTTTGATTATTTGACACGTGATTCAAGCATATTAGGAGCACATCATTTAGATGAATTTGTACGAATATGGGCTGAATATGATCCGAATGCGACGTAAGTATTGCATTAATATTAATAATAAATTTTATTAAATTTTATTTAAAATACAAAAAAAAATAATTTAGGTTATACCTTAATAGTTAATACACATAAAATATAATAGTTTTTTACAATATTAATACACTCAACAACATGCACTCCTTTTATATAAATATACAGACTGTGAGCATATTATTTTTCTTTTTGTTTTTTTTTCACGATCCTGTAATCTATATGCAATTTTTAAATTTTATTATAGTTTAATTTTATTAATTAAAATATAAATATTCATAGTCTTAATAACTAATAATATAATTAATTAAGAGATTATTTTAATATATTAATTTTTCTTTTAAATTTTTTTTCTCTATATTTTTAAACTAAGCTTATTTCATTCAAACAATTTATATATATTTTTTAACTACTTTCTAATGTTAATTTTTTATTTTCTTAAAATTATTTATTAAATATTTAAATTTGTTTTTTATTGCCATTTGGCTTAAATGACAGACAGCAAAACAAAAAAAAAAAATAACGATTATAATATGTTAACAACTTTGTTAATGAATTGCTCATTATTAATTTTTTTTTTTGTAAAGATGCTGGTGCACAGTAAGAAAATATTTCTTCTGATCAAAATGCGCTATATAACTATATTATTCTTTTGTTAAAAGGCGACATCTTTTTGCAAATAAAAAAAACAGGACTTGGCTTATCTTAATGGTCTTCTTAATTTTTCTTGCAATTTTTTTCTTTTTAAATTATAATTTTACAAAATAAAAAACTAAAAAAAAAAATAAAAATTTTTTTTTTTTCTATTGTTTAAATTTTCTTATTTAGGGGGAAAATTCATTACACGGAAATGTACGATATGCTAAAAAATATGGATCCTCCATTGGGGTTCGGTAACAAGTGTCCTAATCGCCTTGCCTATAAAAAGCTAATTAGAATGAATATGCCATTAGATCATGAAATGAAAGTTAATTTTACAACAACATTATTTGCATTAATTAGGGAAAATTTAAGTATTAAAATGAGATCAGGTAAGACACAATAATAATACAATATTGAAGTGTTAATAAAATTTATTTTAATAATTTAGCTGAGGAAATGGATCAAGCTGATGAAGAATTACGTCAAACAATAACACATATATGGCCATTACAAGCTAAAAAAATGATCGATTTATTAGTACCAAAAAATGATCAATTAAATAAAAATAAAATGACAGTTGGTAAGGTTTATGCTGGTCTCCTAATATTAGAAAGTTGGCGTTGTACTAAATTTGGCCAAATTGATGGATTACCGGTAAAATTTCAAAAAATAATAATATTTTCAATATATACCTACCTATTTTTTTTTTAAATAATTTTTTTTTTTTTATTTTATTTTATTTAATATCGTGTTATGATTTTTATTATTTTATTCTTTTTTGTGTAAATGATTTTATATCTTTGCGGTTTTTCCTTTTTTTTTTTTTAATTTTTATCAAAATTATTTATTTTTTAAATGTATATATTTATTTAATTGAATTAAAAAAGAAAACAAAACTTCTTTATTTCAAAATTCTTAGTGAACACAACAAAAACTAACGATTAATAAAATCAGTACTATATATGTATACATTTTAACGAATTTAGTATAATAAGTTTTTTTCTAGTTGTTATACCGTATACGTATACAACATTTTACTTATAAAAAGTCAAAAAAAAAAAACCAATTTTCAGTTAATTAAGAAAAGATATACAAAAAAAAAAAAAAAGAATTATAATTAAGTTTAAAACTTTATAAAAATATTTCAAAGTTACTATAAATAAGACCAATCTTTATTTTGGTTATTACATTTTCGGTAAAATTTTGAAAATCTAAATCTAACCTATAAATAATTTTTTTAATTTTTAGAAATAGTAAAATATTTCGAAATTTTTTAAATAAAATTTAGTTATTGGTTTTTAAAGAAATCCTATAAATATACTTTATACATTATAGGATTTCTGTTTATATCTCATTTGATTGACTTAAGTATATATTCGTTAAAATATATATATATGTATGTACTTATTACTGTTGAAAATCACATTTATCAATTGTTTTTAATTATTTATTTAAGTGTGATTGCATGTAATACGTGTAAAATATTTCACGTTTTATAGATTTTTTTTTTTTTATTGTACCACTATAGTGATAAAAAAAATAATAAATCTAATTTTTAATTAATTTAATTTTCAATTTTAAATATTATTAAATAATATTCAAATGTTAAAAGAGATTATATAGATAGTTTTTTAGTTTTCTTAGAAAACTTAAACATACATATTATATAATAAAACAAAAAAAAAAAAAAAATACCTGAATATTAATGTTTTGACATCGTTTACCGTGAGTTAAAATTAGTCTTAGAATATTCATTTATTTATTTTTGTTTATTTTTATATATAACTTAACTTTATTTATAATATTATTAACTATATATTATTATAATATAATTTTATTCAAAAAATTAAAATTCAAATAGTTTTATATTAATAAAATAATTTCTAAACTATATAAAACATATTTATTAAAAAAAAAAATCAAATTAATTGCAAATTAAAATCATTTCTATCATAAAAATTTAATTTTATATAATTTATAAATAAATATATAAATACATTTACTTATTATATAATATACATTTATATATATAATCACAAGATTCGTAAATAAGTGCATTGACATAAACCATCGTGTAGGGAATAATGTATAGACAAAAGTTTTATATGGGAGTTAGATTATGGGTTTAATCGTTTCGGAACTGTGGGGGTTTAAAGAACATTTGGTACAATTTTCTTTGTTTCGATTAAAATTACCATAACTTCTATTAAAAACAAGATTAAAACATTCTGTGTCTTTTAAAAATGTTTTTAAAAACATAAGAAAGGTGATTTTCTCGTATGTAATGTACTCGTATTTATTAAATCTCTATTATTTTTAGTTTTTGCTGTAAAACGTTTTAAAGTTGAAAATTTTGAATTTTTTAAATTATTGATAGAAGAAAATGTAATTTTGCTAAGTAACTGTTCTTGTTTGTAACAGAAGTTATGATTATTTTAATGAAAACAAAGAAAATTGTACCAAATGTCCTTTAATATTCCACAGCTCCAAAACTATTGGACCCACAATCTAATCCTCATACAAAATTTTTGTCTACACATTATCCCCTGCACAATGGTTTATGTCAATGCACTTACTTATGAATCAGCCTGTATATGGATATAAAAATACTTACTTTTAAAATACAAAATAAAATTAATGATGTATAATTTATTGTAATATTCCATTATTTTTTTTTTATTTACATATACATATTTTATTAATTCAATTTATTCTTTTAAATCCGCAAAAAAAAAAAAAACCAAATTATACATTAATATTTTTGATTTGATTTTATTTATTTTTATCACAATCAAAACAAAAAAATAACAATGGGATTAATAAAAAGAAAACTCAAATAAAATCAGCCTTTATAAATATGTTAAAACATTTCAAGTTCATTGATCTTTTTTAAGTTTAAATGACTATATGAAATAATTCGGATCAAAACTCATTAATATACAAACATAAAATGTATTAAATAATTAAAACTTAAATTTAATTTAATTTTTCTTAATATGAGTAAAGTTTTTTTTATATTATTTAACCTTTTGCTATACATAATTTTCTTTAATTCTATTCAAACTTTCATTAAATATTTTATTATTTAATGAAAGTGACTATGTAAGATGATTTTGCAAAAATTCAAGAGCTTTACAATCTTGTAACCATCTTAAAAAACTTCTCTTATAAATTAATAATGGTCAAATTTCAACAAAAAAAAAATTTAAATAAATTCATTTAAAATAAAAACAAACGAAAAAAAAGGTTAACCGATTTTTGTAAATACATTATTAAATTTTCTTTTATTTATATGTTGATTCGTTCCTTTTTCATATATTTAAAAAATTCATTATTTTATTTCTAAAAAAAAAAACAATATTATTAAATGATTTAACCAATTAAAATTAATACTTTTTATAACTTTATTAAAAATATCTTTTTCATTATAATTAACTTAACGGATATCCTTCCGAATAGATTTCGTGTCTGATTTATTTCTAATTTTCCATGTAGATAGTTCTATACATCTGATGAATTTCTAATTTGGTTTCAGTTGGCGAAACTGTCATTAAAAGGCTCAAATATTATTTTGAGCAATTAGATTCACTTATGGCGTATATAGTGTAAAGTAAAAATAAAGACTTTACAAATTTTAATGACATGAAAAGAATATATTTTTGTCTCAGATCAACTGGTTTAGTTATAGAGTCGCATAAAAGAAAAATAATA
The DNA here is from genome assembly GCA_947095535.1 of Poecilobothrus nobilitatus. Classification (NCBI taxonomy): domain Eukaryota; kingdom Metazoa; phylum Arthropoda; class Insecta; order Diptera; family Dolichopodidae; genus Poecilobothrus; species Poecilobothrus nobilitatus. The sequence goes on along the minus strand of OX352773.1, from coordinate 88,050,703 downwards.
TGCTTTCTGTTAAATTACAAAAAAATCTTATATAAAAGCCGTAAACGTTTGCAACAACATTTTTCATACCAAAAACTTATACTACACATAACAGAAAAAAGGAATAAAAAAATTGAAAATTTATAGGGTTTTGGTACGTAATCCCGAAAAAAAAATCCCAAATATAAAAATTCCGAATTCAAATCCCCAAAACAAAATCCCCAAAAATTAAAATACCGAAATTACGAAATGCCGAACATCAAAATCTTTCATAGACAGAAATATATGGATATAAAAATTCCGGAAAAGGGGAATACTTAGATTTTGAATCCAACTATTAATACTTACAGTATACCCACGCACGGCATACATATACTTATACCAATTTCATTCAAAAAAAATTAAATTTTCAGATTTATATATGAAAAATAATTAATTTTGCAACCCCACTACAAAATTATTGAAACCGGATTTCGTCTCTTTTTGAAGGAGTGAAGACTGCCACTACAAAATTTTTCTTTAATTTTGTTAGTGTTGTTATCTGTGTTTTTACGTTTATTTAAATTTATTCTTATTTTTGTTGCAAAAAGTTAAGTGTTCTTACTGATGAAGGGAAGATAGTTCTCAAAAAACGTTTTTAAGATAAATAAAAAATATATTAGAACTGAAAGATATTTCGTTTTAGTTCATTAAAAAGTTAAGTGACAAAAAACCAATATTATTTCTAAATTACCAGACAGGTGTATGCTACGTCGGGTTTATCTAGTTATATATAACGTTTCAATTATTGTTATTGTTTTATTTTCCATTAACCTTCCTAAATTAGTCCCAACAACTTCTATAGTTTTAACAGTTCCCTAGTTATAATAGATTTTCATCAAGTGCCAAATTTAAAATTTCAATAAATTTATTTTTTTCATTATACCATACATTATACGAGTAGTGTATGGATAGTTTCAATGTACTAATTAGAATGAAATGTATATAATTATATGTATATAAAAAAAATATGTACATATACCTATAAACCTAAATCTTAAATTAGTATAAATTAATATTATATATATATGAATATATAAACAGGTTTCTGTGGGTTATGATTTAAATCATATTAATTTGTATGTATAGATAGTTTTGTTGTCACATGTCTTTTTCAGTATTGAAAGAAAATCAGGAATTTTTTTCAAAAGATTTGGTTAGATATTAAAAACATTTAAAAAAAAAAAAAAAAAATAGATATACATTTAAATATAAATTTATTGGAAAAATGACATTAACTCTATTTTACCCAAAAAAGTCTTCTTTTATGAGACCATATATATAGCTAAACCAATTAATAGATCTGAAACAAATATATATTATGCTCAAAAAAAGAATTTTTCATTATGTTATAAAAGATTAAATTTCTCTTTTAGTTTCAGAGATATTTACATATAATTGAACTTACACCTTAAATTTTCAAATTTCCTTTAATGACCTTTAATGAAGTTTATACCAACTATGATCTGAACAGAAATTTATCAGTCTAAGTATTTGTGTGTAAAGTTAAAACGAAATCGAACATAGGACTTAATCGGAAGTTCCAACCAATTATACTATTTTTATAATATTTTTGTTTTATAATTATTCTCTACTTAATTTTTATACTAAAAAATAATATATATAATATTTTTTTGTTTTTACTTTTTAATTAAATGTATTAATTAGCGTGAAAACAACAATAATTTAGCTGACGTTGTAAGTGTTTATTATTTCTGTTGTATTAATATTTATATGCAATTAAAACTAAATAAAAATAAATATATATATAAATGAATATATATATATTTATATAATTTTCAGAACTTGCATATAAATAAATAATACGTGTAAAATAAAGAATACCATATTATGTATAATACTATGTTGTAGTAGAAAAAAAAAGTAATTCTTTAAATTATGCATTTTTGTAATAAAACAATTTATTAATGAATTTATTAACAAAATTTTTATTTATCTCTCAAAATTTATTTTTTGTATAAACTATAATATTATTGAAGTTTTATATAAAAGTTATAGCAATAGGCACATAAATTGGATACGAAAAACTTCTTTTATACATCTTGTTAAATTGTATAAAAATATTTTTGTAAATATCGAACGATATTTAAAGTGGGAATTTGGTTTCATTTTGAAGAATTATCATTAGCTGTTCAGAAAAATTAATATCAAATATCTAAATTTATACTAACATATTTTTGTGTATATACTGCAGAAAACTTATATAAACTTATTATATAAAAATTCATCTTTTGATGAATGAAGTTTTAAAATAAAAAATTTTTCTAAAAAATTTATTTACAAAAATGCATAAATAAAATTTGTTATAAAAATTACAATTTAGAATAGTAGAAAATAAATGTGAAAAATCTGTAAACTTCCACAATTAAATTAACAAAAAAAAAAAAAGCAATCAATGACACAAACACAAAAAACAAATCTTCTTCATCACACAATGTTATATTTTTAACATCTTCACATAATTTTACAAAAAGTTTTCTAATCATGTAAAGATTCAATATGTACACTAAAGCACTCTAATTACACTCACTATTAATTGTAATTAAAAAATAATTTATCTTATTCTGCTACTTTAAAAACATACATTATTTTTTTTTTTTGATAAAATTTCGCTAATTCTTTAAATTTTTTTTGTAGATTGTTAAAAATTAAAATATATTTTTTTCTTTTATTTCAAACCTTTGCAAAAAAAAAAACAAATTTTTGAAATAGGACTTGGATTTACAAAATGAAACATCAAGGAGACCATCTCGGGAAAGTATGCAAGTTACCGAATCTCATTTACATCCAAATCAAGTGTACAGAAATGGTGAAAGATCACCCAGTTTAAGGTACGATTAATAGAAAAAAAAAAAAAAAACAAAATAAAAACACAAATTTTTAAGTCCTGCGCTGATTGCTTTTATTTGTATTTGACTAACTTTAATGTTGAAGGAAAGCATTGCACCACATTCTTTACTATACGTGATATCCTTAACTGTAACAATAATATGGTTTTGCAAAATCAATTGCAGTTCATCTTAATATCTAAAATGTTACGGTTAATTTTAAATCCTGTAGAATACGAATTTTAAATAAAAATTTTACTTCTATCAGTAATATTTTTTTTTTTTCTACAATTTGAACTTGCATTGAATCAAATCTAGAATTGATTCGCTTATGCACTCATATTTCTACTAACTTCTATATTCGATCGTTATCTTAAACAGAAGTACTTTATGTTTCATTTTTTAATATATCTCTTTATTTTTAAACTAAAAAATTCCCAGAAAATCGTTATTTTTAATATATAAGTATGTATACATTCTTTTTCATAATGTCTGCTGCAAAAAAAAAAAAAAAACTGATCTACAAGGAACAATAAAATATTTTCTTTTTTAATATAAAAAAACAGGCAAGAGCTATCACCAACAGCCAGATCACCGAGCCCCAGACGAAAAAGTCACTATCAACATCATGATATTGGATTTTCGGATACAGTATCAAATGTTGTAGAAATGGTTAAAGAAGGTAGAGGTTATCATCCTAGAGGATATAGTAGTGGACAGCACTATACTCGTGGTACGTGAATTCATTTAATATTTTTTATTTATTACTTAAAAAAATTTTGTTTGTTTTTTGAAATATTTTGTTCGTTAAAATTAAATATTTAAGAAAAAAAAATATTGTTGAAAAATTTTTAATTTATTAATTTATTAATTTTTTTTTTTTTTTTTTTCGAATTTAATTGCATTTTAAAGCTATTATAATGTTATATATTTAAAAACACATAAATTAAATATTTTTTAATCATAAAAAATAATTCTATATTTATCATAAAACAAACATTATATACTGTGGAGCATGTTTTTATAGCATTTTTAATATTTTAAAATTAAAAAAAAAAAAAAATAAAATTTTTTATACAGAACATTAAACATTAAAAAATCCTTATTTATATCAAAATTTAAAAAAAAAAAAAATTCAGTGAACATTATTTAGATTGAATTCAAGTTTTTTTTTTGTTTTTATTGTAACATTTGTTAAATTTTTCATTCCCCTGCCTGTCTCTCTTTTCATGTACTACAATGAAAACGGAAACAAAAATATGTGACTGTTTTTTTTTTTTGTTTCTTAGTTAAAAATTTGTATTTTCATGCTGTCAAATTTGGTAATACATAATTTGAATAATTTGTTGTTCTGTTTTTCTTTTTGTTTTAATTACTTGGATAATTTAAAAAACATTGCATCAAAAAATTAAAATAAAAAAAATGAAGACAAAATCTAAAAATTTACTCAAAAAAAGTTTAAAAAAAAAAATTATTTAAAAATCGACGTTTCATTGATTCTGTATATGTATGTATTACAATACCTCTTATTTTATATTATATGTCAATACCTGTAATATTTTTTTTATATGTTATATTTATGTATGTATGTTACTTCTTAAATAATTTCCTTTTTAAATTTATTTTTCTTTTTTCCCTTTTTTTTCACATCCTTCATGAAATCTAACTGCTTTGTTGAGTATAGTTTTCATTTTTCTTTCAGTATAAAATTAATTTGCTATAATATACAAGATACAAAAAAAATTTTTTTATAATAGGTACTCTTAAAAATTTCTTAAAATAACACAATATAACTTTTATCAAATATGTACCTATATTCTAAATTTTAATATGTAACCAATCATTTCAAGTTTAAAAACGTTAAGTCTATGTTTAACTAGTTAAAAAACTAAAACATAAACTTTTACAAGGTTGACTTATGAAAAGATAAATCCTTAAAGATAAATTGTAAAACAATAAAATTAATAAAGATTTTAACTTTAAGTTAATTATTATAAATTAAGATATTCTTAAAAATATGTTTTAATTTGAGTTTTTACTCGAAAAGTGAATTCAAAACTAAAAAGGATCGTAGTTTTAACAAGTCCATTGCTTAACAAACGACTAATCTTAAAAATTTTTCAAAATTTTCTGTTAATTTCATGAGTAGAATTTTATGTCTGGCCAGTTTTATCCTTTTTTTGTTAAATCAAAAGATTTAGAATCATTGAATTTTAATAGTATATTTTAATTATATAATCAAAAAATAAATATTTTTGAAACGGCTCATTCATATTCAAATTAAACATATTTTTTAATAATATTTTTTTTTTTTAGAATGAGTTGCTTGTTGCAAATTTTACAAATTAATGCAATTCAGCTATTTATTTATTTTTTTTTAAATCATATTGAGTATAAATGTAAAATTTATATTTTTGATCATAAATTACTATTTTTCCATAATATAATGCATACATATAATAGCTATTATAGTACATAAATAACACAAAATCAGTTATAAAAAAGGGAAAATAAAATCATACATAAATAAAATGATAGAATCTATTATTGTACATTTTACATATTTATATTTTTACACTAGATTTTTATAATTTTTAATTTTTTTATTACAATATATACATGACGATATTTATGTTTTTGCACACAATTAATTTCTTTTTCTTTTTATTTATTAAAACACAAGTTTTTTTTTTTTTGATTTAAAAAATTATTAATACTAATATGTTGTTATAAATCCTTTTCGCTTTAGATTCCTTTTGTTAAAAATAAAATTAAAGTGAAAATAGAAATTATTTTTTAAATAAAAACATACAAACATAAAAAATGGAATGATGCATAAACTGTCATCTTAAGATATGTACGACGAAAATCACACACATACAAAAATACACCAACAGTCAGTCAGTTAATTTATTAATAAATATAATTCAAAATTAAAATAAATAATCGCGCACATTATTTATATTTTTTCTATAAATTATCTTCACCGCATTTTACTATTTCTGAATATTGTTTTTTTTTTTCCTTACATTTTGAGAAAAAAAAATTAGATTTTTATTTTTTGAAGAATCATTGTATTGTGTTGGTATTGCCTTTATATTGTTTAGGCTTTTATATAAATAAAAAAAAAAAATTGTTTGCTAAAATAAAACAAACAAAATGGTGATTTCACGTTTTTCATAAGTGGTTTCTCTCTTTCTTTTCTTTTTTTTCTTCATTTGTTTTTTTTTCTTATTTTTTTTTTTTTTGTTTCTTTTTTTTGTTTTTGCCTTTAATTTTTGTTTTTTGACAAAACTTTAGGTTCATGGTCAGCGTCAACAAGTCCAGCGAGATCACCATCACCAACACATTTTGCTGGCCACCTGCCAAGAAGTAAGCAAAATCAATATCAGCATTATCCCATCTATGGGACAACTAGCCTATATCGCAGATCTCGTTCGCCAAGTCCTACACGACTACAGGAGATGCATGATAATAATAAACTTAGAGCAAATAGAATGGGTACAAAAAAAACAAAAAAAACTATTAATTGGCTTTCTAATTATTAATGAAAAAAAAAAACAAAAGAAAAAATCAAAACAAAAATAATTAAAAAAAAAAACAAAACAAAAAGAACAAAACAAAGAACTAATTAAATATATTCAATACCATAATATAATATTTTATAATATACATATATATATATATATATTGAATATATATGTTTGCATATATATATTCATATATGTTTTTAGAAATATATTTTAAATATATTTATAAATTATTATAAAAATGAAGTCTTTTTTAAATCTCGTGTTTATCTAACTTTTAAAGAATTGCAAATTTGGAAAATTGTTAAATTAAATTGCATACTTTAAGGATAATTTTTCAATGTTTATAAATTTGATTTTTATTGATTTTATACATAAAATTGAAATTAAATCTGTTACCATCTGAGTAGCCGAAAAATATTTGATTTCTATTTTTGCGAAAATAATCAAATAATTATATTTTCTGTAATTTTAATATTTTCTTTAAATTTAATAAACGAATAAATCATTATTTCAATTTATTTAAATAATAACTAAATAAGTTTATTATTCTTTCATTCAAATAAAAAATCCAAATTTTGCAATTATTCCTCTTCATTTAATTAGTCTTTTTAAAATTAATATGTATAAATAAAACTAATATTTTTATATAAATTATTTTATAGATATTAATTTAAATTTCTTAAATTATATATTATATATAAAATAATATTATTTTATCATTATTATTATATAAATTAATTTATATAATTTTCCATTTTCCGGTTTCATAAATTTTGTATTTAGAAGAACCATTAATATCCTTAAAATATTTTTGATTAATTTCATTCACTTTTCGTTTATATACTATGTAACAACATATAAATTTTTTTTGAATTCATTTATCAATTCCCTCTTCAATATCAAATTATTCATAAATAAGTATATGTATTGATATACATATATATATAAATATAATAAATAAATAATAACAAATATAGTTAAATATCTATAATATACTTTACAATTTAATATTTTATATAAAACTATTACATATATCATAACACAACAATGGTACGTTTGCTCGATACATCACATAATTTTTACATAACTACTTATTTCCTTTTTGATGGCACTATTAATTTAAACAATATTTAGGGTTTTTTAAGAACTTCAACAAAAAAAAATTGTAATGTTTTTTTTTTTTTAGGGAATGTCTATAAGTATTCTACGTACTAACAAAAAAAAGTAATAAAAATTTTTTTATGTAGTTTTTCATTTTTTAAGCCTGATTCATAGGAGTTAACAAAAAGCAACAATCAAAATTTATAAATTTATTAATTTTCTAATCAATCAAAAAAAACCATTTCCGATTAGGAATCATTTATTTACCATTTCCAAAAAAAAAAAAAAAACTTGTTTTCATTCTAACTCATGCAACGTGTTTTTTTTTATTGTTTTTCTAACTATTTAAAAAACGCTTCTTTCTTCTGAAAATTATATCAGAAAGTTATCGCTCGTATATGCTCGTATATAATGCCTTCATTGTATACTCTAAAATTTTTTATATAAAAATTATAATTTAATTTTAATAATTATTTATTTTTATTTTTTCTTTTTATGAAAAAAACCAAAAAAAAAAAAAAACACACAATTAAAAAAAAATTTTAGGTCATTACGTACAACATAGTTATCCAGCTCTAACGACACGAAGAGGTGGCATTGGTCGTAGATTACCACCAACGCCATGTAAGCCTTCAACACTTCAGTTGAAACCATCAAATATTAATTTTCCAAAATTAAATGCAAGCCCAACGCACGTAAGTATTAAATCAAAAATTCAAAATTTTATCAAATTTAATTTTATTATTTTTCATAAATTACAGACACACCGTTCAACACCGCATAGTGTTCATTCTCTAATGTATAATCGTGATGCAATACGATATCCGGTTGATACATATTTAAAAGAACGTGAACGTGATAGAGAACGTGATGCATTTAGAGATAGAATACGTGACTATGAATTATGTTGTGAATATCCAGAAGAAGAACATGATTGTTATGATATGGATTATGACCATGAAATCGATAGAGAAAGGTATTGTATACATAAATACATAAAAACATTTACATACACTATGACCCCGATTTACACCCTTTTCGATTTACGGTTTTAATTTAACTATTTTTTTTTATTTCATTATTTTTTTTTTATTAGGGACGCATACTGGGCATAAACCAGGGGGTCTGAGTGTAATATTATTTGAAAGAATAAATAAATATATTTTTAAAATACATTATTAATTATATGTTTTTTCTTTAGACTGGAATATATAGCTCCTCTTTCATTTGAACAAGCCGTCGCAATGGGTAGAACAGGTCGTGTATTACCATCACCTGTTTTAAATGGCTATAAACCGAAAGGTCCACATGTAAGACATTCAGATTCTGATGAAGAAGATTGGTGCTAGCAAAGAATTAGACTACGACGGGATAGACGGGATATTCAAATGTGGGTTTAGAAAATATTTAATCAAATTAATAGAAAAAATAAAACCAAAAAAAAAAATAAATAAATAAATACAGAAACGGCATTTTGGTATTTACTAATAATCATATTTTAAATTTCTCTTTTTAAAACAATAAAAAAACAAAATAAATAATTTAATTTAATTTAAAATAATAAAATTCAGAAATAAAAAAAAAACTGAAATAAAACGAAAATTAAAAATATGGCTATCGGTTATCCAGTGCCAATTTTCAAGAAAACAAAAATCTCTTTTTAAAATAAAAAAAAATAAAAATTGGAATCAACATTAACAAAAAACAAAAAAAAAATAAAAAAAAAAAATTCAAATTTTTTAATGTAAATATATACAAAAAAAATAATATTAATATATATATGTATATATATATATATATATATATGTATATATATATTACTATATATATATATATAAATATATATATGTATAATAAATAATGCATTATGTATATATCTTTAATTATATTTATTGTTATAAATAATATGTGCGTAAATATTCATATATAAAATATAAACAAATATATATATTATATACTTACTTTTTTTAATATTTCATAAAACTTATATTTATATATAATTTTTAAAAAAATATTCATTTTTAAAGATAATTTTATTTTTAATTATAGCAATTTTTTTTTATTTCGAATTGGCTACATTTTTGTATACATTTTTATAAATAATTTAAATTCAATCAATTAAAATATTAAGAAACAAGCAAACAAACATACAAAAGATCATTTTTATTTTATAAAATAAATAACGTGATAGATAATATCAATCAATGTACTATACATGCATATTACATACATTAATATAAATATATAATTACATCATACACGTAAATTTATAAATACATTAATAACAAAAAAAAAAAAATGAAAAATCATTATCGGAATATAAAACTCGCAAACTCTTAATAATAAAACAAAAAAAAAAAGAAACAAAAATATAATTGAAAATATACGAAATCAAAATGTAAACAAAAATGTAGTTATTCAATTATTTTTAATAATAATTTATATTTAATAATATAATATTATTTTTTTAAATAAACAATCTAATCTTTATTTTTATTTCATTTAAAACACTCAATATTTTTATTTCTTTTTGTACATACTATTTATATATTATAATTACTTTTTAAATCCTTAAATACATAAACTAATTAAAGTTTTATTCTTCGACTAACTTCAACTGATATTGTTGACACTGACAGATAAATTAAATAAACCCAAATTACAATGTTAAAAAAAATAAGCAAAATATTAGGTTTCCAACATTCAGAAGGTAAGATTTTTATTTAACATCTGAAGTCATAATAGAAATATTCAAAAATAATTATTTTTAATTTCACCAATACAAAATGAATTCATCTAATTTTTTATTGCATTCAAAGATTTATTATAGGTAAAAAGGATAGACACAATTTTCAAAATAAATAAACTTTGATTTTTATATTATGTCAAATGTCAATTTAATTTTGTGTCTTGTCTTCAATTTAATTTACATATTCGCTAAATTTTCAAATTGCTACATATTTACTTACATATTTACCAAATTGCTACATTTATGTATTAAAAATAAATAAATATTTAATTTTCCTTGAATAAAATTAAAATTATTAAATTAAAAGACAAATATTCCTATCAGAAATTGAAAGAAAATCAACTATAAAGGTTATTTTATTAAATAACAGTTGGATTCTGTAAAATAAAATTTTATTACATTCATTATCTCACTATTTAAATCTATTGAAAATATATTATTACACACTTATTAAATTAACACCTATGTATGTATATATTAAATATATGGTTTACTTTTTATTTCTAAATTTCTATTTATGATAATCTATTTACTTTGCTAATGAAAACATAAAACATAATTTTTTACTTTATTCTTGCCTTTCTATTATGGAAAATATTAAGGAAATGCTTATTTATTAATTTAATTACTTTTTATCAAATAATATTAACATTTGGACATTGTAAAATAAACTTGTAAAAACGTCAGCTAAAATTTAATTGTATCTCTTTCCCTTTGTATAAATAAAATTGTATAAAATATGTGATTGTTAAAAATGTTTATTAAAAAAAGGTTTTCTAAACGATTTGAATTATTCAAGTATTTATACTGTACAAATTAATTTGTATTTCTCTAAACTTTCAATTTTATCAGTTAGTATTTAAGGGTTAAAATAAGTAAAAATACATATATTTATATTTATTTTAAAATAAAAAAAATTAATTATTTTATTTCCGTTTCTTGTTTTCAAGTAACCGTTCTTACTTGAATTATTCGTATTATACTTTCATTTACATTTAAATTATAATGCCTCGAAAATATTTAATTTTAATATTAATATAAATAATATTTAAAAAAAAAATTTAAACTACCGTCGACATAAAAATAAATACATTACATTTAATTGAAAATGAATATAAAAACAAAGAAAAAAAAAATGTACTTTAAATTCAAATATTTAAAATAATATTTGAAAAAATAGAAAAAAAAAATCGGAAATAGAAATAAATAAATAGCTAATAAAATTTATTATATTTTAAAAATCGTAGATAGTTTAATTGAAATGATAAAAAAAAAAATGAATTTTTATATTAAATAAATTAAATAAAATATAAGAAAAAAAGAAAATTAGCGAATATATGTAAAATATAATAATTTATATTATATAAACGTCGTATGTAGGGCTCACACAATAAAACTAAAACAAAACAAAGAAAATAGTATCAAAATAATTACATATTTCTTTATATTTATTTTATATTTTCTCTATTTATATATATATATATGTACATATATATAATTGTATATTATAATATATTATAATCTTCATTACATACTAATTATTAAATTTAAATGCCTGTTATCTGTTATGTTAAGTATAATAAAAATTTTTATATAAATAAATATATATATATACAAATATATATATTAATTGTTATATTCAAGAAAGAAGCAAAATAGAGAATGATTTATAAATTTTTAATTTAAAAACTTTATCACGATATTTTTTTTTTTTTTGAACAAAAATACTGAAATTGTTTAATATTTTTCATAATATACTAGTTACTAGCAAAAAATTATCCGTCATTGTCATACTAAAATTAAATAAAACATAAAAAATATATTTATATTAATAAAATTACATGTTATTAATTGTATATATATATATATATATATATATATATATATATATATTTAAAACCTCGGTTTATGTCGCTTATTTGGAACTGTGACTGAAAGATTACACATAAATATATTAAAACTATTATACTACATACCTACCTACATATAAAACTAATTTCATAATCGACATTCAAATTTTTTTCATTTTCACCACATTAAAAACTTCACTTTTTTTTTATTCATCTTTGATTTTAAAATTTATTATTATTATTGTTATTATTATTATAAGGAGAAATGTCATTACTTTTGTTATAAATTTAAAAAAAAATGTTATTCATAAATTGAAAATTGACTTGTTTTGATAATGATCATCTTTATAAAAATATCAGAAATACATAAACTGCTTCCAGTTCAAAAACAAATTAAGCATGACCTAAATCGAAGTTTTAGATTTATATGTTTTGTTATAATATATATAATAATATTATATTTTATATATATATATAATTTTTATTTTATTCTAAAAACAAACATAATACATACATCCTACTCTGTATCTGGATTAAAATAGTTAGGCTTATAATATTACATCATTATTTGTGATAAAAAAAAAAAAAAACCAAAAAGAAAAAAATAACAAAAAAAAAAAGAGTAAAATGCTACAGCGATTAAAGGTAAAACATTTTTTTTTTTTATTCAAATTAAATTTTTGCTATATATATATTAATATTTAAATATTTAATTAACTTCTCAAGAATGTAATATGTTTATATACATATTTAAAACGTAAATAATAAAATACATACATATATAAAAAACAAAAATATTTACATTATACATATAAGATTTTTTTTTAAAACTCTCAATTAATTTTCTTCTTAAAGCTACATTCAACCAACGTACATAATACATACTTATATACATTATTAAATATAAAAAAAAAAAAAACGAAATAAAATAATAAGGACCAAAAAAACGAAAATTGTTAATCTTCATTTTATCTAAAATGCAAAAATAATTTTTATTTATTTTTAAACATATATAATATTCTTATATATTTACATACATAATATACACATTAAAAAAAAAAATTTATTTAGAACAATTTTAGAAAAAAAAATTTCACAATCTTATCTACATACATATGTATATCCACATACATACCTATTTAATAAATTATTTTTTATGTTACAGGTATGTATGTAAACTCCCATACTGATTTACACGTCTTCGTTTCAAATGTTTTGGATTAGTACCCAATAGCCAAGCCAGTTAATAATTTTTACTCAATTTTTAATTCACATATTAACTTATTTTAACTTCTTTTAATCTACATTTTAGTCACGTTTTTAGTTAACGGCAACTTTTTCCAATTAAATTAAATAAATTAAAATTTTATTACAATTTTTTAAATTTTTTGAAGAATTATAACTAAAATTTATTTTTAAATTTATAGTTTTCAATCCTAAATTTTGTTTTTTTATTTAATATAAAAAATTCAAAACATGTTTCTTTTGCAATAGAATTAATACAAAATTTACAATTATGTATGTATATACTACGTTTATATGGCAGCTTCAAGAATAGGGCTGGGGTTGGGGCAGACAAGTAATAAATAATAAAACAAAATAAATGAAGATTGAAGTCGTCATTCATTCTCAATGAAGTGAATTGAAAAATTTTGTTTAGTTGCTTAAAAACATAAAACACGGTAATTTTAGTTTCCTTGCTTGTCATATTTTTTAAATAAATTTTATGATTACTAAAATATAATAAAATTTAATTCAGTTTTTCTTTTTTGTTTTGTTTAAATATAGTTTAAAAACATTTCAGCATAATATTAATTAAAATTTTTCAGCATAATTTTTTTTAATTAAACTCCAAATATTCAAAAGATGTAAAATTCAAATTGATTTGAATTGGAATATTATGTACATTATATTCAAATTATTGATCTCATATAGTAAAAAATTCGCAATGAAATTTAAGCTGATTTCAAATCAAGCTGTTACATTTTTTTTTTTTTTTTAACTTAATTACTGAAACTGTCATATAATCGTAGTAATTGTAAATTTTTAATTCAAATTAACGTTATTTGTTTTTTAACAACAATCTTTCTGCTAATACATACTGGACTAAAATTTTTAAACTTTAAACCTTTTAACTTAGTTTAATTATTTATTTTTGATAACTTGATTTTTATATGGCAGCTAATATCATTTCATTTAATACGAAGCTAATATCATTATTAAATGATATTATTTTGTTTTTTTTTTTTTTTAAATAAATGAAAAAAAGCAGCGACATTGTAAATGTAAAAACTAAAAAAAAAAAAAAAAGAAGATAAAATCTAAGGGGTAAAATTAAAAATTTTATTCAAAAACTGAATCAATACTGCTAAGTTAACCTCCGAACAAAAAATACAAGAAAACCAAAAAAAAATAAATAAACTTAATAAAAAATACAAAATAATAAAAAAAAACTAAAATAATTTTATTTTTTTTTTTTTTCAAATTATTATTAATATAATTCAATAATTTAAAGAATAAAAAAAAATCATATACACAAAAAAAATAAAAAATAATTTTCAAATTTTTTATATGATCATATACCGTTTTAATGATACATAAAAACAAATTCAAATTAAAATTTAATATATATATACAAAACAAACTATAAATTAATAAAATAATAATATTAAAATTGTTTTCATAAAAAAGAAAAAAAAACAAATATATATTACTGTTTTTTTTTTTTTTATAAACTATATACATACAGACAGACAAAGAAATTCATAAATGTGTAATTAAAAATAAAATTAATTAATAATGTTTTTATTTTTGTTCTTTATTTATTTTATAGGGGTTACTACCTACGAAAGCTCGTATTTGTTAATCCTTTTTTTTTTTTTTTTTAATTTTTTATTTCAAAAACTCTTTTCAAATTATCAAAACGAATGGATGCGGAAACGGAAAAACACAGAAATACAAAATGTAAATACAAATGTATGTATATATATTATACAATAATTTATGGAAATTACAATTGTTAACGAAAATCTTATGTCTATGTATAAAGTAAAGTTTCATTTGCTTTTATATTTTTTTATACTTAAAAATTTTTCACACAATAACATCTCAAAGTTCACCTATTAATTATTAATCTAATTAATGAAACTCTGGTTTTGTTTAATTTTACTGAAAGAAAAATACATATGTATTTTTAATTTGTTAATAATCAAAAATTAAACATTTTATATTTTTATTATTTTCTGTATTTTTTGACAAAATAAAAAAAGAGATTTAAATTTTTGAGATTTTTAAAAAACGAATATTTCAATTTTTTTTTTTTAAACTTTAAAAAAAAAAACGTGATTATAACAAATACGAACATTCGCAGCGCTCCAATTTTATACAAATTATATTAAAAAAAAAAAAAAAAAAAATATTCTTTAAATACAATAGCTATTACATAATAAAAAAAAAAAAAAAATAAAAACAAAAACAAAAATAAATTTCGTATAATTAATTAATATTGCAGCTTATTTAAGAAGAAAAGAAAAATGCTTTAATTCAAAACAAACATACAAACATAATATATACATACATATACATACATACATAATTAATACATAAAATATATTTAAAATATATGAATATACGCACATATTTGTATTATAAATTATTATTTATCTTTTTTTTTTGCTATATAAAATAACAAAATTTGAAAAAAATGAAAAACAAGTAAAAAAAAAAACGCAAAAAAAAAAAAATACCTTTAATTATATTATAAAAACCAAAACAAAAAAAATGCATATAAGAAAAAATAAACCATTTTGTGTTGTTTTAGGAAATAAATTTTAAAATTAAATACAAACAAAAACAAAAAAAAAAATAAAGCAAATACAAAAAAAAAAATCATTTATTATAATTTGTACTTATTTTTAATCGTTCTAACTATTTGTGCTATTCCTTGTAAAATCGATTTTATAAAGAAAAAGTACGAAAAAAAAATATTATAACTTGCAATATTTGTGAAATAAAATAATTTATTATTATTATATTATTATTATTATGATTATTATTATTATTATGATTATTATGATTATAAATATAGATAACATTAATACTATATGCATTGTAGGAAGTTTTATTAATTTTTTCAAATCTTCTTCTTCTTATTCACGAGTTATCCACACATTTCAGAAAGTTGAGAATTATATACATGCATATGTTATTAGGATTATATTGACGCCAGGACAACTGATCGGAACAAGTATATATTGTAAATTTATTATAGTTCAGTTTACATAATATGGTATAATTTAATTATTTAATGGTCCGAAATCCCAAAGTCAAAATCCCAAAATCAAAATTCCAAAAAAAAAAATTCCAAATTTTCAAAATCCCAGTGTTACAAAATCTCAATATTACAAAATCCCAATGTTACAAAATCCCAAGTTACAAAATAATGAGATTTATACATTTAATAAAAATTAATTTCAAATTTAAAATAATGTTTATTATCAATAAAATTAAACACCACCAAGCTACAAAAATTGTCATTTTTATTGCTTTCAATATTATTGTTATCTAGAAAAAGATTTTTGTTTTTTATTAGAAATATAAAGCAACATTAATTCTTAAATGTTTGAAATCATTTTATTTTGGATTTGAATAAAATTCTTGTCGAGTCATTAAATGACTGAAAAGCTGTACGAAAGTCCTTAAAATCAAAAACGAAAAAAGTTCCCAAAAAAATTGAAAAAATTTCTCGTGTTTTAAAATCTTGTGTGTAAATTTTTTAAATATATAAAAATTAAATCTGATTCAGAATCTCGTATGAAATAAATGTTTTGGAAAAAGGGTCAATTCTGATTTTGAGTCCTACTCTAAAATCTCTCCTAATTTGGAATAACCTAAACATATAAATAAATATTCTGGAAAAAGTGCCAACTCTGATTTTTGACTGCAACTATAAAATCTTTCCTAATTCAGAATGTCGTATATACATAATAAATAAATATTCTGTAAAAAACATAAAACATTTTAAACTAGTGTGGACTGCCGCCCCAAACGCTAAACAAATTATTGAAACCCTGATTTTGTAAGCAACTCTAAAATCTTTCCTAATTCAGATAAATGCATAAAAAACATTAATAGTTCCTTGGGATTTTGTAACATTGGGATTTTAAAATTTGGAATTTTTTTTTTCGGATTTTGTCTTGTTTGAGATTTTATATCATTGGGATTTTTTTTTTGGGATTTAGGTGAACTCCCATAATTTATCATCACGGCAGCATAATAGTTGACGGCAGCATAATGTGAGAGACATACATAAATAGTTTTCTGGATGATTATTTAATCTGGATGTAACATGGCTGGACGCATAGATATAATATTAATAGATAGGCAACATAACGAAAAAATTTCAGCCACTTTTTGAGTAACAGCTTGCATTATTTAGTTTCCCTAGCAAATATTCCCGCAAAAAGAAACTTTCGCGCTTTTTAAATTTTTTTATTTACAGAAATCAAAGTAAAATAAAAATTTGTTTGATTATTTAATATTGAATGATGTTTTAATATTGAATTCTGATTATTGACAATGAACTCTTATTATAAATCATGAATTGTTCTTTGTAACGTCATTCTAAAATGAAATATATGTATATATATATATATTTTCTAGTTAAAAAAAATTAGAAATTAATGTATTTTCAAAACAATTTAACAAATAAATAACATACATATAATTAGTTTAATATAACCCTTATCAGATATTTTACCTTTCAGATATAATACCATTAGGTTTTATTTAACTGTGACAATAGTACCTTTTTAATATTTTGTAATTTTTGTTTCATAAAATAAGGGAATCAACAATTTTCTGGAAGTTCTTTTAAATAAAGAAGTAATAATGTTACAATTTATTGGTGAACAGTATTTTTATAAGTTGATAATATGGGACTGAATCTCATTTTGTCAAATCAAAATAATATGTCACATAGCACTGAATACATAAAACTGGAGTATGAAGTTTTCTCTAACAAATTAGTTTAATATATAACTGGTTCATGTATCTGAATAAAAAAAAAATGCTTAATTTCAAAATTAATAAAGCGTAAATTTCAATACTTACAACACAATAATATCGAATAATTTTTCTAAAATTCACTAATCCAATTTTGTTATGTTCTGGTTTAAATATAGATAGATACATATATATTTCCATATTCTAATCTGTACTTTTCTTTTTAATTTTTTATTATAAATATCTATATTTTTTAATCCTGCTTCTTGATCTTCTGCATACTACTTAACTAAAATCTAAATAAATACAAGTACTGTGGTCTGTGAATGTACATATTTGGTTTTAGAAGAAACTTTTCTTTGATTGGTTAAAATGGAATATAATGCAAAATCCTTACATTTAAAATATGTAATGTTTAACTCTAATATTCTTGAACTCCATATATGATATTCTTTTTCTATTCATACTTATTTTTCTAAAAAAGTTTTCTTCTATAACAGAAATTGTACAATTAATTCGCATAGTGTCTTATCACGAACAAAGTATAGTTGAGTTTTCTTATTTTGATGGTTAAAGCAAATTCCTGTATTTTTTTTCTTATTCTTTTCATAAACAGTTTTTCGTTATCCTTGCTGCTGCTAAATTTTCATTTGTTTATGGTCTCTTTTAATTAAATTTCAAGTTTTAGTCATATTTACAATTTTCGTTTTATATAACATGGGCAGCATCTTGGATGAAACCGAGACGTAATCCCGTATTCTAAAATCTCGCCAAGACAAATTCCCACTTTTATATAAATTAATTTTTTTTTTACTTTTTATTACATTTATATGTTTAATAGGGGTTTAGGAGCGACACCCACTGTTATAAGTGCTTTGTTTTTGAAATGTATATGTAATAAAAATAATTAGAAGAAGTTTTAGAGTTGGATTAAAAATAAGAGTATTCCCTTTTTCCAGAATATTTATATATATTATGTATATACGAGATTCTTAATTAGGAGAGAGATACAAAATCAGGGTTATACGCTTTTACCAGAATATTTAAATATATGTATATGCGGCATTCTCAATTAAGAGGGACTTTACAGTTGGTTACAAAATTAGGTTTATACGCTTTTTCCAGAATATTTATGTATATGTATATATATGATATCATATATGTATATGTGATTTTGAATTAAAATTAATTTTAGAATGGTATTCAAAATCAGGGTATCCGTTTAAAATGCACAAATTAATTTTTCTATGGTTTCAGTAGTTTTTTTTTCAACATTTTTTGCATTCAACATTTTGTTTTTCAACAAATCGACGCACCTCTAATTAATTTGCATAATTATAATAAATTATGGATGGACATATAACATTCATATATATACAATATATATATATATACAATTGTTATCATAAAACAATGCAAATATCTACTGTTATTTAAATTTTAATAAAAAAAATTTCTTTCAGAATTTTGGTTTGTGTTCTTAGCTATTATTGTACTTTGTTGATAGTTAAGAAATTTTATATTCAAATTAATTTCTACAATAAATTAAAATTTTACCGTTTTTTTGTAGTTTTTAATAAATAAAAAAAAAATCATTAAAAAAGCAAAGATATTGGAAAGCCGTTCGTACCAGACCCGTCTTGCACAGGTCGACATTTATTTGGTTTGTAAATATTGATCTTTTGCTCGGTTTTATTTTTAGTCTGAATCCAATTAGAAATTATTTTATACTGTTAGTATAGTAAGATTATTTTAAATAAATGTTATAATATATCAATCTTAAAGTTAGTTTGATCCTTTTTCTACAGAAAATAATACATAGCATACAATATAAAACAAACTAAGCCGAAAGATTATATGTATATAAAAAATCTTTTTCTTTGGCTTTAAATTTCATTAACGGACGATCAGTCTCCAAAAGTTTATCATGAAATTAGATTTCAACATTATCTTAAAATGGCTGCTAAATAAAATTAAAAATAATCTTTGTTGTAGAGATAAAAATTTGGTTCGATATACTAAAAATTTGATAAAAAAAAAATAAATCTTTTGATAACTGAGTTAAAAAAAATGAGTGGAGTTCTAAATAATTACAATACTAAAATCGATGTGAAAACTAATCCAAGTCATGTTTGATTAAAACAAAAGTGCAAAATAAAATATAGGTATTCCATCGATCCAAGATTTACACCATTATTTCAAATAAAAAAAATAACACTGTTGTTTGTTTTTTTTTTTTGAATATATGTAAATAGAATGTATATGTAAATAGAAAAATTAAACCCTTTTGTTATTTTTTTTAATAAATTTTTATTTATTTTTTTAATAAATTTAAATTTTCTTTTTATATCGTATAATAAACACTTAGATCAACAAATTATATAAACAATAATCTCAGTGCTTGATTATTTTACGAAAAATATATATGTATATATATAAATATATGTATGTATGTATATATTTTATATATATAAGTAAATAATGAATAAATATATTTATTATGTAAATAAGTTATTTGATATATTTAACAATTTTAAAATACATAATATTATGTATATATATATTTTTTTATATAATTTTAAAATTAAAAAAATAAAAATTAACAAATAATAAGGACACTAAAAATTATAATTGACTTAGGCTGAAGTTATATCGATTCGTAAAATGAAAACGTAAAAATTTTTTTAAAACAATCATAAATTGAATACGAATTTTTTTATTTTGACAAATATTTTTTTTTTTTTTTCAGCATATTCCCTTACCACATAAATGTCACAAGGAAATGACACAACCTTTCCTTTTTTAAGCGTGGCTGTAAATGCCATAAGGAAGAATTCTTACGACGTGTGATGGTATCCGAACCGATTTTCTCTCGGTCTTTATAACGTACTTCATACATTTTATCCACTAGGCCACCGGGGCGGGACCCCTTGTTACAAATTGAATTTAAAAAAAAAAACTACAAATTTTTGAAGAAGAAAAATTTTGTTTTAATTTTAAGAATTACCACTTACTTAGCTGTATAAAAAAAAGGAATATTGACCGGAATAAATTATAAAATTATTCTTTGCTAAAAGCTATTTAAAATTTATAACTGAATTAACTTTGTTAAAACATTTTTATCTACCAAATTAAATTTTATATTGACATTATTTTGTTTATAGATAGCAAAAAAAAAATTGATATCAAGAAAATGATGTATACAATTTACATATCGTTATAACTTCAGCCATTATTATTATATTTGTTTTTATTTATATAATATGAAATATCATGATGTAATATGCAAAATTTTTTTTTATTTAAGGCTCTCATTTTTATTAATTTATACAAAAATTAATAATTTTTATTATCATAATTTATTTTTTTTTCATTGAAAAATAAATTTCACAGATTGTTAACTTTTGAATTATAATTTGCATTAATATACACAGTACAAAATTTATTTAAATAATAACAAATATAATAATAAAAATAAATATTTGACACATTAATAATTAGTACCTACATTAAAATCATTTTTAGTTTATAATAAAAACATTTTTACATTATGTATTTATATTTTTAAAATTTTGTATTGTGCGAATCTTCATTTTCATTTATTTCTACATTATGACTAAAACATTCTTGCATTTCGGTTTCTGTAATATCGCAACATTGATTTTCAATTCCAATTATATCATGATTCAGTTCATTTTGAATTGATAATAATAATTCAGATGAAATAGAATTACGGCCACGTTTGGTATTACATCCTGATGAATTTTGTATTGCCTTTTCAATATCTTTATTTTTATAATCATTATTTTGCATAATTTCCACATCCATTTCTTTATTATTTACATCATCATAATTTTCTATTTCATGTTTTTGTCTATATATACCTGTATTTTGGTCACGATCTTTTCTTTTTCTTTTTTTTGATGGTTTTGTTATTATAATCATAGCTGGAAAATGTTCTGGCATGGTTTTCATCACAGTTTTTAATAGCTTTGGGGATTCTGCAACAGAAGTTTCAGATGTTTTATTACCAATAATAATGTCAGCTTTATAATTTTGACGTGCTTCTTCTTTTTCACGTGCAGCATTTTTACGCATTAAACTTTTAGCACGTTTCCTTAATATTGCTTGGGCATTTGGATAATGTGTAATAACTTCATTTAAATCACATTTTGATAAAACAAATAAATTTGAAAAACCTTTTGATTTAACATCAGCTGTACGACGATTACCTTCAGCACCATTCATTGATAATAAACTAATTTCTCCGAATACAGAACCTTCAGATAATGTTGCTAAAACTAATTTATTATCTGATCCACCTACTACTTGTACTTGACCCAATTTAACAATATACATTTCTTTACCAACTTCACCTTTACGACATACATAATCACCCGGTAAAAATGTTACTGCTCTTAATTTTAAAACAAGATCACGTAATAAAGCTTGTTCGCAATCAGCAAATAATTGTACTTTTGATAATGTTTGAATATGTACAGAAATTGCAATATCAGTTTTTAAATTATTAGGTAATGCATCTGTAATATGACTTTCATCTAAAAAAATTAATAACCAAAAAAAAATAAATAAATAAAACATTTAATAGAAAATTAAATAATTAAAGAAATTACCTAAAGTTCTTTGTTGGTCCCAAGTAAATTTAAACCACATTTTGACTCTTCTTTGCATTTCACTTGGTAAATTTAAATTTCTCATATATGCTAGTGTTTCATCTTCTAATTGACGATATTCATTTTTTGTACGTGTTGCTGTACTTATTATATCACGTATTTGACCAATTAATAAAGCAAATACAAAAACTCCCATTAACCATGCAACTGTCATAAACATATATTCACCTTCAGTGCTGGGTTTAGGATTTTTACCTATAATTTAGTTAAATTCTATTAATGTATCGATTAAATATATTATAAATTTTTTTTTGTACCAATGGATGTTGCAGTTTTGGTAGCAAATGCAAAACATCGTACATATGGATGACCTTTACCACTAAAAACCCATCGGTTTGTTCCCAATCCTTTAGAATGTAACAAAAATTAAAATATGTATTCCTTTTTTGATAAATACCTATATAAATGTTTACCTTGATATTTACTATACAAATAATAACAACAAGCTGTTAAATGAATCATATAAAGCATATATGTCAAGGTTTTTGAAATTCGAACCTAAAAAGTATTTGGATTGGATAATAAATTAGAATTGGTCTCCCAATTAGTCAGTATTTAATGTTTTTTTTTTTATAGATTATTAAAAAAGGCATTTGTATAGTTTAACAAAATACAAAGTTACAGGACGGAAAACAATATTTAGAATTTAAAAACTTTATTTTCGAATGAGCATTCAAAAACATTATTCCATAGTGTAATATTTTGTTAAGTAAAATAGTAAATAACTATTTTTTTTATGTCTAAAACAAAAACAATATTAAAATTGTTAAATAATCAATTTTAATACTGCAAAAAAAAAAAGATTTAAATTTTAGATGATTAATAATTTATACAAAATGAGAAATAGGCTTTATACCACTAAGCTTATTATTTATAAATTTAATAAAAGTTTTTTTTTTTTATTTTACATACAATGTGAGGAGACGATGTAAGTCTATCCAATAGTTTAAAAAATTCCCAAAAGCTTTGAATTTTTAATAATCTTGGAAATCGAAAATAAACAGCTTCTCTGCCATATTTAATATACATTAAATCCAATGGAGTTAAAGATAATAAATCAAGCTAAAATTAATTATTTAAAAATTTATTTTAATTTTAACTTAAATTTCAAAAATAGTATATCTACTTACTTTAAATTGTAATTTCCTCATATAATTTTTTCTTGTTGAATTTTTATTTTTAACCCAGAATCCTTCAAATAAATACATAACTCGATGTTTAACAAATAGAACATCCATTACATATATTAAATCAGCACAAAAATCAGCTATTAACCAACTATTTGAATTTTCTTCAGTTTGTGTTGGAAATGATGAACGTAATGGTATTACCCATGCATTATATAAAAATGAAAATGATACTATACATAACCATGATATATAAAATTTTCCTTGTGGATCTAATATCCCAGAAATCGTGTTACAAAAATTACATAATTTTGTACATCTTCGATTATTTTGATTATCAGCTTCAAAAATTTTTACATTTGAATTATCAACTAATATTATTTCATTTTTTTCATCATCAACATCATCATCATCTTTATTAATTTCGGCAATTGCTTTTGATATTTGTGATACCCCACTTAATTTACGACGAAATGGTGAATTTTCAGCACTACTTGTTGCAATTGGTAAATTTAAATTTAATCTTGCATTTTTTGTACGTTCTGAGAATCGTTTAACTAATTTTTGAACACGTTCTTGAATAAATTGTTGTTCTTGTGTCAGACTAAAAAATTTCAAAAAAAAAATATTTAGTAAAATTAATAAAATATTTTAATTTTTTTTATTCGTATAATATACAACTGGCAGGCCCACCGAACTTAAATCTTCAGAATATGAGATAGTCAAAGGAACTATTTAGAACTATAAAAAGTCATGATAAAATTGTCTAATACGCCACATAAGTCATAATGTTTGCGTTCCTTTTACATGAAAAGAAAATAGTTGAGAGTAGTTGGGAGTAGTTAGTAGATGGAAAGCTAATTTTTTGTTTTACTCCTATCATTTTCTTTTTCTCAAAAGCTGGTGTTGTTGGAAGAAGAAAAGAGTAGTAAAAGTAACGCAAACAAATTAACATCAGAAACTCTGATTTTATAGAACAAGAAGAAATTTATATACACATCTTTTCACATATTTAAGCACATTTTTACAAGCAAAAAGTAATATTGGGAAATGTATCTTACTTTTCCTCTTATCCTTCCTTTTGGCCTATTCGAGACTTGGTGACTTTATTGGAGAATTTCACCATTCAAATTTGTCAAAAAGGTATATTCTATAGGAATTAGTAAGTAATAACACCACTCATTAAACTCATGAGACTGGTTTACACTTAAGAGTTTACACAAGGTAAGTAAGTGGTTTACACTTAAGGTTTACACAATATTGGGAGGTTTTCTTTACATTAAGACAATATGACTTAAGAATGATAATAGAATTTTTTTAAATTAACTCAGTGGCTCAATAATGTACTACCATGTAGAGTGAGTTTTTAATTCTATTACATTACGTGTACTATATAAAGTATAAATAAAAAAAAAATCAGCTATTAAAGAAAATTTAACTCATATATGAACAAAATTATGTAATAACATATAAATACCTTACAATTTCGTTTTCATCGTTACTATGTTCATTTAATATTTCTGGTTTTGGTTTTGGTTCCGGTTCTGATTCTGGTTCCGGTTCCGGTTCTGGTTCTGGTTCCGGTTCTGGTTTTGGTTCCGGTTCTGGTTCTGATTCTATTCGACTTTTAATACTGATTGTAGTCTCTGTTGTTTTTGATTCAGCTGAACTTGTTTTTAATCTACGAGGTGGCGGCGGTGGAGGTGTCGATATTGGTGTCGTTGTCAATGAAGGTGATGATGATAAATTTTGAACATTAGATTTAATTAAATTTTTTTGTATTTTTTTAATTGATGATCCTTGTTTCTCTTGCATTGATTCAACAACAATATTTTGTGATGATGTTTGTGATCGTATTGAAAGCGGTGACGGTGATATTGATGATGAACATTCAATAATACTATCCATATGTTCAAGTTTTTTACTTTCTACTAAATTATTACATTCTATACTTTCCATCATTTAAAACTGATATTTTATTTTGTTATTGTTGTTTATTTATTTATAATTAAATTTTTATATTTAAATAAAACATTTTTTATTATAAAATGTTATAACATTTTTACAGGTTATTAAAATTTTTTTTTGATTTTATTTATTAAATGCACTTACATAAAAAATTTTTGTAAAAAGAAAGTTTTATAAGGAATTTTTATGGTTAACTTTATGTAATTTTTTTAAAATATTTCATTATTCTAAAGACGGAATTAAATTTTAACTAATGGTATTTTTAATACCATCAATGTTTTATTAAATGACTGCTATTCTAATTTTTTTCTTTATAAATAAAATTAATAAAAACATATTTAAACAATAATTTATTTATTTTTTTTTATATTAAGATTTAAACAGAATTAAATAACTAAATTTTCTTCAACTTGCTCTATCTATAATTTTAATATAACTGGGTAAACAATTCAATTTATTTAATATAAAATTTTTTAGTTCATTGAAAATTAAATGCAACTTTTGAATTAACAGTTTAAAAAAACAAAAAAAAAAAACTTTTCAATAACAAGCGTGTCATACATATTAATCGTTTAAAAAACATAATAAATCCATAAATATCTAATTCACAATCATATACACATAGCTTCTTCTATAAATATATCGCAAATAATTAAACTTTAACGTTTTACAACTTTTATAAATAACTTAAAATAAAGTTGAAAGTATTAAAATTTACAGTGAATCAAATCTATAAACATAAGAAGTTTTTTACTTATTAATATTTTAATGTGTATTAATTATTTAATTGCAAACAAAACAATTAAAAAAATACAACTTTTCTTTTATTTAACAACATAAAAACAAAAAAAAAAAAGCTATTGGTTTTCTTTCAATAAATGTTTTATCATCCTAAAAGTATACAATTCTTTATTGAAATAGAATTGGGGGAATCGAACTATTTAATATTATGCAATAACTAATTAATAATTATAATTCCTAAAATATCAAATTTAAAACCAATTTATTAAATTAATCCTTCTTAAAAATTATTTTCCTTTTTTTTCCAAGATTTATTGAATTATTTAAATGTTTCAAGATAAATTTTATTAAAAATTTTCTAATAATAAACTTTTCTCTTAATTACCATTTTTAATTACCAACTATTAAACTAGAAGAACTAATATTTACTATTAATACATTTAAAGGAACCTAATAAATTTATTAAACGCACTTGTAATTTTGTTTTTATATTATTAGAAACTATTTGAAACTTTTTTTTTTATAAAATTTTTATTTAGTTAAAGCTTTTATAGTTTTTGTTTTTTGTTTTCAAATTAAACATTAGTTTATATTTCAAATTAAGTTTAAAAAGTATTAAATTTTATATAATATATTAAAATAATAATATTAGTTTATTAGTTGAAACAATAATATTTGCAAATTTTTTCCAAAAATGCAAAAATTACAAAAATTATAAATAATAATACTTTTTTTTTTAGTCCTGTCAAAAAAAGAATGTTTTATATGCATGCGCGTTAAATAAAAAAAATCGTAAATGCAAGACAAAAATTTTAATTTCTTTAAAAGGAATTTTATATTTAATACGAATAAAATAGAAAAAGTAAATTTAAAAAATTAATTTAAAGTTGCAATGAGATATTATGTTCTATACTTCTATTCCTATAAATTTTATAAAAAAAAAGGAAAGAATTAATTCATTATATTATAAAATAATATAGATTATTGGAGATTATTGCAAAAGTCTTTTGATGAAATTACAATATTCTTAAGCTTCAAAAATCATATGGTCAATCATTCTATAATAAACGTAATGCCTTTCGCAACTCGATTGACGTATCAATTTGCAATTTTCTGAACGATTATGAAATATTGTTTTTCTTTTTTGTTAATCATTAAAATATGTTGAAATCTATGCTACCCATATACGACGGATTAGGTTGTAAACTTGGTACGCGGGCAGGTTTTAGAACCATACCACACACTTATCCAACCTATCTTTCAACCATTGTAATTATGTACTTATTTTTATTATTTTCTCAAATCAAAAAAATCTCAATGTTAAAATGACATTAAGTTGTACAACTTGCCCATACACGATACAACTCAACTACAAACCAAAGACTCCGCCTACAAAAATCAAAATTTTTTGATATTCATCCAACCAACTTTCCAATCATCAAAATGGTTTTACAACTTGCCCATACATGATACAACTTATCAAGTCCGCGGACCTGTTTTAAAACCTGGTCCGCCCTGTATGGACGGCAATCGAAACATCATATTCATATGTTTATGTATATAAATTTAAAGTATGTTTAATCATTTAAAATATAAATTGCTTTTTATGATTCTTTTAGATATATAATAGATTCATTTGAAGTCAAGGACTATATATAATTCAATTAATAATAATTATGAAGACATATTTTTAACTTTTCCTTTTCCATTTTTTTCAATAATCTACTTCCATGTATAAATTGTCATTGTCATATTTGGTACGAACAACTATGATAGAAAGTTTTACAAAAACATTTTTTAGTACTTTTAATGCTTTATTTATTCACTGATTAACTTCAAATAATTAGTCACTTTTTATATTATATCTTTTAAATAACTGTTACATTTTTTTTTATTGACCATTAATTATCTTAAAATAAATTAATAACAATTAATTAAATGTTAATTTAAATTAATTCTTAATATTTAAAAATCAAATTTAGTATCAACTTTATGCTTAAATTTAAGTCGAAGAAGATTTTTGATTATGATTTATTGAAGATCCTTTAACGTTACTCGAAGTATTATTGGAATCATTATTATTAAGATATTTTATTTTTTTCTCTGAAGGTTTCAAAATCTAAAAATTATTTTCTTGATATAACAGTTTTAAGAATTATAAGAAACATTTTATTTACTTGAAAAGAGCACATTAACGTTTCATCTACAGTCATCATTCCACCTAAAAATAAAAGTGTTTATAAATTAGAGAAATTCTTGTAATTAATTTAAAAATTAAATACCAGCATTATCAAATTCACCACAATAATTTGGAGCTGAAAATATAGTAATAAGTTGCCGTTTTGCAAAAAATTCATAACCATCTTCAACAACCTAAAAATAATATTTAATTAATAATATTTCTTTTGACAACATATTAAATTGTTAAAATGTATATGTAGTATATGTATATATTAATTCAAACCTGATGTGCTCTACAAATCAAATCTAAATCATGTTTTTCTAAAAACTTTTCTACAACATCAGCACCAAATGTAAAACTAACACCACGATCATTTTCTTTCCATCCTTTTATTTCTTTTTCTGGATCACTCCATAATAAATCACATAAAAGACCGGTATCTGGTACATCAATTGGACGGGTAATACTTTTTATTTGTTCCCAATTATGTAATTCAGGTGATAAACCACCATGACAACAAAATATTTTGTCATCAATTAATGCTGCAACTGGTAAACAATTAAAACAATCTGTAAAAGTTTTCCATAATTTTACATTATATCTCCGTTTGCATTCATCATAAAATCCTTTAAAAAATAAATAAAAATGAGATTTTTATATGATTTTATATGATTCGTATTATTATTTACCATAAATTCTATTAATACTGGCACATTCATGATTACCACGTAACAAAAAGAAATTTTCTGGATATTTTACTTTATATGCCAATAATAAACAAACAGTTTCTAATGATTGTTTTCCTCTATCAACATAATCACCAAGAAATAAATAATTTGATGCTGGTGGAAAACCTCCATATTCAAATAATCTTAACAGATCTGTATATTGACCATGTATGTCCCCACATACTATTAATGGTGCTTCTAATTCTAATAAAATCGGTTGTTGTAAAAAAATCTCTCGAGATTTTAAACATAAACTTCTTAATTCATTTTCATTCATATGAATTGGTTTATTAGCACGGCAACCTCGAACTTTTGATATAAAATTTTTTTTTAATTACCTTGAAGTTTTAATTTTAGCTAGCAGTACATTACATACTTTTAACTTAGTGAAGCTTAAAAACAAGTATCTGTCTATGAATAACATGTAATCTGATTACTAAAACTTATAAATGCACTACGTTCCTTACATATTTCTGACAAATTTACTACCAAAAAGAAATTCTACTAGCGTAATTAAAAATTTTTAAATTAAAAGAATACCAAATTCCGAAACAAAATAATCCCTTAAACGTTTTTTTTTAATTTCTTCTCTCGGATATCTTATAACTTGTATACTATCACCATTTTGATGAACCGTGTCTTCTGTTGAAGAAGCTACTGGTAACTCACATTCTTTTATTCGTTTAAATGCTGTTAAATTTATAAAAAATGTACATAATTTTAAAATATTTTTATTTTATTAATATTTTGATATTGATTTAAACTAAAATTGTGGTATACATTTTATTAGTGTCACATAAAAATTTATAATGTTGAAAAAAAATTAAAAGTTCCAAAAGTAACAATTAGAATTTTAATAATAAAGTAAATTTAAATAAGTTTCCTTTTCTAACAACAAAAATATTCCTAGAAAATTTAAACAAGTTTGTTTTATATTGATTAATCTTTTTTTTTATTTAGTTCTTAATTTATTTTTATTTATTTTATCTATTTGTTTTTATATTTAAATAAATTTTTAAATAAATTCTACTTGAATTTTACAATTGTTAATTTCAAGTAAAACGATAATATTAATCTAATCTTAGTTCTTAAATCGCCTGTTCATATGCAATAATTTTCAATAATAGAAAAATAAACAATTTCTATTTTTAATTTTTGTTAAGGGGGGATTAGGTTTTTATTTGCCATTGCATTTAAGGGATAATAAATCACTTGTAAGATTGCATTAAAAAATACATATCTAATTACATGAACATTAAATTTGTTTTAAATACAAAAATTACTTGCACTTGACAATCATTTTCTTTTTTTTTTCCTTCCCCTCTTATTTTTTTTTTCTCTTTTAAACTTTTTGTTTCATTTTAAAATCGATTTACGGGTTTTTTTTTTAAGTTTGAGCGTTTTAAAATCAAGACCTTGCATATATTTTATTATTTTAATTTTCATATTTTATAAATGTAATTTTAGAATTCAATTTTTCTAAATAAATTTTTTTTTTTTTATTAAATAAAAACAATTAAAACCCTTACTTTCAAGTAATCTTGAAATTAAATTATCAACATTTAAATCTGATTCAGCCATCTAATATTAATTAATGTTACTTTATTTAATTTTTAAATATTTATTAAAATTATTTAAAACAAAAATGATTGAAAACCACGGTTTTTCTAAACATCTAGAATAGAAACAAATAGAAACTTAAAGTTTTTAGAACTTAACAAAATTACGATTTGCAATTTCTATTTCCTTTGAAGTTTGAAAACAAAAATGTCAAAAAAGAAAATGTTGCCGAACATTTAATTATTGCTAGCAACTTTATTTTCACTGCAATTCTTGAATCTTCTACAAAAGAAAAATAAAACATCCAACCGAGACTCACAATAATTATCGTTTTATTGTAGATTAGTTAGTTCTTGAAATAAACCATCGTAAATTTTTTGCCTAACCTACATCTTACATCGAAACTTACAAACAATAATTCGGTTTTCGCTTACATTCAAAAAGAGAAAAGAATCGAATCGAATGTTTTTTTATAAATATTTTTGTGAAAATAAAACATTTTTTTTTAAATAATTTATTTAAGTTTTTAATATTACAAGATTTATAACATTTTGCATATTCTTATGGTAAGTCTTATATTTTAATCTTCTAATCTAATAAGTTTAAGTTTTCATTGTTTTAGTATAATTTTTATTTTTTGGAGATTATTTCGTAAAATATTGTTCTAAACAACAATTCTTCCTGATTTCATTTAATAAAAGTGATCCTAATACCACATTTTCACAATTTACCGTAACAATAACATTTTTAGAATTATCTTTTTGTTCTATAAACTCGATACTTATTAAAACTAAATGTTTATTTGATATTGTTTGTCCAGCAAAAAGAATTTCTTTACTTTCATTTAACAATTGAACACTGCTTACATTAACAACTTCATAAATATTCTTTTTAACTTCTATTAATTCTCCTTTAGCATGTTTAATTGTAAATTGATGTTCAGTCATACCACGTAATTTAAGACGTTCATTTTTAAAATATTTTTCTGATATTTGAACAGATCTAATTAATTCACCAACACGTGGTTTAAATGTTATGGAACATTTAACAGTTTGATTAAAAACTATTTCAAATTCAATATCATGTGTTGAGTCGTTAAAATTTATACCAAGAATTCCTTTGCTAGTTTCCATTGATTGTAAAATCTCAATTTGAGAAAATTCACTAATAGAACTATCAACTGGAATTTTTGTTTTTCCCATATGTATATTCATTATTTCTATGTATGAATGATTTTTAAATGTGAGTTCTATCGATACCATGTTGGAACATAAATGAGGTGTTCTTAAATAACGATAAAGAACTTCAAGACCTTGTCCAGAAACTTTATTTAATAGTTCTTTGTTTTGAAATTGTGAAAAACTGGAGCTGACTAAATCAATTTTAGGTGACTGATGGCCTTGAACTGTTGATTTTGAACCTAAAAAATTAAAAGGAAGTTAAAAAGAAACAAAATGACAAAATTTAAAACAATTTACCTGTTTCCTTCAGATTATCATGAGTTGGTGTCATAATTTTTCCTCCACCGTAAGGTTCAACATTTTCTAAATTTAAAAGTAAATCTAAATTACTTATATCTTTTCGCTGAATTGCTTTCTTTTCAACTTTTTTAGATTTATTTTCGGTTTTATTTTTGGAAAATTTTACATCATTTACTTGACCAACAACATTTTTATCTTCAGCAACATCATCGTCTTCATCATCATCCTCTTCTTCACTTGATGAACTAGAGTCTTCTGAAGATGATTCATCAGAACTATCGTCGCTACTACTTTCTGTATCATCACCTTCTTCCACATCTGACACATTAACATCACTATCAGCAGATTCAATATTTTTTATTTTTTTGGAATTCTTCTCCCCGACTGATTGCAGATTTTCACTATTTTCATCTTCCTCATCAACACTTTCTTCTTCTGAACTACTCTCTGTATTTGAATCAGAAGACGTTTCCAATATTAAAGAGAATAATATACCATTTCCATGTTGTGAGAATTTTATTTTACTGTCAGTTGCACTATTAAAACTGTTCTGCACTCTGGTAGGCTCAGCTACATTTCTAACTGATGTATCTGGTGGAATTTCAGGAAAATCTGGAAGATCATTATAGCCAAGAGCTCTAACATTCATATAGTGTGACAAAGATCCCAATTGATATTGATCTCGTTCACTGTGTTTACTCTGCGCTGTAGGATAAGGTTTGGAAGATAAGAAAATAGTTTTCGCCTTCGTTGCTATTACAGAATTTTCTTTATCAGGATAAATGAAAAATTTTAATAATCTAGCTCGATCCCGAATATCATAATTCTGATCATATCGGGCTAAATTAAAGATGTATTGATAAAGCAACTCATTTTTAGGGTTTGTTAAATATAATTTTAGAGTTAAGTTAAGTATTTGCATTTTCACAATGTTTTCCTAAAATTTTATAAAATAAAAAAATAATAGTTATAGAGTATTTTCTATTAAATAATAACATTAATACAAAGTATGTACTCACTTCTTCAGTAAAAGTTTTAGCTAATTTTCTCAACACGTCAGGAGCTATTTTAGGAATTTTTTCTGTATATTCTCCAATAAGCCAAAGAATTGAAGCTCGTGCTGCCGGAATGGTTATGAAATTTAATAACTTTGCCATTTGTGATATTACATCTGAATTGTCAGCAGTTTTGGATTGCAATAGTCTCTTTATAACAACAACACTCTCAGCAACGACGTGTTCTAAAGATTATACAAATAAAGGAAAAGAATATTGATATCATAACATTAAAATAAAACATACATACCATTTTTACTTGATAATAAATGAATCAAGCCATTTAAACAAGTTTCACTTATTTCTTCAATAGTTGAAGCACATCTTCCAATTGCTTGAATTGTAGCAGCTACAAAATAATTATCACTATTTGCAATATAAGTTTGAAATTCACGAAGAATGATGGATATAGTAACTTCTGTTGCTAAATTGGTTAAAATTTCTAGTTTTAAGAGTTTTATATGAGTTGGATCACTATTACGAACAAAAAACGATTTTAAATGCGGTTCAAATATATACTTTCTTGTTATAGTTAGTGATGCAACACATGTTAAAACAACACTTTGAATTTCTTTATAGCTGCGGAGATGACGTATTAGTGCTTTTGCTATCAAACTAACTTCATTTCTTGGTGCTACATGATGAAACAATTGAGATACAGCCATAACAACTGCCGCATTTCTGCTTTGTAGCAAAGGTTTTGTTTGACGTAAAAGTAACTTATGATCCATATCCAAAACATATTTAGAACTAGATTTAGCCATTGTTTTTTCTAACAATCCAGAATCTATAGAATCACTATCAGATGTTGCATCTGAATAAAATTTTCCGTCACTTTGAATTTCCTAAAATAGATTAAAATAAAAACTACCAACTTAAAAAAAAACCAAAAACTATCTAAATTACATACCTCTAAATTTGGATTTGCAAATTGTGTTCTGGCATATCTGGTTAACATGTTTATAATAATAACTTGACCCCATTCATCTACATCCACTAAAAGATTACATAGCTTTCGAAAATTCTTATGTATTAAATCCACACGTTCTGGACAAACTTCATCGAAAGCCATTACAGCTGATCCAACAACAAGTGTTGTTCTATCACCTAAAAGCCTATCAATAATGACAACCAGTTCATCCTTTTGTTCGAGATCTAATGAATATAATTTCGGAATAGCATGAGCTGCCGTTTTCCTAACATACGGACTCATATCAGAAGCAGATTCTCGTATTGCTAGCATTACAATAGGAACAATAATTGAAACTCGAATACTTGATAGAACACGCAATGCACTTGCCCGAATAAGTTGATTTGGATCTTTTAGAGCCCTTTGAAATGTACTTATAGATAATAAAGCCAAATCTTGTTGTTCTTCTGCATAACGCATCAAAAAAACATATACCAATTTTTTAACTTCAATATTTTTTGAAACTACATTTTTAACAACAGCTGGAAATAGTTCAGATGCATCACGGCCCTTTGCAACCATACTAATTATGCGTTTCATTGCCTCTAATTTGAGACTATCCTTATTACTGTCTAACATTTGTTTCAAATCTTCATGTTTTTTATAATCGGCACTAAAAAAACCACCAGAAGCTGGATCTGAACCATAATCTAATTCTAAACTTGTTCCAACACCAGAACGATCCAAATTAAAAGAATTAATTGGTTGCATCCTTAGAAATATTTTGAATAATAATTTAAAAATTACAGCTTGAAAAAAACTTTTCTTTCAAATTTTAATGATGTGTTAATTGTTATGAAGAATACTGTCAAACAAAAGTCAGAACCGAAAAGTTATAAAGAAAAAAAAAATATATAACAGTTTCAAGAAAAATTAAAATGTTGCTAAACATTTGTCTAAATCAGTAACACCAACTAAAAATAAAAATTTCGAAAAAAAGTCGTTTTTGTTAAATATTGGATAACAAGAAAAGAATTTCAACTTTAGCCCCGATTGTGTGAGCCATAAAGAAGGCGGCAAGATATCTACTTATGTGTTACGATAGATAAAAGTTAAATTTCAGCAGCAAATAAAGTAGCAGTCGTTACAAATAGATTAAGCTACTAAACTAGTTTTCGACGAAAATATTATAGTGACCCAGCACTAATTATCAAAAGACGATTATAAAATTAAAACTTTTTATCATGCTGCCCTGCTGGAATTTAGAATGAATAAACTCAGTTACTTTAAGACGAAGGTCCATATTTTCGTACTTTGTAGTATCAGAAGTAGTATTGATATGGAGTTTATAATAAAAATTCTTAAGTTTTTATTTTCAAAATATTTTACAGCTTGTTTATTAAAAAGATTGGGGTATTATCGTACAAGACATTGTTTTAGATATTTTAGAGATTTTAGGTACTATTTGATTTCAAAACTTCGAGGTTACAGCAAAGATTATATATGTATGTATGTAACTACTTACTTAAGTACTTATATAATGATAACATTTGATATAACCAAAGTCGCATTACATTACGAACAAAATTTTGTCACATTTTTTTTTTGTGCACCTATTGGTAGGTGCAGCAACATGTGTCAGCATATTTATATTGCTGTAACAATATACCCAAATGCTTACAAACTTACTATTTGTGTCAGACACCAACCAGAGCAGAGCCAACAATAATGGAAGGCCATGACATGTGATGACATGGAACCCTTGAAATTGATTATTGCATACATTCAAACAAATGAAAGTAAAATTTCATTTTAAAAATTTTTTTGTGTTCTATTAGTTTGTTTTTTTTTTCGGAAAAATGCCCATTTTTAACAATTTTCATTACTAGTTTTCGTTATTAAATATTTACAAATATGCCGAATTTTATATAATTTTATATTTTAAAACAATATTATAGGTTATGACCAGAGCTAATTTTGTAAACAGATCAATAGTATTGGTTTTTTATGTATGGATGTAGGAATGATATTATGTGCGTTATTCAGTGCACCGAAAATAAAAATTTGGAAATATTTTTAAATTATGTAGATAAAAAATATTTAATTTTTTTAATATTATTTATTATTCAGATAAAATTATTATTTTATTAATAATACATATAGGTATTATTATTATATTGCCCCTGAGCACTTTATTTTTTAGATATGAATGGTTATATTTTAAACCAAAATCATGTCCGACAACTATACCACTACAGTGAGGGGCTACATGCAAAACCATTGAATACAACGCGGGTAACGTAAACGGAGAATTTTTAATATATGACATGAGCATTCCTTTTAAGGATACTTCTATTAAACAGTCTTATTGGTGGTTAGGTACTTCATAAAAAATATACTAAAACATGTTTGTAAATTAATAATTTAGGTTAGGTTAAGCATTGATTAAGAATATAGGTTAAGGTAATTTAAGTAAGAACAAGTTGGGATAGTTAAGTTAAGTTTATATTTATAGACATATCATTTGTTTTTTTTTTAACTTTTACAATGATTGAAAACCTAAAAAAATGAATCGAATTGCATATTGTGTAATTAAAACAAAAACAAAAAAATAAAATTATTATGATATACATATGTACATAGTAACTGAATAAATTAACATAATTGAAATACATATGTACTTACATATATTTTTCAATGTTAATTAATTCAAAGTTAGACACTTAAACCGTTATTGTAAGTATTTGTAAACTTTTTCTTTTCTTAGGTTAAGCCAAAGACTATATATCTCAAGAAATCTCATGCATATTTTTCCTTAATCTAGAAAAAAATGCATTTTGTTTGAAAAATAAAAACTATACAATAAATCTGACAACGTAGCGTATTGTAAATGTAAACATTATATTATTAACATCCATTCTCGTTTATTCGATTTATAACACATTTAGCACAGCATACAGGTAACTAATTTTTTCTTTGTATTTTAAAAATTGTTAAATTGTAATATTTAGAATGAAAAAAATTTATTTATAACTAAGAATCTAATCTAAATTATTTACAAAAACCTACATTATATTACCGTATTAAAATTATTATCTATCCTTATATAGCAATAGGAAGTTGCAATGTACTGTACCAATTTATTTTATTTAAAAAACTTTTTTTTTCAAGGTTAAATTGTATATCAAAGAAAAGAATGAAAGACATTTATATTTAAAATTAAAAAAAAAACGAATTTAGTATAAAATAAAAGTTGAATAAATTTCATATGCATAGATGTCGCGACTATTTGGGACACAGCGTTATTTTTATTTTCTATACTAAAAAATTTGTTCTACTTGGAATGTCTTATATATACGTATAGTCTTTCGTTAAGCTAAATTGCTAAAATAAGATATATTAAGCTATCAATTGAATAAATAAAAAAGTTAAAAAAAAAAAGCAACATTTTTGTAGCAAAAAAAGAAATAATATTGTATGTACTTGAAACTATATTTGCATATCAATGAGTACCTGCATTAGTATGATAATGATAATCATATGATATAATTTATAATACCAGCAAAATAAATTCGATGCATATTAGAAAATTTTAGTTTTGGCAACATGTTGCCAATTTCAATTATTTATCAAACGTTGCGATACAAAATAATTTAGCAATATAAGAATTAAGTTAAAAGCAGTTTTCTTTGTGACAAAATTTTGTTCGTAATGCGACCTTTTTCTACTTATTAATCTTTGGTTATAGTAAAAAAAAAGTATTTATTAAATTTTTAAAACAATGATAATAAAATATAGTTTTTATTATTTAATTCCAAAATTAATTAACAAAACACTTAAGGTAGGGCGAACTACTGCCCAAAACGCTCCGTAAATAGATTATTGAAACTCTTGTTTTGTAACTAACTGTAACGTATGTTTGTAACTTTACAAACATATTTTAATAATA
This sequence comes from Poecilobothrus nobilitatus, assembly GCA_947095535.1. Taxonomy (NCBI): domain Eukaryota; kingdom Metazoa; phylum Arthropoda; class Insecta; order Diptera; family Dolichopodidae; genus Poecilobothrus; species Poecilobothrus nobilitatus. The sequence goes on along the minus strand of OX352773.1, from coordinate 88,012,205 downwards.
AAGCACTTAAAATAGTGGGAACTATCGCTGTTAAACTCCCGTTAAACATATGATTGAAAACCTAATTTTATAACCATACCCTAAAATGTTTCTTACTTATTCGTTTTACATACATTTTTTAAAAACAAAACACTTAAAACGGTGAAGGCTGCCAAACCGAGCCATAAAATTTTTTTTTTTAAATTAAAATAAACACGATATAAAATGTGGTAAAAAACATGAGTTTTTCGGAATTTTGAACTGGCACTTTTTTGAAATATCGGAATTTTGAATATGCGGATTTTGAAAGTTTGTAATTTAAACGTCACCCGGAAATAGTCCTTTTCCCAACTTTTCGGTGGCTGAGGCTACATAAGAACTTCTTTCACAATATTAATTTTTTTTATAGGACTTATCCATGGTTAAAACTTTAATTGCTCCACCTTTAAACGGTATAAAAGTTTTGTAAACAGAAGAACGGACAGACAAAGTGAAACTGTAATAAGTAAATTTTACAAAAAATCTTTAAGAAAATAATAAAAATGAAAAAAATATTAAACTAAATAAATAAGAAAATACATATCCAATATTGCAATTTTGCTAGTGAGTTTATTATTTTTTTTAATTGTATAAAAATTTTCTTAAATCTAATAAACAAAATTATATTAACAAAATATATATTATGGAATAATAAAACTTGGAATTTCCCTTAGTAAACATTTATAAAGATCATATGCAAAATCGCAAGGCTCTTTAATTCCTTTACCTGAAAAGAAAAATAAAATTTAAGAACAAAAATATAAAGTAAAATTTTGAATTAAGTTAAGGATTTATAAGAGTTTTAAGTTTTAAGTTTTTAATTTAATTTTTTTTTTTTTGTATAGGTATTATACATATTTTGTATATGTATTATACATATGTTTCGAAATTTGAACATTTATTTTAATTTTATTTGCTTGAGAAAAATTTTACATACCAGCATCTTTGCACGCATTCATACCATGTTTGTATTCATCTTTGATGTTGTCTGGCACCATCATATCAACTTGTTTTAATGCAGTTTCTAAATTATATTTTCCTCTTTTTATCTTTTTAAAAATAATTTCATTAATTATGATTTTGTTTTTTGAAAGTTCACATTTTATACTTACAGCTTTAGTCATTTCAAATACACAATTAATATAACATTTCATATTTTTGTCATCGGGTGTTTCTTTTGCTTCAAGTTTTGCAACCAATTCTTTTTTATGAATTAAATAAAAATATTTTTAGACAAATTTTTTAAATAGAATGGGCCTGTAAATTGCTTTTATCTTTTAAAATTTAATAATGTTTTTTTTTTTTAAATAATCTTTAATTCGCTTCATCTCATATTTTTGTAGTTTTTTGGATATTTGTTTCCAAAAATTCCACAAAAGTGCCTATAATTTTTTTAATTTTTCTAATACGTTTAATAAAATAAAGCTGAATATATAAAGCTATAGTCTAACTTGTAACACAAAACAAAAGAAAATTGTAAAAATAATATATGAATAAATATCTCAAAATCTATACCTAAATTTAACACTTTCAAAAATTAGAATTTTAAATGTAAAAAAGCAATGAAAGCAACTTTTGATTTAAGTTAAAACTTACTACTTAAAATAAATATTTTATTTTACCTGGTGATAATTTAAATTTTGGTTCACATATATTCCGCATCATACGACCAGCTTCCATATATTGTTCAATAGTACTCTTAAAATAAAAAATAAAACAAAAAAATTATATTTAATACATAAAATTTTTTTTTTAATTTTAATACATACCCCAGCCAAAATAGGCGATATTAATATTGAAATAATATACTCAAGAAATAAAAAATAAAAATATTTTTTCATTATTTTTTAACCGATTATGAAAAAATAAAATAAAAATAATTATTGATCACATTACATCCCTGTCTTAAATGTAAAAATATGAATATTTAAAAAAATCATATATCATTTATAAGAAATTTTTCTCAAATAAAAATAAAAATAAAATAAAAATTTTCATTAAAATATCTAGTAATATATTATTATATTAATTGTTTTACAAATTATAGTTTATTATTGATAGTAACTGTCATCAACAACTTCCTAAATATTTTAAAGTATAGCTTTAGTTATGAGTAAAAAAAAAAAATAAAAAAAAAAAAAAAATAATTAAAACTAATAAAACACACCAAACAATAAAATTTCAAATTTATTATATTTTTTAATATTATATACTGTAATAATATGTAACTTCTAAATTGTTAATAATTTATAGAATGAAAGAAATAAAAGATAAATAATAATTGAATTTTTTTTTTTTCTAATAAGTCATGAAAATAAATTAATAATCTTTGTTAGAACAACTATTGAAATTCAATAATTATTTAGTAAAAATAAATTGATTGTATACTTAAAAAGAAATAGACCGTATAGTGCGTAATAGTATATAAAACTAAAATAATTCTAAATCCTAAAGTGAAAAAATAAAATTACAAATATAATTTATTTTTTAACTATACATATATACATTGTATATTAACACGTACATTTATAATGTATCAAGAAATTTTTAAATAAAATGTTGGTATTTAAATTAAATTTCAACAATACTTCTTTAAATAATAACCAGTTTTTTTTCTATCATCATTAGAATTATGTCATCGTCCATTTATTAAAAACAAGTTAACCAATCGTAACTATATGTTAATTCAGCGAACTCTCTCTTCAAAGTTTGATCTCAACCAGTGGAAGCATATAATAGCTATACAGAACAACAAGAAAACTAAAACGATTTAATAGGCTCTGGTGCGGGAACGGATTAACGGATCAAAAGAAAAAGTAAAATAATGCATATCCTGGATTCAGGGGTATATTCCTATAAAATTTGGTCAAAATCGGGTACACGTGCAAGAATGCATAAATAACAAACAAATATACAAACTTTCTGCTCTATATATAATACATCATCTCCTGCATATATAAACAGTTTGATTTTGGTTCATTTTGGACCTTGATCTTTTTTTTAAAATTTCTATATATAAGAAAATCAATTTTCTATATACATATATAAGAATTTTATGGGGGTTTTTTAATATTTTGTTAAGATATTTTAAATTTCTTGTATTTTTTAAACCAATATTTATTATTTATATAAACAAATTTTTTCACTTTCATATCTAGCATTTAAAACAATTTTTCTCAATTATAAAAAAATTGGCAAAACTTAGGGTCTTGTTCTGCTAAGATTTAGGCCATCGGTACAAATATTAAATTATACCCAATTATATTATTTATTTTTGTACCCGTACGATAAGTATCGGGTATAATAACATAACTCCTCCGTTTATAACACCTCGAAATAAGCAAGATATACCTTCAATGGTATGGATCGGATCAGAATAAAATTCTGAGTCGATTAAGCTTTGTCCGTCCGTCCGTTCGTCAGCGCGATAACTCAAAAACTAAGAAAGCTAGAGAATTGAAATTAACACAAGATATTTTAGATTAATTTGCAGGTTCCCTATTTTTTTTGGTTGAGATCCGACCAAAACTTCGGGCAGCTCTCGAACAACTAACTTTGTGATCTTCCTATTTTTCATATAAATTTTTCAAAAGTTCTACATCGTTTGAAGTAGATCGATTAAATTTTAAATGCTGATAGAATGTTCTAAAAAAAGTTATTTTATGGAACAACCTTTTTCTTATATATTATGTTTCACCACCCGCCCACCCGAGGCTACAGCCCCTATATATCATGTTTCCCCACCCGAGGCTACAGCCCGCCAAAGTTCGAAAAAGCTCTATATTTAAATTATTATAAGTTATAACACAAGTTCTCTGATGAATGAATGATGTATAATAAGAATATTATAATAATAAATATTAAATAAGAATATATATATAAAGAGGTGTATGTATGTATTTAGTAGTATTTATAAGAAATTATTCTATGAATGAAATATTTTTAAAGAAATAATGCAAGGTATAACGAAATATAATAATATATATGTATGTATATGAATACATATGCCTATTAATATATATTTCGTATTTTGTAGAAAGTTTTGTATAAATTAATATACATTTGCCGCTTAGTATTAAATGGTAATAGCATATTTGAAAAAGTTTTGGATTTATAATCGGTAGGTGCAAGGTTAGAATCTGCTTTTGAAAATTATATATATAGTTTGAATTTATGTACAAACCATAGTTCTAGAAATTATAAAATTCAGCCAAATTATTTTAAAATACTGAAAAATAAAAATATAATATTAGAAGCAGAGTGGCAGACTATGAACATACCAACGGGTTCGTACTGGTATATAAGAGTTGACAAAGACAACTGTATCTTACATTATATTAAGTTTTACATTATATTAAGTTATTTCGTATAATATTTTGACCTGATCGGGATACACAATAAAGAAAGAAAATATATCTTTATTTAAATACAAAACTAAAGAACAAAAATAATATTTTAATATAAATAAAAATCAAAAATTTAAGACTATAAAATATATTAGTACAATATTAGAGCTACATTTCTATTTTTTAGTACACAATATTAAAAACAAATTTTGTTTTAACTTAAATTAAATCAATCGTATATTTAAAATTTGTATATAAATATAAATCTTGTATTAGCCCAGGTTTGTTCAAATATCAACAGTTGTTATTGTTCTACGCTTATTTTAATGTTCTAAAACATATATACATATATATTTTTTCTTTTTCTATTAGATTAAAAATTCATTTATATTTACTGTTTTTTGAATATAATAGAAGCAAACCGAAGCCACATATCCTTTTACAATAATAAATTTAAAAAAAAAACAATAGACAATATAAAAAAGTCTAAAATCAAATACTTTATGTATTGCAGAACACGTTTTTTTATATATTTAATATCTATGTATATGATTTTTACATTTCCTGTACATGTGTTATTAAAAAGTAGTTAACTTGTTTAGAAAAACAAAAATAATAGAAAGGAAAAAAAAAAATTTAGTACAAGTTCAAGTGCAATTCCCTTTTACTTAAGGACCTTTACCAATACTTTTTGTACTGTGTAGTGTGTATAAAATACAGTAAAACTGCATTAAATCAAACACTGGATACAGTTCAAAAAAATTCGATTAACCTTATTAACAAATACAAAATTTTCTAATATCTAACGAAATTTCTAAGGAATAACTAATATACTGAGGAGGAATATTGGAAATTGAAAGGAAGAAGAATGTTCTAATTAATAATAGCTCTAATTCTAATTAATAATATCAATAATAATAGCTGCTTTAGTGACAGTGGAGGTTGCCTTCAATAATTACCTCATGCAATAAGGTGTTATATACTACTGCATGTTGTAACAGTTGTAACAGGCTATAGTCATGTTAGAAAAATTGTAATAATAATAGGCGGATTAATTGTTTCCTTACAGTTCCAATCCCAATTCAATGTTTCCGCATCCATTTCCTATCCCTACTGCCTAGTCAATATACTCCGTTAGCAGGTAAGGATATTATTTGGCTAAAGGTAAGAAGTCAGTAAGAATCTCACACTACCAACGGAAAATTCTTGATGTCTTTGGAAGATTGCCACCTCTTATTGCCTTGCCATTTATAATTTGAATAATAAAAATTTTAATATATAAAATGTATATTAATGGATAAATATTATTCCAACACTTTATTTGTCAATGTTTTTCTATTCCACAACGACAGTTTTTATTTTCCCTGGTTAAATATTTTTTCGGGGTCTTTATAACTTAACTTGAGGAATAATTTTAATAGGCTATAGAAAAGACATGTTAATAAAAAACATTTGATCCAAAAACTGTTGTGAATTATTAGATGTGGCACACGCACAACAAATGCAAACAACCCATTTTACATATCTCTCTACCTATCTATATAGTTCTAAAAACAAAAAATATGTAAAATAATATAAATATTTTTTTAATTTTACGTTTTACTGTTAATGAAAAATTGGAGCAGTGTTACTAAAATTTTAAAATATAAATTTCTTTCATTGACATTAAACTTGTGGTCTAATAGTATTAAAGTTTATGTTCTAAATTTAAGACGTATATTTTTTTTTAATATCGCGAAATCCTCAATGGATTTTTTATTAAAATAATTTTTAATTAATAAAAAATAATAATAAATTAAAATAAAAGAATCATTTATGTGGTTAGATAATATTACAAAAAAAAAAAAAAAAAACTAATAAAAAATTAATAAAAAAATTAATAATTTTCTAATTAAAATAAAACAGTTTTTAATTTTATTTTTAAATTTAAGTGTTAAAATTATAAAAATAAAATTAATTTATTTGAAAAAGATTCAATTTTCTTTTTAAAATCTTTAAACTAATCTTTAAATTAAATCTTAAAAACTAAAATCGAAATTAATTAAATTAATTAATACAATAATTTTAATCTCTCTTTTTTTTTTATTTATGTTTTTTTGTTTTTTTTTTTTTTCTTAAATTTATTTAAAAACAAATTGGTTAATTACTCATATGATATACTTAGATTATTTAAAGATCCAATTGGTATACATTTTTAAAAAATCGTCCTGGTCGATATTTATAAAGTAAAAAATCAAAATTTGATGAAGAACTTCATTTCTTAAATCGTAAATTATTAAAAATACATATATTTATACCATTTTTTTGGAGTTGAATTAATTTTTCTTATTAATTTCTCTAAAAAAAAAAAAAAAAATAAAAAAAAATATAAACAATAAATAAAAAATGATTTAAAATCAAAAAAGTATAAAATTAAAAACACGAAAAATTAATAAAAGTATAAAAATAATTAAAAAAAAACCACGTCATAATACAATATTAATTAAATATAATATACGTAAATTAAAAATCAGAATAATTTTCTTTGTCTTACATAAAAAAAATAAATATATAAATATATAAATATAATTTAATACATAAAAAAACCAAATCAGTATTTTCATACATTTACCTACACGTACATACTACAACTAGTAATGTAAAAAAAAAAAAACATCATAATGTATGTATAAATATATATATATATGTAATCATAAAAACATATTGATAAAAAAAAAAAAAAATAAATTATTAATACTATACTAGAAATCAATATCTTGTTAAAAATTCAAATGAATGACGGGTAATTTATACTTATTTTATTTTATCTCCTTTCATTTTCCCTCAGTTTTCAGCTCTCTAAAGAAATTTTTCAAAAAGAATATTAGTTTTACTTTATTTTTTTTTCTGTTCTTTATTTTTAATTTTTTTTTTTTAGAATAAAAATTTTTTAATGAGTTTATTCATAATTCAATATTTTTAAACTGTTTTTGTGAATTGAAATGAATATAAAGAAAAATCGAGAAAGTATTATAGAAGTTATTATTATTTGTTTGATAACATGAAACGTTTTTCGATACTAATTAAAAAACTATTTATATTTATGTCTTTTATTTAAAATTTAATTAATTTGAATTTTAAAAATATTTTAATATCCACCTGTAAAATTCTATAATATGTATTGGTTTTTTTTTTAGTTTATATTCCCCGCCTGCCACATAAAACCACAGCAGGTGCGGCTCTAAATGTTATTACAGGAAATTATTTTTACGACATGTGTATGGGATTCGAACCCACACTTTATTGGTTTTTAAAGCTTATTTCCTACACGCTCTTATCCACTATTAGGCCATCGAGGCCCCCTCTATAATATATTTCGTGATTGTATGTATATGTATATACTTTAAAACAGCTTATTCTTAAAAATTTAAACTAAACGTTTTGTTTAGCCTATTAATTATATAAGATTTAATTTTTTTTTTTTTTGAGGAGGTGAAATTAAACGGAATTTAATTGTTTAAATTTGAAAGAGAAAACCAATGTAAGGAAAATCGATTTAATCTGTTAAATATATATACCTAATTTGTTATTTGTTATTTTTTTTTCTCTAAAATAAATTTCTGTGTGCGTATTACAAAATGTTATATCGAAGTATGGATGTATACATTGTAATTTAATTTAAAAAAAATTATATTGTATTAATTTTTACCTTTAACTAAATTGATTTGGATTTGAGAATTATAGTTAAAATTGATCATTAAGGTAACTATAATTAGTTATTTTTATTTAAGTTATTAAATTCTCTTAGAAAAATTTAATATTTATGGATTAACTGTAGTTTAAGGTGCTTAAGTTTATCAAATAATCAACAAATTATCAAAATATTTTGCTAGTATATATTAAATTTACTATCAAACGATCCAGCCATTGAGTTATGACTCCGACCTTTAATACGAAAGGTTTCGGGTTCAAACCCCGGCTGGATCATATAGTATATAAAAAAAAATAATATAGATTTTTCTTCGTAATATATAATTAAATTTAAAAAATAAGTATATATATGTCTCATAAAATAAATTATAATTAATATCATATTGTAATATATAATAAAAATAATAATAAAACATAATATTTGTATTAGATAATAGATGGCGTAAAAATAAACGTCTTGTCTCATAGTCTTGTACAATAGCTACAGTAGAGTAATCAACGGTTTAGTAAAATTAATGATTCCCGAAACTGAAGCTTAGTCAAATATGAATAAATAATTTAGTAGTTAGTGGATGTCCTATGCTCTTTATGGGAGTGACAAGGAAAAAAAAATATTAAACTTAAAGTTAGTCCTATTAAAGAAACATATGAATTAAAAACAAATTTCTGAGTTTTCTTAATTTAAAAAAAAAAATATAACTTATGTGTATATATATATACATATTTGTATCAGACATTTACTTAATCCAAGCATCAGTTAAAATGTTCAATTAGTGAACTAGTATAAAAAAAATTAACACCACCATTTACAAGGGTTAGTAAATTAGTAAATGATGTTAATTGTTATACTACTATCACTACTACGAATCCGCAACTTTGATCTATCTTCCAACGTTTCAAAAGTAGATCAATGTGAATTATTTATATATACGTAAAATTGCCCAATTCAAGGATTTAAACGAAACTTGAGCAATCTCTTGGTTCAACTTTCAACATGCCAAGTTTGCACCATGGTTTAATCAAATAATAAATAAAATAGACCAAGTTTTATTCATTGAGCCAACGTCTAAACATATAATGGGTTAATTTTGTAAAAAATTAATGTAGGGATGTTAATTATAACATAAATGGTTCATAAAATATAATTAATTTTATTATTTTAATTAACAAATCTTTAAGTTTTTAATGTGACATGAAAGTTTAGAGGAACAATAAGTATATTGAAAAAAACACATACATATGCTATTATATCGATCTAATTTTATTTTGTTAGTTATTAAAGTTTTACCTAATTAATTATTTAAAATTTAATAAATAGTTTTGTTTTAACTAATAATAAAATTAATAAAAAAAAAAAATATGAAACCAATTAAATATATACTTTATAAATATAAGTATTGTATATTATGTATTAAAAGCAACTGAAAAATTCTATATTACTAAATATTTATTTTAGTTTACTTAATTAGTCTAGACATTGTTGAACTCTTTTAGGTTCTTTATTAAACAGAAAAAGAATATTTTAGTTTCTTAATATTTAAAATTATTGTATCTAAGTATGTAAATGCTTAGTTTTACGTACTTTTTTAGTAAAATTTTAAAAACAAGTAGAAATTATAATATAAGAATATCCAATAATTGAAAGTTCACAAACAAAAAAAGCGTTCCGGCAATTAAAGTTTAAAAGTTTTATTTAAGCGACCTTTGAAATTTAATTTTAATGTATTGAAGTTTCATAAAATTGCCCAAGGAATCAAAACAATAAAATTATAAATTAAATGATTTTTTAAATTTTAAAGCATAATTTTAGCCGCTTAAAAATTTTTTAAACAAATTTTTATTTATTTTATTTATTTATTTATTCACATTAATTACAATTTAAATTATAATTAATAGAAAAAAGCTCTAGCAACTCAGGCTATCGGCTTAACAAATTTTTAAATTAAGTAAAGTATTTAAAATTTTAATTTAAAATCTTGCACTTTAAAATGTTATGTTTCTAAATTTTGTGTGTATGTACGACAACGTAGAACTATCAGTACTACATAACGGGAACATCAGCGAATCATTCACAACAAATGCAGGGGTTAAGCAAGGATGCCACCTTTCGTCGCTATTATTTACCATAGTACTGGATGATATCTTGAGAGAAGTGAATAATACCGAAAGAGGCATCTATTGGTCAGATGTCAAAACGCTAGAAGATCTGGATTTCGCAGATGACATATGCCTTCTATCAAGAAACCAAGAAGATACACAAGCTAAGTAACCTACATTTAATATCCCGAAAAATTGGTCTCGAAATCAACATCAGCAAAACAAAGTAATGCACATACACCTGGCAAATAACAACCCCATCAAGCTAGACGGTCAAGCCATTGAATGCACTACGAACTTCTGCTATCTGGGAAGCATCATCACACCAACAGGTGGCACTAATGAGGATGTGCAAAATAGAATTGATAAAGCCAAAACAGCTTTCGGCAGACTTCGCCCCACATGGAACAGCTCGCAAATATCAAGACGAACCAAGCTAAGCATATTCAATACATGTGTAAAATCCACATTAACATATGGCTGCGAATCATGGCAACTTACTAATTCCATAAAAAATAAAGTACAAATCTTCATCAACAAACATCTCAGAATAATATGCCGAATATTCTGGCCCAACAGAATTAGGAACGTAGATTTATGGCAATTAACTGGCGAGGAGCCCATAGTGAAGCAAATCACCAGAAGGAGATGGAAGTAGATTGGCCATACACTAAGGAAAACTAATGCTATAACAAGAATGGCGCTGACCTGCAATCCTCAAGGTGGGTCCAGGGCGAGAGGTAGACCCAGAACAACATGGAGAAGAACGGTGCTGGAAGAGCTAAGTAGATTCGGAAAATCATGGAACGACATAGAATTACTAGCAAATAATAGAGAAGAGTGGAAACTTCACGTTGAAGCCCTATGCTCCCTAGTGGAGTAACAGGAAAAAAAAAAAGGAAAATTTGTGTTACAAAATCATGGATTTTTCATCTACAAAATCTTCTGTAATACAAAATTCGGACATTTTTTTATTTAAGAAACGCCCAAAAAAACTTAATTCTTAATAGCTCATACAAAGTATATACATGCATACATATATAATATATTAATTCAAATTCTTATAATGTCAAGGATCAAATGAAATTATTCTTATTTAATCCCATGTACCATGAATTTTCTTTTCGTCCTCTAATAAATTTTAAAAAATTAAATTAATATATAGTATAAAAAAAATAATAATAAAAATAATAAATAGAAATCCTGGATAAAGCAGATAACAAAGGAGTTTACTGCTTAATATATTATGTAATGATAGAGTATTCGCGTAGAAAAAAATTTATTAGTTAATTCTGTTAAAATATACACGCATTTACTCAATATTTCTAAATCCTATTTCTAATCCTAAATTTATTTTCTAATTTTTGTCTACAAAAATAATAAATATGTATGGTAAAGGATTATGAAACTTTTGATGTATAACAGACAGATAAACGTTTTATGAATTATGATTGTTTTTATACGAATAATAATATCGTTTTATGCATTATGGTTACTCCAGCGATAACGCGATAAGCTGATTTTGCCCTTTAAAAAATTAACTAACAAAATTACTGTTCTACGTGAATAATCTATACGAGCAGGCATATAGTTTTTTTTTATTTTACAAACTTTATTTTATATAATTTACATACATATTTTTATTCCTTTTTTTTTTAAACAAATATATATTTCTATAAAAAGAGAACTTAAACAAGCAATGATTGCGGTCATAAAATCTCCGCTAAATAAATTACTAAAACATGGATTTTGTGGTTTAACTCTTATACCCATTAGTAAATCTTCTTTTCTATTTATTATCCACTTAAAATAATTATTCCTTTAATAATTTTCACTTTCTATAATAATGTTTGCAAAATATCAACAAAGGCGAAGTAAATGAGCTAAAAAATGCAAGCAAGATTATAAAACACGAGATTTTGAAATATGAGAATCGTACGTATCCGATTATTCAAGAATAGTCGTTTCCTCTATATAATTGGTCAGAAAATTACTATACTTTTATAGTAGGTCTTACAGTGTTATGAAAATATGTTATCATTTTGTTATTAAAACAAAATCAATATAAATAATTGGTAACTGCTGGAAGAGTTTCTTAAAATTCTATACACCTTTTTATTAATTTATAAATTCTTTATTAGTTTCTCTAATCCAGCTTTATGTATAGAACTTTCAAATAATGTACAAACTTAAAATATATATTTAATATAAAATTTATGAATTTATTATAATTTTATTTTTATTTTAAATTACTTTTTTTTTCAGAAAACCATTTTTTTAAAGCGAGCGAAAAGAAATCAAAAATTTTTATAAATGGGTTTTACAGGTGATAATATATATTCATTTTTTAAAAATTTATTACCTGGTTCAGCCAATACAAATAAAGTTTCAGCATTACAAAAAGATCAACCAAATCATATAGACAATAATAATATTGATTTCAATAGTACTAATAATAATAATAATAATAGTGAAAAATTTAATGGAAATGGTAATGAGAAAATAAGTAGTGCTAAATCAATTGGTGGAAATAGTCATATATTTGATTATAATGGTACTTTTTTTTTTTTGCCGTTTTATATATACAGATTGCCTCGCAAATTGATTGTTACTGTTACCAGAAATGGCAGAATAATAAAAAATTTTCATGATATGTGCGACAATCTATATTTTTCTTAATACATATTTAAATACAAAACATAATTATAAATAATAATTGAAATTTTTTATTTTGTTTTTAAAATTAGATAACAACAATTTTAGAAGAATTAAATCAAATGACAGGAAATTTAATGCAAAATTTAAATATGCGGTAATTTTTTTAATTTTTATTTTTAATTTTTAATTTTTATTTAATTTATATGATATGATATTAAATAATTAAATCTTTTTAAATTTCCCTTTTTTTTTAGAATAACTATATTAAAACATCAAAATATTCATTATTAACTTTTTTACCATTAAATCTTTTGGAACAATTTCAAAGGCTTGCTAATTTTTATTTTTTAATATTGTTGGCATTACAATTAATACCAATTATTTCATCTTTAACACCAATAACAACTGCTATACCATTAATTGGTGTATTAATATTAACTGGAATTAAAGATGCATATGATGATATTGTAAGTTTTCAAATTTATTTATTTAATTTTTTTAATTGCATCAAATTAGCAATTTTTCTAACCTATAATTTAAAATTGCATCCGACTGCAAAGTAAAATAAAATATATTTTTTTTTTATTTTTTTTTAATTTGAAAAGAAATGAAAGAAACTAAAATATTGGATTAGTAAAATAGAATTAAAAATAAAAATATGTATTTATAAAATCATGTACTATGTGCTTATAACGTAATGTAATACGTATAAACGTCAAATTTAAGATTTTATTGCAATTGGATGCAATTAATAAAAAAATAATGTAGGCATTTCTAAATAGCATCTTTAATCTGATTTCAATATCTGATTCGAAATTGATAAATCGATGGCCTAAAGCACACTTATGCTAAGTCTCAAAGTTGTAATTATTTGTTGCTAAAGTTTAATAGTTTGCCAAAAGTGAAAAATTTAAGCTAGAAAAATGGAACAAAGTTTATTTTACTCACTGTTCTCTTTTAATATAATGAATTGAAATTTGTTTTTATTGTTACTTGTTTTTTTTTTTGATATTGTATTTTCTGTAACAGATTTGGCACACCTATTATTAGCTTGAAAATTTTACACTTATAATTGAAAATTTGGTACTTATTTGGGCATAATTGTTATTATTTTTACTGAACGCGTGTAACAATTATTATAGCTTTAATATACTAAGTCATGCACTTAGTATATTTGTGTTGGATCAATTTTTATTTTTTGTAACTCTCTGATCTCAAATCTAACTATAAGCACTTATAATATTTGTGTTGAAATAGTAATAATTTTTTTTTAGGTCTAATATACAGAATAAGTACTTAAATGAACACTAAAGTTTTCAGTTAACCTACATTAATACTCTCTACATCTCTTAAACTACTTTTTGACTGTCTTTGATATTTACTCTATGAAAATATACTTTTAAAATTAGCCTATGTTTGTTTTGTTTTTTAATTTTTGTTGAAATTCGAATCCAAAATAAATGATAAATAAGACTATTAATCAATTTTTAGCAAAGGCATGTATCAGATGACCAAGTTAATAATCGTGTAACAAAAGCATATCGTAATGATCAAATATGTTCTGAAAAATGGAAAAATATTCAAGTATTTAATTTCATTAATAAATTATTTTAATAAAATTATTATATTGAAGAAAAAAAAAAATTTCCATATGTATATATAATATTTTAGGTTGGTGATATAGTATTAGTTGAAAATAATCAATTAATTGCTGCTGATATATTATTATTATCAACAAGTGAACCAAATGGTTTATGTTACATAGAAACAACTGAATTAGATGGTGAATCAAATTTAAAATCAAAACAATGTTTACCACAAACAGCTGAAATGGGACGATTAAATGGTTTTTTTAGATCATTTGATGGTGATATTATATGTGAAAAACCAAATAATTTATTAAATCAATTTGAAGGAATTTTAATATGGAATAAACAACAATTACCATTAGATAATGAAAATATTTTATTAAGAGGATGTGTTTTAAGAAATACAGAATGGTGTTATGGTGTTGTTATATTTGCTGGTAAAGATACAAAATTAATGCAAAATTCTGGAAAAACATTATTTAAAAGAACAAATATTGATCGTTATTTAAATAATATTATAATTGGAGTAAGTTCGTTTCTAAAAGAAAATTTTAATAAAATCATTATAAAAATTATATTGTATTATTTTTTTTTTTTTAATATTTAATTCCAGATTGTAATATTCTTAATAATAATATGTGTGTTTTGTAGTATAGCATGTTTCATATGGGAAGTTTTAATTGGTGAAGCTTTTCAGGTAAATGAATTTTTTTTTATAAACAAGATACTAATTCGTATTTTATCTTTAACTTAAAATTTCAAAAAAAAAAAAAAAAAAAACTAATATTTGTTGAAATTGTTAAAGATGAATAAATTTACAAAAGTTTTTATTATTTTTAAAATTCTACTTTTTGGAATATTTTTATATTTACAAATGTTACGAGGATAAAAATTTAGAAAGAGAAATTTTTTTTCCCTGTTTTACTTGTTTAGATTTTTAATCCACGAGACACTGCAGTACCAACAAATGGTATGCTAGGAGCTGCCATAATTGGAATGCTTGTATTTTTTTCATATGCAATTGTTATGAATACAGTAGTACCTATTTCGCTTTATGTTTCAGTAGAAGTAAGTATATGTTTATATTATACAGAAATATTTTAATTTATTTTTTTTATTCTATGAATATTAAAATTATATTTAAAAAAAACAAATTTAAAGGTTATACGTTTCATTCAATCATTTTTTATTAATTGGGATAAAAAAATGTATAATGCCAAAACAAATACATATGCCAAAGCTAGAACTACAACATTAAATGAAGATTTAGGACAAATACAATTTATATTTACGGATAAAACTGGTACATTAACACAAAATATTATGACATTCAATAAATGCAGTATAAATGGACAAAATTATGGTGAAGAAATCGATACAATATCAGATTCATCATCAATTGAATATTGTTCTGAAGTAAATTTCTCTAAATTTAATTTAATTTTAAATAAAATTTAAAAAATTTAATAAAAATATTATATATAGGATAAATTACCAATTGATTTATCATCAAACCCCGAATACGAAGCTGAATTTAAATGGTATGATAATTCCTTAATGGATGCTATTAAATCAGAAAATGAAGCTGTAATTAAATTTTTTCGTTTATTATCTTTATGCCATACAGTTATGCCAGAAAAAATGAATGGAAGGTAAAAAAAAATAAAATAAAATTTATATAAAAAAATTTTTTTAATTTTGATTATATAATTTTTGTAAGACTTGAATACAAAGCACAGAGTCCAGATGAAGCAGCACTTGTTTCAGCTGCTAGAAATTTTGGTTTTGTATTTCGATCTCGAACACCAGAAAGTATAACAATAGAAGTTCTTGGAAAAATTGAGGTAATCTTTTCTTATTTTTATTTCTTTTTCAGAACTTTGTAGCATTTATTAAAAATCTCCTATAATTTTCCTACTAATTTCAACAAAATAATTTCGTTTTATTTAGGAATATGAATTATTAAATATTTTGGATTTTAACAATGTTCGAAAAAGAATGTCAGTAATTTTGAAACGTAATAATCAAATTGTAATTTATTGCAAAGGTGCTGACAATGTTATATACGATCGATTAAGACCAGGTAGTAATTCTCTTAAGAAGTTAACTCAAGATCATTTAAATGTAAGTAAAAGTAATTTTTTAAAATAATTTTAAGAAAAAGAAAATTAAAAACAAAAAACGATTTAAAGAAATTCGCAGGAGAAGGACTTCGGACTTTAGTTTTATCTGAAAAACTTATAGATCAAGAAACATACGATCATTGGAAACAAAAATTAAATGAAAGTGCACTGTCTTTATCAGCATCAAAAGCTAAAATTGTTGATAATCTCTATGAAGAAATAGAATCGGAAATGAGTTTGATTGGTGCAACTGCAATTGAAGATAAATTACAAGACGGTGTTCCACAAACTATATTTAAATTAAAGAATGCTGGAATTAAAATATGGATGTTAACTGGGGATAAACAAGGTAATTAAATAAATTAATTAATACCTGTTAATAGGTATAGTTATTTATTTACAAGGCCTCATATACCATAACGATTCCGATCCTGATTTAGCTTCCATCACCGAGCACAATCTATACAATTCGCTCTTGTGCCGTATTTTTTTCAGTTACGGAAATTTTCGATAGTTGTTTTTAGTTGATAGACGTCTTTGTCGATCTTGCAAATAGGTTTAAAATATATTATTTTCTTCTCTATAGCATTTTCCATCTCACACATTTTAAAATAAATAACTATATTTAAATCATCGCACAGCTTTTTTGAAAATAGTCAATTACAATTAGAAAATCTTGTGATTCTAGCTTGTCAACGATCAAAAACTATTTAATAATAATATAAATTAAATATACAAGTACATCTTATATATTTTTAGAAACAGCAATAAATATTGGTTATTCATGTGAATTATTATCAGACGATTTAATTGATGTTTTTATAATAGATGGTAGTACTAAACATGATGTACAAAATCAATTAAAAAAATTTAAGGAATCAATTCGAATAGTAAATACGTTTAAACCATTAAGTAAGAATAATTTTTAATAAGTTTTTAATAAAATTAAATGTTGAACAAATTTAAGAAAAAAATACATCTAAAGAAGAATTTAATATTAATGGAGGAGGAGTTCATAATGAAGATGACATTATTCAAAAAACTCCACCGGCTGTTTCAGTTGTTACATTTAGTACAGAATATACTGAAAATAATTATAATAATATTGAAAATAATAATGGTTTTGCTATTGTTGTAAATGGACATTCTTTAGTTCATTGTTTAACTCAAGAATTTGAAGACAGGTAACACTTAGTTTTAAGTACAAATTTATAAACACTTTTAACTTAAGTTATCCATTATATAATACTTTATCATTATAATATTATTTTTTAAAAGATTTTTAGATATTACATCACAATGTAAAGCAGTTATTTGTTGTAGAGTAACTCCTCTACAAAAAGCTTTAGTTGTAGATCTAATAAAACGTACTAAAAAAGCAGTTACATTAGCAATAGGAGATGGTGCCAATGATGTGTCAATGATAAAAGGTTGGCCTAGAAAAAAAAAATAAAATAAGATATACATATATTATTATACACGTAATTTTGTTTTTGTTTTAATTGATAGTTGCACATATAGGAGTCGGTATTTCTGGACAAGAAGGAATGCAAGCTGTTCTTGCAAGTGATTATTCAATATCACAATTTAAATATTTAGAAAGATTATTATTAATTCATGGTAGATGGTCATATTATAGAATGTGTAAATTTTTAAGATATTTTTTTTATAAAAATTTCGCATTTACTTTATGCCATTTTTGGTATGCATTCTTTTGCGGATTTAGTGCTCAAGTATTTTATTTATTATTTTCATAATAAATATTAAATTAAGAATTTTCAATAATATTTTCAGACTGTATTCGACCCAATGTATATATCAGTTTATAATTTATTTTACACATCCTTACCAGTATTGGCACTTGGTGTATTCGAACAAGACGTAAATGAACAATGTAGTACTGAATACCCTCTTTTATATTTAGCTGGAATTGATAATGTTCTATTTAATACAAGAGAATTTTTACAAAGGGTTTTACATGGTGTATTTAGTTCAATGATTTTATTTTTAATACCATACGGTAAATTTCATTTCGAATTTTATTATTTTTCATTTTTATGTTATTGATTTTGGTAAACTTTGTAGGAGCATACAAAGATGGATTATCTGCAAATGGTTATATTTTAAATGATACAATGTCTTTAGGTTCCGTAATAGCTACTATTTTAATTTTAGATAATACAACTCAGGTAGTTTAAAAGCATTTTTTATTAGATATATATTTTATTTCTTAAAATTAAAATTTCATTTTTAGATTGCATTAGAAACATCTTATTGGACAGTATTTAATCATATCACAATTTGGTGCAGTTTATTAACATATTTCATTTTTGATTATTTTTATAATTATGTTTTGGGTGGACCATGTAAGTATTTCTTATCACATTTTTTTAAATATAATTTATAATTAGCACACAGTAATTAAAAACAAAAAAATACATAGATGTTGGAGCTTTAACGCATGCTATTATGGAGGCAACATTTTGGTTTACAACAATACTTTCACTTGTATTATTAACAGCTCCAATATTAGTCATACGCTGTTATTATATAGATGTAAAACCAAACTTAGCTTATCAAGTATGTTATTTTTTGATGTTTTGTTTAATTTTACAAAATTTGCATTAAAATATTTTATTTTTAACATAAAGATTCGTGTTAATCAAAAGAAGGCCAAACGTTCCAAACCGGATAAATTAAATTCAGCAGGACATTCAGCTCATACATCAAAAAAACCAAGAAAATCATTAAGATCAGGATATGCATTTGCTCACCAGGTAAAATCATAATTTATTTCAAATTTAAATGAATAATGTTAAATGAAATCTTGTTAACGATTATAGGAAGGCTTTGGTAGATTAATAACATCAGGAAAAATTATGAGAAGAATGCCAATTGAATATTCATTTCAAAATAATCATTCAAATATGAACCACAATACAACAAATAATGGGATTACTTACAAAACTAAAGCGTTTTAAGTAATCTATTAAAATATTTTACTGAAAGCGCTAAAGTGTAAGATATGTACTATGTTTGAATTACTTGAAAATTACTGCTGTTTTAGTTGATTACATTATTACCATTATTACAAAATATTTATATTATGTATAGTGATTCAACGGAAATTATTGCCACAACTTTATTATGGTCGTTTAATATGCAGATAATATATACATAATGTTAAACGTTATTCACATTTTCGAATAAAATGCTTTGTTATTTTTATATCAATCAAGTAATTAATAAAAAATTGTTAAATAATAGATTATATTCTTGTTGTTTTATACTTTTTAATTTATTACAGGATAAATGTTTTATTAGATTTGTTAAAAAACTTGTTAATCATCAATCGGAATCCATTATTAGTTCAAAATTTAATGAATCAATATTTATTACAGACCCAAACCAAAAATGTACTATAAATATAAAATGTATATAAGTATTCTCATAATCACCAAAATATATAAAAGTATAGCAACATTTTTAAAAATTTAATAACATTGCTAATTATACTTATTATTTATTAATATTGTGCTGGTATGGTATTTGGTATCGTAGTATGGTACATATTTTATTCATATACTTTAAAAAAAAAATACCTTGTTCTTGTTAATAAATTGACTATTGAGTTTGAGTAGTTGTTTTGTGTCAAACATTTGAAGAGCAGATCGAGCTCTGGCGTTTTATACACGTTTCGTTTTTTTGTTTTTTGTTTTTTGATAATCAAAAAGTTTTTGTCGTCGGCAGTTTAGATCTAAATTTTTTGTTTTTAATAAAGATGGCAATTAAACCAGGAATGGGAAGAAAGAGTTCTAAATCTCCACCATTTTTCAGTCATGAATTTGCAATACAAAATCATGCAGATATCATATCTTGTGTTGCAATGGTTTTTGTTATCGGTTTAATAGTCCAGGTAAGTGAGAAAAAAGCAGAAAAACTTTCATTTATTTCGTTTGTTCGTTCGTTACCTTAAGAAAAATAGCAGTCCAACATAAAAAACAAAAAAAAACTTAATTCGTTCATACGTGTGCCACGTAGCATCTTCATTTAAAAAAATTTCATTATAATAAAAGATTTTTAAAAAATAATATTCAGAAATTTATTTAAAAAAAAATTTAAAGAAAAATTATGTGACCGGTGTAATTAAGAAGAAATTTGTTATCGCAGGAGATTGGTGGGAGGAGAGAACTGAATTGATTTAATATCTTAAAGATATTTATAAAAAAGTTAAAGAAATAATGTAAACTAACCATTTGTTATTTAAACAAAGTTTTAAATTATTTAAATATCGATTTTAAAATTTAATTTTTAGATTTTATAACAGCAATATGATAAAAACTATTAAATTTTGACAAATTAAAAATTTGCAATAAAAAAACTCAAAAGCATGACATTGACTATGTTCAATTGGGCTTGCGTGGAATTTTTTTATTTGTTTTTATGTCCGGCAACTTGTGGAATTTTTAAAAAGAATTTGCTAAATTATGAAATTCTTTTAACTTTTTGCCGTTTATGTTGAAGTATTTCAGTTTTGGTTTTAATCGATAGATTTCAAATCTGTATTAAAAATTTCAAAAAAAGTCCTGGAAATTGTTTCTGTTAACTATGTATTTTAAAATTAAAAAAACAAAAAGAAACCGGTGTAAAAATTGTGATTGAAGGTTTTGTATCTGTAATTAATACAACCGCAGGTTTTTTGTTTTTGTTGGCTAATTAATTATCTTGCGAAGTGAAAGTGAACTAGTTCTTTAACTTGATTGTTATTATTGTGAAAGTTCAATTATAAAATTAAGAATGTTTTGCAAATTTGTTTTATAAAGCCAAATAAATATCAATAAAATATATGATACGTGGCCGAAAATGATATAAAATCAGAAAAGCTTTCACAATTTTTTGTGTTCTTGTTTTAAACAAATAGTAAAGTAATTTTAATCAATTGAATTAAAATTTGAATTATTTGATGGACTTATGTTTTAAGTGGTTAACTGATTACAATTATCACAAATGTTTATTTCTTGTCTGATACGATTTATCATACTTAAATGCTAAGAAATAATTATTTGTATTAAATACATCAAAATTTAGTTTAAATGAAAATCATAATGTATTAATTTTGTTTTTACCAATTTTAGGGCACAAGTTCAATTGCAAATTTATTCATTTCCCTGCATCACCATGTACCAACAGAAGGAGCACCAGAAGAAGCCATAATGTAATTAAAAATTGAAAAACAAATTTTA
This sequence comes from Poecilobothrus nobilitatus, assembly GCA_947095535.1. Taxonomy (NCBI): domain Eukaryota; kingdom Metazoa; phylum Arthropoda; class Insecta; order Diptera; family Dolichopodidae; genus Poecilobothrus; species Poecilobothrus nobilitatus. The sequence continues at coordinate 87,990,441 of OX352773.1, read as the reverse complement.
ATAAAGTAAATATCTAATAGTGAATTTATTTAATGATTTTCAGTGGCAAAAGAATCTTATATGAATCTGGTGTAAAAGATTATTGTGCTGTATTCTTTTATACGTTAATATGTATAATTATGCATGCAATTTTACAAGAATATCTTTTAGATGTAAGTTAATAACATTTTAAAAAACATTTTTTAAAAAAAAAACTTGATTGAAACATTTTATCTTTATCTCTTCTCTTTTAGAAAGTATCAAAAAAATTGCATTTATCAAAATACAAGTTATCATTATTTAATGAATCCGGCCAACTGATTGTATTTTATTTAACATCATTCTTTTGGGGTGTTGATGTTATTATACGTGAAGGATATATATCAAAATTCAATTTATTATGGACAGATTTTCCAAACCATCCAATGATATTTTTACATAAATTATATTTTATAATACAATTAGCATATTATTTACATATGTTACCGGAATTATATTTTCAAAGAATTAAAAGAGAAGATCGTCAACCCAAAATTATTCATTCCGTATGTGGTTTTATTGTTGTTGCAAGCGGTTATTTCTTAGGGTAAATAATTTAAAAAAATGAAATAAACAATTTTTTAATTTCATTTTTAATTTACAGTTTCCAACGCATTGCCTTAGTTTTATTAACATTGCACTATCTTAGTGAAATAATTGCACACTTCTTTCAATTAATAAGTGTATTTGATCGTGAAGAAAAATATTCTGGTTTAAATTATATAAATAGTGTTATATTTGTTTTGGTTCGTTTTGCAACAATGGTTATATCAGTTTTAACGTTATATTATGGTGTTGCAAATACAGAACAAGCAGCACGTGGTTTTATTGCATTAATTTGTATAATAGTTTTACAAGGATATTTAATATTTTCATTTATTACGGAACAATTAAAAGCGAAACGTGAACGTGCATTAGAAGCAAAACAACAAAATAGTAAAAAAGCACAAGCAATTAAGCAATTAAACAAAGATAAAAGTAAAAAGAAGAAAGAAAGTGATTTACCGGAAGCCGATCAATCACCAGTAAATTTGGGAGGCAAAATCAAAACAAGATAAAATATAACGAACAAATATACCATATTAAAACATAAGAAATAGTTTCTTAAGAAAAAAAAAACAAAAATTTATTATGACAGAACACACGCCAACAAATAAAATACACATATTTTAGTTCTTTCCTTTTCATTCTAAGAAAATTTTAAATAATAAATCAATAATGAACAAAAAATTAAAAAAAAACATTCAATGTAAATTTTCCTTTTTTTTTTTGTCATAAATTAATAAATCTTTCAATTATCAAATAGTAAATAACTGAAAAAAAATCAATTATTATTAAATTGTAATTTATAATTTAAATTTGTATTTAAAGTTTCGAGTGTTAACCGTATCATTTTTAAAATTTTAGAAATTTTATCTTGTTTTTGTTTTAATTTTAATTGCAAAATAACATTTTTGTAAGGTTAAATTAATTTTCATATCGACGATTAGTTTTTCTTTTTATTTTTAAAGCTTATTTTAGTTTGTTTTTATAATGAAAAATATTTCAAAATTGTAAATTCGTGCATTTAATAATTTGAAAAATAAAAAAATTAAATTTTCAAAACAGAAATTCTAAATTTCATATTTATTTTCGAAAATATATATTTTTGTTACAAAATAAAAACTTTTTTTTTTTTATTTTGATTATTTTGTAATTAATGTCCCTCCCCGCGCCATGTAGTTAATGAAATATTTTTGAATGGTTTCCAATATAAACTTACAATTGTGCATGTTTATAATTTTCCGCTTCAGCAAAATGTTTTTTATTTTTTATTTATCAAGTTAATATTAGGTCCGTATTTTTTTTTCACTTACAAAACAAAACTACAACTATAAAGTTTTTTTTTAAATTAAAAAAGTTTCTTTTATTGAATTATATTTATTGCAAATTGATCGTAATTCAAATATTTTTTTTTAATAAATACAAATTATTTATATTTTTGTTTTGAATTATAATACAGCTTTTCTCTAATTTAGTAATTTTGTCATCAATTTTTTTCTAAACGAGTCTTGTTTTTAGAAAATTCTATTTTTTTTTTTTTTATTGTGTTAATTAAGGAGATCTTAAATTTTAAATGCATAAACTTCAATTTAATTTCTTTTTTTCTCAATTTTATTTTCTTTTAATCTATTTAATCTTTGTAATAATGTTGGATGGGAATGATTCCATGCTGAATATACACTATCATAAACTGGAAAACCTAAATTATCAATATTCAATTTGATTAAAGCTCCTCCAAGTTCATCCGTGAAACCTAATTTATTTGCGAAATCATCAGCTTGATACTCAAAACGTCTTGATAGTACGGTCATAGCAAAACTTATTATAGCATTATATGCACCCAAAACATAGGACAAAATTAATAATAGTCCAACCAAAACCGGACGTTCTCCTTTTGGGAAACCAACAGCTTGATAGAATGCATCATATTCAAATAAATATTGAAAAGCAGCAAACATAAGCAATAAATGAATTTGCATAACAACAATATTTTTTGTAACATGTCCTAATTTCCAATGTCCTAGCTCATGTGCTAATACAGCTAAAACTTCATCATCTGTACAACCTCTACCTTTTTCATCATCTTTTAATTCAGAATCATCTTTCATTCCCTTATTTATTAAAAGTGTATCAAAAAGTACAATACGTTTTGAACTAAATAAACCATAAAAGTATGCATTACTATGAGCAGAACGCTTTGAACCTTCAACTACATAAATTTTTGTTAACGGGAATTTTAATGAAGCTGCTAATTTTTCAATTGATTCACGTAATGGACCATCACCTAATGGACGATAATTATCAAATAATGGTGCAATTACTGATGGATAAATTGTTAATAATAAAAATACAACAATTCCGGTGAAAATCCATAACCATAAAAAGAAATAAGAACCACCTAGTTTAACAATAAATACAATTGCTGCAGCAATTGGTATAAATATTATTTGTCCAATAACAAAAGCTTTTAATTGATCCCAAATGAAAAATTTTACTGTTTGTTTATTAAAGCCATGTTTTTCTTCTAAAGAAAATGTTTTATATAGTTTAAATGGCATTTCCTTAATAATCGTTAAAAAGTTTGTAACTATAATAAAAGTACAGCTCACATGAATTTCATTTTCAGCGCTTAAACCTATTGCTGTAGTTAATTCTTTTGATTTAAGCCATAAAAATGCTATAAATCCAAAGTATATTTCTATAGATAGTACTATTAAATCCAATATAATTGATCGAAATAATTGGAAACTTTCCTTATCCAAGCCATAAACTCTTGCCTTTTCAAATGTTTCTTCTTTCATAACATCTTTAAGTTCCACTGGCACTTTTTTGCTTTTACGAAAAACTTTGATCTATAAAAAATAAACGAAAACCAATTTAATTTGATAAAAAGTTTTGTAACTAAATTATTTAATTTTTCACTTTTTGTAAAACAGGAATAAAAAATTTTTAAATTTAATTACTATTTAATACAAGTTAATTCTAATTTAGTCACGCAAAAGATGATTATGTAGTGATAAATTGATTTGCTGATGTGGATTTAATGCTAGCTTAATTTTTTTATATTTTCATTAATATTCATATTTTAGATAACTTATAATATTGATAGAAGGGAATAAAGTAAAATTGAAATATGTACAGACATAATCGTCTTTATTTTAAGAAATTGGATTAATAATGATTAATGAGAGTGTATCTAATAAAATAAAAGCGAATATATGTATGTATGTATGTACTTTTTATTTTGTTTGCATCTTATTGCACATTTTGCGTGATATTTTTAAAACTTAAAAAGGCTTTTATTGTAATATCAAATTCTTAAAATATTTCAAACTTAGATTGTTTTTATATTTAATAATTTACCTGACGATAAACCAAATAATTTTCCCATAAATTTTCTAAAAACAACACTATTATCAAAATATAAGTTATGTTTTCGTACTCCATTCTTATATTTTCTTGTTGTTGCAAAAAGCGGCCAAATTTAAAGCAAAAACTTAATAACCTCAAAATAATTTGAAATTATTTTAATGTTTTTTTCTTTATTTGTCAAATCAAAAAATTAATTAAAGTTGTACCTCCTGTAATTTTTTATAATTAAAAATTTGTGTAGATTTTTTCTACGAAAAATATGTAAAAAATGGCTAAAAAGGTTTTTTTTTATTCTGTTTTATGATTTAAACTAATTTAAACATACAAACGCAAAATTGAAAACCTTAACCTAATTTGACATAATGATATTTCATATATCATTCAACAAAACTGTCTCTCCCAGAAAATTTTATTTTAACACTGTTACCGTGTTGCTGAAATTATCTCACCCACAACGCACCATTCCAATTTCTACATAGAAGAAAAATAACATTTATAATTAGTACATAATAACTAATTCATTTTTATTGATCAAAAGTGAGCATAATAATATTGATTATTTCTTTCTTTTATTTATTTATCCAATATTAATACATGGCTAATATCCAACATTTAACATTTTCTGTTTACTTAAATTTACAAGTAACGTGCACACTATCATTTTATTTCAGTTCATTATTTCTATTATTCAGAAGACTGCATGAAGACTGTCATTGACTGATTGAACTAATGAAAACGCACGGAACGCAAACACTATAAAACAAACCGTCATTCTTCAAATTTTTTTTTCGTTTTTCTGTCTGTTACAAACAATATTACATAAACATAATACATTTAACATTACATTTTAAAAATTCAAGCATTCGACATAGTAGGTGAAGAAAAATAAAAAAAGTGTTTAAATTTATATGGGATAGTTATTTAATGCAAGAACAAATTATTTTAGTCTTAAATTTTTTTTAAACAATAACTCAAAATCAAAAAATTCTAAAACCACCCAGTAGGACCTATAGAAGTCATTATATGATCATTATAAATAAAACCTATAAAATTAATTTTTGACATAAGATTATTATTTTTTACATTTTGTACATACGTTTAATTAATATTAAATTAAACTATTCGTTGAATCCAAATTTTCCAGTATTTCGTATTCAATTTTGGTAATTTTGTTATATAAAGTTATTATATTTTCTTTTCCTCAGATTGCTAAAATAACGCCACTACATTTAAAAACAATATTTTTAATTTCCTCTGGTCTGGTTTATAATTTTAGTTAAGGCTCTTCTAACATCTATCTCTCTTCAAGTAATGTGCAAGCTAATTTTTTGATATGTTGTAGGAAAAATTCCAAATTTTATTTTCATATAAAATTTGACATATTTTGGAGAATATTTCATAACGAAAACTCGTAATGGAAATTGTTAAAAATGTGCATTTTTTCGAAAAAAACAACAAAATAATAAGAACAAAAAAAATCTTTTAAAATTAAATTTTAATGTCATTTGTTTGAATGTATGCGAGACTCGATTGCCATTCTCTCACAACTACATTCATGCGTTTTCAGTTCTTGGCCTGTTTATTTAGGTCTTGGTCATTCCTACCAAAACTGTCAGTCCAAATCAAAAAATTTTGATATTACATTATTTAAAATGTCATTTCTTCATTCCACATTCCACGCAATACATACACAATACATATCCAATATCAGTTTAAATGACCGTCTTGGACTGAAATGAAAAATGCAATGCAATGAAATGATAGTGTGCACGTTGCTTTAACAACAAGGGAGAAAGTCAAGTGGAATACATCTCGACATATAATACATCTATGCGTACTCATATTGACCCATCTTCCAACATGTCAAGATGGGTAAAGATTATATAACACCAGCTAGCTGGTTCTTATTATACCCTCATATATCTTCCTACATGTCAAGATACATGAAAGGTAGTTACGCGCAAATTCAATACTAAATAACGAAGTATTCTATTTGGCATAAAAATCCCTTGACTGTTTTCAATATCAAATTTACATACATAAGCTTATTAATTTACACTCCTTTATATAATGTACAATAAATTTATATAATTTATATAATTAAAAAATGTCCCTACTATATATATTATTTTTAACTTCATCGATTACTACTTTATGAATGCCTCTGCTTATCAACCAAACAGCTGGAGCTGGCATTAGATGATAATAAACATAGCCTTTTGAAAAAACTTGATCGTTTTGCTCAAAGTACACTTAGTTAGCTATGTTTGGTATAAAACTTGCAAAAACTTTAAAAAGAGACCAACGTAACGTCATGCGAAAAAAGGAGATACAAAACTGTCATTTCGTCTCAATTGCAAGTAAAATATGCCAAACACTTTTCTTGCAAAAACTTTTTATTATTTTGATTTTTGACAATTTATATTCATAATTGAAATTTAAAAATGTAAACAGAAAAAAAAACGAGGATATATTTTTTACATTGGTTGGTTGGTACACGGCATCATTCCATCTTCGATTTTCTAAGAACAAAGAGTGGGGGAGATATTTTTCTTCACGCTGTTTAGCGGTTGATTTACCCGTTCCGTCAGGGAAGCATTTAGGTTGGAACCCCTCCTAGCTAACTCATCAGCATGTTCATTCCCTGCGATGTTCCTATATAACATTACTGTAACTTTTTCTGGAAGTCTGAAAGGATGTTCTATTTCTATTCATTCTGAATAGCACCAACACCACAGTACATCTTTGAATCATCAGTGAAGAATGCATGATGAAATCTTGACTTTGAAATTCTTAATAATTTCTAAACTTGGCTGTGGAGTCTGTGGAATCTGGCAGATCATGAACTGTCGAGCTTAGAATACAAATGTGTTCATAGGGTTTTGCCTGCCAGTACCTATTTTCTCGGAGTCTGACCGCGCTACAACAGGCTAGAGATTTAATATGAAGAGCAGCCGGGAGAAGGTTTAGAAGTGCATCCAGTACATACTTGGCGTTGATCTTAACGCACCCGTAATACTTACCCATGCACCTCTCTGTACTCTACCAAGTTTGGTTCGGATATACTCCGTCTCCAGAGTTGGCCACCACACTAGTGATCCGTAGGTAAGGATGAAGTGTACTATAGCTCTGTACATCCATAAAGCCATTCGTTGCTTTAATCCCCAATTTTTACCTAACATTTTCCTACAAGAATGCAGGGCTACATAGGCCTTTTTGGCTCTTTCTTTGGTATTAGCTTTTCATTTCAATGTTGCGTCATGTACCACTCCTAGGTATTTGACACTCGAGGCTAGATTCAGGTACACACCATCCAGTCTTGGCTTAGTGAATTCCGGAATCTTCGTTCTGGTTGTTAATAACATCAGTTCTGTTTTACTCGGGTTGACGTATAGGCCACAACCATTGGCCCATCTACCAACTGTGACTAAAGCTCTTTCCAAAATTCCACTAATTATGTCAAGATACCTTCCAGACACTAATACTACTAGGTCATCTGCATATGCGATGGCTTTGATTCCCTCATTTTGAAAGTCTTTAAGAATTCTGTTCATTACTAAAAGCCACAGCAGTGGTGACAGCGCCCTATCCTTGGGTGTACCTCTGCTTACTTTTCTAGTAATCTTATAATTTGCTAGTTCCGACTGGATTTCGCTTGATTGCAACAATAATCCACTATCTAAGGACAGTTTCTGCCCCTAGTTCTTCCAGTGAATCATGTATAGCCGATACATGGATATTGTTAAAGGCACCTTCTATGTCTATAAAGGTGGCCAACGTATAATCTTTATATTGTATCAATTGCTCAACAGTTGACTTGCCCTTACAGTAGGTATGTTGATAATTACATAGTGGAGTACTCTCTAATACTTTTCTAAGTTCTAACTCTAGTGTACTTCAGAGTTTTCAATAAGAAGGATAATAGACTTATCGCTCTAGAGTCCTTTGCATTTTCATGACCTCTTTTTCCAATCTTTGATATAAAGACCACCTTCGCTACTTTTGAATAGTTTGGTGAATAATGGAACTACAAGTTCCTTCATTTCTTGAAGCAATTTTGAAAAATACCATCAAAATCTGCAGGTTTGTATGGAGAAAAGTTATCAATTGTCCAGGCAGCCTTTTGCTTCGTTATAACTGAGTTAACCCATTCATCGGGTCCTTTATACACCCTGGAAAATTAGTACGAAGTAAAAGATCTAAAGTTTTAGCGGTTGAGTTAGTTCATGTCCCTTCCACCGTTCTGAGGAAGGATAGATTGGAATGTTCTTTGGATCAGACTCTGCTAAGTCTAGCTGAGTCCCTAGTATTCTCTATGGAATCGCAATAATCCTTACATGACCGTATCTTGATCAATCGGATTTCTCTCTTCTATTCTCTAAGTTGGCCCTTGAGAAGTTGCCAATTATTCTGCTTGTAACAGTTGTAATAGGTATCTCTAGTCTCCTTCCTTAGGTGAGTTGAATTCTCATTTCACCAGACCGGGAATGTTTTTTTGCTACGTTTGATAGGACATGACACTTTAAATGAGACCTTCATGGCCTTTCTTAACATGTCAGTCCTCTTTTCTAACTCATTCCCATTCACGATATCTGAGTTAACTACTATCAAAATCATTTTTGTCATTAATCACATGTGACGATCTGTTAGTACAACAGAATATCAATTTACTATTCTCTATCTTATATTCAATTAAAAACGGTGCTGGTCCGGACTTAATTCCTCCAATGTTTTTACATAATTGCTCTCACAGTCTAATCTTCCCTCTTCATTTTATTTTCAATAAGTCACTTTCGATTGGGATTTGTCCACAAAGTTTAAATCCTCCCACTTAACTCCAATTTTTAAAAAAGGGGATAGAGCATCGGTGGAAAATTATCGAGGTAGGTATGGCAATCCTTTCGACTATGCCTAAATTATTTGAAAAAACTGTCGTTAATAGAATTACTCCTATCATAAATGCAAACTAAATGAACAACAACATGGTTTCAGAAAAGGTCGTTCAACTACAACGAACCTTATGGTTTATACATATGAAATCCTGAATCAAATAGAGAAAGGGTACCAAGTTGAAGCAATTTACACTGATTTTAGCAAAGCTTCCGATCGTGTAGATCACTTCACTTTGCTAAACAAACTATCAACTTTTGGCATTTCGGGTTCATTTCTTGAGTGGCTTAATTCTTATCTTTGAGAAAGAATTCAAAATGTTAAATTTCATGGTGTATTATCCAACACCATCGAGGTCACTTCCCGTGTACCGTAAGGTAACCATTTAGGCCCGCTTCTGTTTAATGTTTTTATTTCTGATCTTTCCGAATATCTAAGCAATATACCACGCATTTCGTTTGCTGATGACCTAAAAATATATCAAGTGGTTAAAAATAATTCTGATGATTCTGACTCAGCTAAACTTCAATCAAGCTTATCAGTGTTATAAGCTTGGTGCACGTCAAATAAATTGGAACTCAATATACAGAAATGTATGTATATATTTCTTTACACGAAAACGGTCTTCTTTAATATATGACTAGAAAATAGATAATGTAACTCTTGAAAAGCTTTTTAGCATTACTGATTTAGGAATTCTTCTCGATAACAAACTTAATTATAATCTACACTATGACCTAATAGTTTCAAAGGCTAATAAAATCTTAGGTTTCATTAAGAGAAGAGCTAAAGAATTTAGCGACTTTGCTGTGACAAAATCTCTTTATTGTTCCCTAATTCGATCTATCTTAGAATACGGTAACATTGTTTAGGATCTAGCCTTTGCAGTTCATTCGAATAGAATCGAATCAGCTCAAAAGCAATTTCTCTTATTTGCATTAAGGAATCAATATAACCCTTTTGATTTTGCTAATCTACCTAGTTACACTACAAGACTTAATTCATTAAACTTGCTTTCTTTATCTTTACGTAGACAATTATTGTCATCATGTTTTACTTTTGATATTTTGAATAATAGTATTTCTATCCAATTTCTTAATAACAGGTTTAGACTTAACGATAGTGTTACGCAAACTAAAAATACTAAATTTTTAATGGATTACAAACATAATACAGAGTACGGTAGAAATGAACCCATCAATAGATGTTTTACTACTTTTAACAAAATTAGTCATCTTTATTCTACATCTATCTCCAGAAATACTTTCAAACACATTGTACAACTACATTTTTCTAATTTAATGACCTTAGACAATTAATTTTTACTTAAGCAAAAAAAATTGGTTTACACCAGCTTACACTTGTTAACATTTCTGTATGCAATGATGTATTCATTCTTGTATTTAAATTGTGCTGCAAAACTCTCGCGTTTACATTAAGTTGTATTTTGTAGTTCTAACTTTATATGTGTGCGTTTATATTATAACTTATTTTTTGACCTGATAAAATTTTTTATTTTTGCTTTACATGTATTAATGACTTGCAACAGCTAAAGCAGCTAAATTTTGGTTAGCAAAAATTAATAAAGGTTTTCGTAATTTCACGCATTTTCGTCGTTCTTCGTTTTTAAATTTTTTTTATGGGAGAAGCGAGAAAGTGGGAAAGAAAAAGAAAAAGTTGCAACTGAATGGGCCTTTCCACACGAGTAGTGTCCTCTTTCGTCATTTTTTACTTTTACCTTCGTTTCATACCCTCTTGCCTATAAACTAAATTTGTGGTGGGGATTTTTAGGAGTAATTTTTTAAACCAAAATTTTAGAGTTTAAAAATTTAGTCCACTAACACAAACAAAAACTCAAATAAAAATTTTTATTACGGTCAAAAAAATTTTATGTGTACATACGTTTCATTCTCGTTTGGAAAATTAAAGAAAAAAGTTTTTGAAACGGTCGCAGCAAATTTTTAAAAAAGTAAAGTGATTTTTGATCTTTCACTTGATGAAATTATTAAAATATATTCTATTGACAAAAAGAAATTATGTGCACAGTACAGAGTTTATTCTATTTCTAGGTACATACATATATAATATATATTATTTAAAAATTTCAGGCAAAAAAATCTTATGTTACTTAAATACAAAAAAAAAATTTATTTGTTTTATGCGTGCTTTTTTTTTAATATTTATTATCTACCTCTCGCAACAAATTTTGTTTTAAAATGAAATATTTACACACACATATAAAAGTAACGACTATCGAGAGGAACAGTGTGGAAATAAAAAAAAGAGGAAAGTAGTCACGAAACGAAAGAGGACACTACTCGTCTGGAAAGGCCCTAATGCAACCAGTGTAAACAGGCGGATTTATTGTATTGCATTATAATACAACTAATCGGTATATGTTTTTTATTTAGATCATTTTTTTTTGCACATTTTATAAATAGTAATTTAATGCTTTTAAGTAATGTTTAGGAATTTATCATTTAATGTAATGATAAGTTCTTAAACATTACTTTGTATTTATTTGTATTGTATCTTTTAAGTAATATTTAAGAATTTATCATAAATTTTATGTTATTTAATTTATTTATTCATAATGATCATTAATTTAAGAATTGTTTTTGTAACGACCTTGTTTTGGTTTTGTTTAATAAAATAAATAAGTAAAAGTTTTTTTCTTGCTACTTTCCTGAACTTACTCCAGTTAGTAGCCCTCAAGTTTCTAAAGGCTGGGGTTTTCAGGCTTATGACTCACATTGAAGAGTATCCAGCTGTGATCCATCTTTTTCGGATACTCTCCATTTTTCTATTTTTAAGGCTTCATCGTTACATTTACATGTAATATCTATAACATCGGCCCAGCCGGGAAAGCTATCCGAGTTTGGTAATGTGAATGTAGGAGTACTTCCTCTATTGTATATATTTTACATATTTTTTACATTTATCATAACATATTTTTTTGAATTAAAAATTTTACTTTTTACATCATTATTTTTTAAAACTTTAAAATAAGGGTAACAAGTGCATACGTCATCGTGACGTCACATTTTTCTTTAACTATTAAAAAGTAAAAGTTTTTGGATAGCAAACAGAAAACTTGCAAGGCTTTTTAAAGTTTTAACAACTTTTTACATAGCAAACAGACTTACTATTACAGTATATAAATATATAAATATTAAGTTTATTAGACAATTAATCTAATGAGAAATATCCAATATTAATACAAACTAAAAAATTGGAAACCTAAAAAGTGAGAAATAAAGCTAAAACTTATAGAAAACTTAAGAACAAAATAATACTAATCAGATTAATTTAACTTTTAAGACTAAGATTAACATATGCAAGGTAAAAAGTATATATTACAAGTGAATAAATTTAAAAAAATACAAAAAAACTAATTTAAAAATTCCACCAAACGTTTCAAGATTGAACAACTACATCCTGGAAACTGCTAAAGTAATTAAATATAAAAACGACATTAAAATAAATTAGTGTAGTTATTCAAAATAAAAAACAATATGTATATAAGTAACTTAGCTGATTATTAAGCATTAAAGGTCGATACGTCGATTCGTCACCGATAAAATAAAGTAAGTTGGCGATATATAGAGTATATCTTTCATCTATGTTTTAAAGTGAGCTTCATAATTAAAATTAAAACATTTTTTTTTGGATTAATAACGTGCAATTTAGATTAGTTACATTAAATTAACATATAATTAAAAAATATGTTAATTTAATAGTTTAAACTGCAAATCGAAATAGATGGCATCAATCAAGAGATCCAGCGGATAAAAACATATAAAACAGGTTAACACAAAATCTTCGAAAAAATATTTGAGTAATTAAAGGTAAATCTTTTGAAAATTATGTAAATAACTTAACGACTAATGAAGAGAGAAATTACTCTTTGTGGAAGGCAACGAAACATGTTAAAAAACCGCTCCTACAAGTTTAACTAATTTGAAAAAAGGATAGAAACTGGGCAAAGAGTAATAAAGAAAATCCCGAAACATTCCCACATCACCTGGAAGAAAATGTTCGACCAAATGAAAAAGACTCTGATGAAGAAGAAAATTGTAGAAATGGAGTAAATTTTATCGAGCCTTTCACACAAAGAGAAGTAGTAGAACAAATCAAAGCCCCGGTTATTAAAAAAGCGATTAACTGTGTTAGCTTTTATAATTAATTCAGTAATAAGGCTAAAATAAGCATGGAAAGTCGCTGAAATTTTAATGATATTAAAGCCAGGGAAACCACCGAATGAAGCCCAATCTTATAGACTTAAATATCTGCTTCCAATAATATCGAAACTATTTGAAAGGTTGTTGCTGAAAGGAATAAAACAATAAAAGAAAAAAAGAAAAAAGAGAACTAATTCTAAATCTTCAATTTGGTTTTAGATCTAAACATTCCACTGTGGATAAACTAGGTAAAATACTGCCTAGAGTTTACGTAGATATATTATTCATATCTGAGTGACAGATTATTCAGAACTAAGCAGAACGACGAGTATTCCACTCTAAAAGAAATCAATTCGGGTGTGCTCCAAGGTAGCATTATGTTTAATTTTTATTTGCTTTTTACAGGTGATTTTCCCATGTTAGAAAATATTACAGTAGCTACTTTTGCGGACGATACCGCAACTATGGCAGTACGGTCAAATATTGACGAAGCTACAGAAAAACTACAGAAGGCATGACAATTAAATTGGATGAGTTGAAATCTGAGCATGTTATTTTTACAAATAGAGTTATTCAAAATCCCGTTGCCATTAAGCTAAATGATATATGTATGTAATATATATAGATATGTATATAGTATGTATATAGATATACCTCAAGAGAAAATGGCGAAAAACCTGTGTATGACATTAGACGTCAAATTAAGGTGGAATGAATATATAATTTTATTTTTTATGTAAATGGAATGTGATTTAAAATATAGAGAAATTTTTCGTGGTTCTAAGTTCCAGGTTGCCAATCCAGTATAAAATACTATTTAACTAATATATATCCAAATAATTAAACCGATTTGGTTGTATGGTATACAACTATGGGGTTGCGCCAAACAGATCTATCTACAGCGAATTCAAACATTCTAAAATAAAGTTTTAAAGAACATGGTTAATGCTCCCTGGTATGTGCGAAATAACGATTTACACTGCGCCATGAGTCTTTTAAATTTAAAAAATGTAGTAATACATATATATAATTTTTTAAATTTATAAACTACATTATAAATTTAAAAAATTATAAACCTATAAACTACATTAGCAGTTTTAAATTAAAAAAATTATAACTAATAAATAATAATTACCTAACTATTTTTATAAATATACCTAAATACCTATTATTTATATTTTAAAATTAATAAAAAGTTAAAGTTAATAGACGGTTATTATTAGCAGTAAACAAATATTTTGATTTTTGTATTTCAAATTTTGACGTTTAAATAGCAACTGAAAAACTACTAAGTAGTACAAAAATCATAAAATGGGTACGTTCAATATGTTTCTATACTCGCTTTTCGTTCAATTTTATCTTAATACCAATATAATTTGTTGACGTTAGTATTACAAAAACGTTTTCATTATTAATAAATGTTTTTTTAATTTTTATTTTGGAATTAGAAATTATGTAATTGGAAATTATTTTATTTATATTATGATATTATATTATTTTTACTAACCAATCTAAAAAATTGCATAGCAGATATGAAGAATTCATAAATAACTAACTTTTGTTTACATTTGTCATAATCTCTACGGCGGCCATTTAAAAAAATTGAATGTGAAGCTTGTGAGTATTAAGGTGGCTTTGAAAGAGCTCAGATCTGAAGTTAGTTCGTTGAGTGGTGGGAATGTGTCTCTAGGGTTCCCACTTTGCTCTTATAGTAGCAAACGTGCTACTTGTTTTTTGTGAATTATAAAAATGCTACCTTGCTACTTCTTTTTCCAAATTTAGCGATAAAGCCTACTTTTTTAAAAATTCTTTAAAATAATTAATTTTTTTTTTTCTGATTTATTATTTTTACTCAAAGTACAAACCTGAAGAAATCTGCAAGTAGTAGATGAAATACGCGTATCTGTTAAGATAAGCAAATTTAGTAAAATTAAAACGAAATTACTCGATTTTTTAAGAAGAAAAAATTGTGATTGAATTGTTTTTAATTTTTATATTTATTTTAAATTTTTAAGATTGTGAATTATTTAATAAAACAAAGTCCTATTATGCCTATCTAATAATAAAAAATTTATAATATTTTTCTTGTTTTATTGCCAATATTTTGTTGCTACTTTTGTGCTACTTGAAATTTTTACAGTTTTGCTACTATGATACGTTTTTTTCAGATTTATGCTACAGTTTTTTTTCCTTGTGGCAACCCTCAGTGTGATACATTATAAAGTTAGACTGATTGAGATCGAACTGATATTGTACTTAGGAGGACAGTATAATTATTCGAATTTTCTCTAATCTCATTTGTTCGTAGTAAGTAGGGGAGTTAATACGTCGCGAGCAATACATAATAAAATCAAGAGTTGAGTTAGCTTTATTTATTAAGCAGTTGTAGTTTTTTTTTTGTTGGGGGTCGGGAAAGCATTGAAAGCTTCTGCAAAACGTAGGACGGTGTAGATATGTGGAGCCTTCACCAAAACTAAAACTCGATCCCAGTTTTATGCAAATAAAACTAGTCCTGAAAACTAACCATTAATTTTTCTTTTCATATATTGGTTGTGAGAAAATCCCGTGTAGAGACTCTCGTTTAGCGATAAATGTAAGGAATCGTATAGGGACTTGCATTTACTGCTAGTTTTACCGGCTTCTTTCTTTTAAGCCTTCTACGTATTCCATCGGAAGATAACAGGAATTCACCGGTTTACATTTACATTTGCATGCCCTTCTAATCGGGCCTTATGTTTCATTGCATAGTTTTTATTTCTTGCACCACAGTGGGAATGTTTAAGTCTCTATGTTTAAGTCTCTATTTCGCACATACAAGGGAGCATTAACCATGTTTGTCAAAGCTTTATTTTGTAATGTTTGAACTCGCTGTAGATGATGGATCTGTTCGGCACAACACAAAATCGGTTTAATTTTTTGGTTTATACTGAATTAGCAACCTGGAACTTCGATCCACGAGCCAATAAATTTCTCTATATTTTAAATCACATTTCATTTTTTTTTAATATGTTCATTCCACTTTAACTTGACGTCTAATGTCATACCCATGTATTTCGCCACTTTCTCTTGAGCTATGTATATCTATATCATTCAGCTTAATAGCAACAGGATTTTGAATAACTCTATTAACATGCACAGATTTCAACTTATTTGGAACCTCAATCTATATGTTTAGCATTATAGTCACCAGACAACCTCTATAGTTTGCAGGATACATCCTAAGGCAATTAGCACATTTAGGTGCGACAGTTTTTCCTTTGTCACAACTTTTCCTTTGTTTTCACATATTTATCTGGACGCCAACAAAACTTTTTTGTGGGCCAAAGCTTTATCATTTTTTTACATTGAGGGATTAGATTATTTTTTCGGAGAGCCTCTATTTTCGCTCTCATATGTTGAATATAATGAATTTTATAGATTTTATTTATATCCTCAGAATTCTCAAAAGATAGCATGAAAAGAGGAAGCCGTGTATAGGTTATCATACCCTTTATCTTTTCTTTTTTTATTTTATTAACTACTAAGTTACCTCTGGGAACAAATCCCTCGTACCCCCTCAGGGATCAGCCACCGCTCCCGCTCAGACACCAGAAGCCGCACATTCCGAGACAGTCGCCTCTGAATTTTTGTATTGGATTTTAGTGAACTTTTACCACAAGCATTACTTACTGCGGGTATTTCGATCCCCAACCCGACGGGGAACTAAAATACTAAATGAACAATTTAACTGTAGCTTTGTGTAGCTTGGATTAAGCAAATATCTGATAAAAATATTAGCTGCCTGACTTTCCTAATATTTTTGTATTTCTATATTTAGTAGAGTCGTAACTCGTAGTATGTTTAGGTAAATCAGAAACTATATATATCAACAATTATAAAATTGCAAAATGCAAAGTCAAAAATGTTGGTGCAATACAATCCTATATTGACCTGGCAATAATTTAATTTAGTTTTGTGCCAAACTGTCAACTTGAAATTTTAATTATCATTTTGTCCGTTTGAGGGAGGAGTGAAATTGTTAAGTTTAGTTTAGTCAGAAAAATAATTAATTTTGAAAGAAATATGTTGTGGCTAAAAACTCTTCAAAAGAAAAAGAAAAAAAATTAAGAACATACTTTTTTTTATTTTTAATATTCTAAAGATATAATACAGAATTATATTGTAGATTGAAATTATAAAGTAAATTAAAAGGGTGCTTAAAAAAATAAATTAAATATTAAAGAAAAAAAAAATTCAAGTCGATTAAAAGTGTTTTTGTTCAGTAAAACAGATTTTATGTGAGAAAAGTCAAATACAAAGAATTACAAGAAAATGAAAATTAGTGTGAAATATTCGAAAAGTTACAAGTTTCAGTACGGAACAACATTTTGAAGTGATTAAAGTGAAAATAATTAATTTTAAAAAGTATAAAAAAAGTTCAAATTAATGAAAATTCTTTTTAAACAATATATAAAACTACAAAAAGACTCCACCCTTAAGTTCCTGTTTTTTTTAAAAAAAAAAAATTAAGGTGTATGAGTACATATTAAAAAATAATTATAAAGTAAAAGAAATCGAATATTACAAATAAAACCTAAACCAAAAAGGTATGAACGGATTAAGTTTAAGTGAATTATGTTGCTTATTTTGTTGTCCTCCTTGTCCATCGAGGATTGCATCAAAACTAGCATTTTTACCACCCGAACCGACATACGATATTAAAGCTGAAGAAAATAATCCTACAAAATATTCATTAATATTAAATGAACGTGCTGATTGGCAATTTACAGATCGTGATAAAGAATATATTGAAACATTTTATGCAAGATCATCAAGAAATAATAAAATTGCTTGCCTATTTGTTAGATGTAGTTCAAATGCCAAGTAAGTATTACAAAAATTTTAGATTTTAGATTTTATTTTATATTAAAAAAATTTGTTAAATATAAATTACTTTTGGTTGCCGTTGCACTATTTATATAAATCCTTTTCAAAACCCTTTTCCAACTTCCAATACAGAGAGATCACATATTATTTTTACATGAATAATAAAATGCATTTCCCTCTATCCATATTCTTAGATTTTATTTATTTTATTATTTTGGTAAAAATCTATAATTTTTTTTATTCTCCTTTGAAGGCATTGCATTTTTAATTGTCGTTAAAAATGTGTACCCTTCCAAAAATTAATAAAATGTTTTTATTTTATTATTTTAAATATTTTTCTACTTTGAATAATAAATGTAGAATTAAGAATTAAATTTACTAAAAATTAAATTTTTCGTTAAAAAATTTTATTTAAAAATTCATGTGGTTTTTTTCAATTTGCCTTTTATTTAAAATTTTCATATTGAATTCACACTTCTTATGACAAATAGGCAATTTTCTCTGTTAATTATTAATTATATTATGTTTCACATGATGTAAATGAATTTTATGAATAGGTGTGAGAAAATGTTTAACGGTAAATTTAATTATCAATAACTTGTTTAAACCAAAGTAATCAAACCAATTTGGTTTGATTTTTATCATGTTATATTTTGCCAAAAAAGAAATTAAAAGTCATATTTTATCAAATTAGATAAAAAAAAACATAACTTTTCTGTACAAGAGAACTCTATTTAAAAAAAAAGTTTTTGCAATTTTTTACATCACGAAAAAAAAAGAAAATTAACTTTTTCTTAGTAGGTTCTATCAGATAAGAAATTTTATCTTTTTTTCAACATTCAAATTCAATGCACTTTGGCCAATGATAAGATTTATCAATATATTTGATATTTTTATTGAATATAATTTATAATAACAATTAGTTCAATTACTAAAAATATTAGATTATTAAAAAGTTTTTTTAAGTACTTCTGAGCTTTAAGAAATTAAAATTAAATTTTTAATTTTTAAAACTAAGTACTGATATGTTTAAATATTGTTGTTTTCGTCTCTGGTAATATTCAAGCATAATTAATTTTTCAGAATAAAGTTGTAATGCTTAAAATTTGTATTTGAATGATCTTGAACTTATATATGGGTCATTAACCACCACTTAGATTGTTATCATTTATTAAATTATTATGTCAAGTGTGTTCTTTACAGCTTTCTTATTTTATTTAACTATATATAAATTTTATTTTTTTGAAAATAAATTATTAAAAAAAGTACATTGTTTTCTTTTGTAAAGGTTTACAATCCTATTTTCACATGGAAATGCTGTTGATCTTGGTCAAATGACAAGTTTTTTTTATGGTTTAGGACAAAGAATTAATTGCAATATATTTAGTTATGATTATTCAGGGTATGGTGTTAGTACTGGCAAACCAACTGAAAAAAATTTATATGCTGATATTGATGCTGCGTGGCATGCTTTAAGATCACGTTATGGTATCAGTCCTGAAAATATTATATTATATGGTCAAAGTATTGGTACTGTGCCAACTGTTGATTTAGCATCACGTTATGAAGTTGGTGCCGTTATATTACATTCACCATTAATGTCAGGTATGAGAGTTGCATTTCCAGCAACTAAACGAACTTGGTTTTTTGATGCATTCCCTAGGTAAATTGTTTTTAAATAAATCATTTAATATTTATTAAAATTAATTAATTTATTTGATAGTATCGATAAAGTTCCAAAAGTGACATCACCTGTGCTTGTTATTCATGGTACTGAAGATGAAGTAATAGATTTTCAACACGGTTTAACAATATATGAAAAATGTCCAAGAGCTGTAGAACCGTTATGGGTTGAGGGTGCGGGACATAATGATGTTGAAATGTTTGGTCAATATTTAGACCGATTAAAACAGTTTGTGTCTGTTGAATTAGTTAACTGACAAATAGTTAAAAAATCACCAATTTTAAATAATCAAGAGGCTGATTCAGGTTAGATTTTATTTACTGTTTTTACTAAGCTAAAAAACATTTTACTTTATTTTTAATTTTTTAGGTGATGATATATTAAATAATATTGAAATCGGTGAAGATGAATCTGTAACAATGAGTTCCAATTCAAATACACATAATTCAACGACTGAAAAATTACTCTAGCATATAATGCCTGGTAGAAGCTTAAATCATTTAACATCAAGGACGGAGGTAAATTCAAATTCGGAAAAAATGGCTAGGAATATGAAAGTAAAAAATTCATTAGCAGAAAAATTTGATTCAAAAAATGATAAAGCTCAACCAGGCAATAAAAATAAAATAAATACAAACAATAGTTCAACATCTAAGCAATCTGATACTAATGATAAATCAAAACCAGAAGAGAACCAAAAAAAATCTTTAAATTTCAATAAAAAAAGGTGTATTTCATCAAACTCCTTATCACCATCAAAATTGCCGCCACCTCCTTCACCACCATATTCAATACCAAGTAAATCTAATTCCAAAAATATTGACGATAACCATGATGAAAATGGAGATATATGTGACATTTCTACTATTATTTTTGATAAAAACAAAAGGAAATCATCTATAAATTCTTTAAAATGTAGAAAATCTTCAATTCAAACAAATAAATCAACACCAGATGCAAATTGTTGTTCAACATGTTCTTCCGGTGATGTGAATGAAATAACATTAAAAATAAAATCTTGTCAAAATTGTAGTAATGTTGCAATTGATCAAATTAGTTACAGTGGACAAACAATGGTAAGTTAACACTTGATTGCACTGTGTGAAAAAGAACAGTATAATATCTAGTTTTTTTTTCACTAAATATAAATAATAACTATAATTTCGGTGATAATTAATTTTAGTGTTTGTCAAATGATATAATTTCGGCTTTAACTGGACAAAATTCTGTAAATTGTAGCAATCAGCATCAAAATCAACATCAACCACATGTAAGCGCTGTACAACAATGTTATCATCATTTAGCCAATATTACACAAAAATTAAAAAATATGTATAAAAATCAAATTCATACATCTCACTCTCAATCATCATCCAAACGTTCTTCAATAGTAACAATTCCAGAGCAAGATATACCGACGGAATATAATAAAATACCAACGCAACTACAAGATGGAAAACAACAACAATGTAATTCTACAAAACATTTTCATTTTTCAGTAAAGAAAACATCAAATGCGGAACAGCCTCAAATAGAAAAACAATCATATAATTCTACATTATCAAATCCAATAATATCTTCAAAACCAAATATATCATCGACATTTAATAATTCAATTAAAACAACAAAAGCAAATAAAATGCAAAATCAAGAGAATTCTAGTAATTGTAATGTTAATGGAGACGTTTTAGTTTTAAAAATATGTGATTTAGATCATAGTTCAAATTTGTCTAGCAAAACGAGTGAAAAAATTGGAACAACAGTAGAAACAAATACAACTACAAGATTAGATTTTTCAACCGATTCTAAATATGAGCAAAAATCATTAAATACAAATAATAGCAATAATAATAATAATAATAATAATAATGAAATCTCATTTATTAAGAAAGACTGTCGACATGGAAATTTCAATTTTCTACAACGTCAAAGTAGTGTAGACGCTGCAACATCCCCTTCTTTATGCTCTCCAGTTAAAAGTGTGACTGTTTTTAATTTAAGTCCAGATGAAATTAAAGTAGAAAAGGTAACCTCTCCGATACCAATTGTTATTTCACCAACATATTTTTCGGAAACTAACAAACATTTCAAAAGTGCTAAAAGTTATTTTAGTGAATCTGGAAAAATTTCACCATCACAATTAGTATTTCCAAAAACATCTTCATCAAACAAAGGAAGTTTTGAAAAAAGATCTCCAAAAAACCAACAGTTAACAAAGTCGCCATCTGGTTTAAATTATCAATCGAAACAAAGCAAAGCAAAAATATCACGTAAAACTCAGAGTTTACAAGGTGACGATATTTCAACTAATGAAAGGACAAAAATTACAATTAGTAAATCATATCGTAAAATAATGGTTATGTCAGAATATCATAGAGATAAAACTAAATCAACAAAATCAGCAAATAAAAATACAGATTTTCTAAATTCAAGTTTAAGCCAACATCGTAATTTATTAAAGAAATCAAAATTACGAAATAATGAAATATCAAAATCATTAGACATATTTCTTCCATCTGATATATTAAATGATTTTTCTGATCTTCCAGATTCATTTTTTAATTTTCCACCTTATACTTTAACATCAAAATCAACAAGCAATTTAAATGCTATGCAAAATGATTTTTATGATGATGATGAAGGACCTTTCGAGCATATTAATTCGGTTGAATTAATTTTTATTTCTGACGAATTTCTAAATAAAGCTGTTAAACATGATTTAAAAATTATCAATTGTACAACAGATTTAAACGAAAAAGTAAAATCACCTATAGAAATAAAAGTTAGTAAACCAAATGTTTTATCCTCAACTTCTTCATCAAAAACAAATTCTAAAACAAAACTACAAAAAAATGCATCATCATCAACAGAATCAAAAGCAATTAAAACTCCTGATTCGGTATCTGGTGGTAGTAGTCGTAAAAATTCAATATCACCATCCAGACCAGATAAACCTTTAATAACAAAAAATTTATCAGATTTAAATATTGGTACGAAAAAGTTAATTGTTATATCAGAAGATTTTAAAAGAAAATCACTTGAAAATACTGTTATTATTATTAATCAAAATGATGATGAAACAATAAAGCCACCACAATTATTACAATATCAACAACAACAACAACAACAATTTCAAGATCATTCATCAAAAATTCAACAACAAAGTAATTCAAGTAAAGACAGAAGTCCAGGGTGTGATGGTGGCGGTAGTAGTACCGTTAACAGTAGTAGTGATTGTATTGATGATAATTGCATAAATTTTAATTCAAAATTAAATTGTTCTTCTTCTAAAACTACAATAACCGCAACAAAACGTAAAAACTTAAAAGATTTAAAATCTTGGGGTAGAGAAAGTTCTGTTGATGATGTTGGAAATCAAATGGTCAGTCACGCATTCTGTTCAGCTGAAGAACCAGATGAATTATGTCTGGAGAATAAAGAGATAGCCGAAACCCTTCAATAAAATTAAAAAATAACTTAAATAAATTTAAAAAAATTAAAACTTTAAATGTTTATTAAAAACAAAAATATTAAAACTTTTTAGAATAAATGAAATTTTCATGAAAAAAAAAACAAATTGTAATAATCATAACATATTTATTATTGTCTAAAAAAATATATATTGAAGTAAATTGCACTTTGACAATTTTGGAAATAAAATATTTATATGTATATATATATATATATATATATATAAATTTAGAAGTATATAATAATTAAATAATATATAAAAAAATTATAAAAGCCTTGTGAAGACAAATTAAAAATAAATTTTGGTGTCTGGAAATAAATCTTACAAAAATAGCAAACAAAAGAAATATTTCAAGTTAAAAAAAAAAAAAATTATTTTAAAACAATTGTAAAAATAAAAAAAAATGTTATTTGAAAATTTATAATATTTCATACATTTTCATTATTTATGCATGCGTATATGTATTAACTTTGTGGTATTAAAAGAATTTTTTGGGGCATTTTATTACCAGATTCCAAAATTACTTTAAACAAAAAAAAAAAAACATTAGTTTATTTTTAAAATATACGTTTTTAATTTCTACTTATTTTTTAATTATATATAGAAATATATAGTTATATAGATATATATAATTGTAGTTTATAAAATATTTTTTTCTTAAATAAAATTTATGTTTTAAGTATTTTAAATATTCTTAAAAATTAAAAAAATTAAAAAAAAAAATACATTATTTTATACAAATATAAATATAAAAAATTTTTTAATTCTTTTGTAATTGTAAAGTTTTTGCTAATATATCTCTTCTCTCCTATTTTTTCCTTCAACTCTTCTCATATTTTTTTTTAAATGTTTTTAACTTTTTGGATATACACACAAAAAAAAATATGCATGTTTTTTAAATAAGCACACCCTATCTTTTTAGATATACATATAAAAATATTATATTTAATCATAAAGAAACTATTCATATATGTTTCTTTATGATTTAATACCTTTTGTGAGCATCAAATATATTGAAATTTTTCGCTCAACTGAATATTGCATTTTATTGATAAATGTTATATCAACTTACCTTCAGTTTACATATTTAAAATAATTTTTGTATATAGAAATGTTTATTCTAATATTATTCCACATTTTTGGTAGATTACTAAAAATTTCAATTCGGATTATAAAATTTTAGAAGAATAGCAGTTTTATAATAATTTGATGAAAACAAGATGGCTTGTGATGTGTCTGACTGTATAAATCGAATTTTTTTAGAAAACAATTTTGAAGTTATTCAATAATATTGGCATTGTTTAACCTCTTTTATTACCATTCATCTAAGATACAAATAAATTGGTCAAGGATATTTTTCTTTCGCTTAGTCATTATATTGCGGACATGACACATCACGAAAATATTTTCATCACTTGATTAATTGTCGAAGCAGGTTTATCCTTCTGGCATTGCATAATTAGCAGAAATATATGTTTACTTCAAAAAATTTTCTTAAATTGTAGAATAATATTAGGAAAAATAAGAAAAAAATTTCAATTTTAAATCGATCCTTATTGAATTTGGAAATAAAATTACTCCAGTTTTTTTTATCTGCGTTTATATTTATTTGTTTTTTTATTTTTATTTTTTTTTCGTGGTATTATGAAGTTTTATTCTGTTCAAAATTTATCCATATTCTTAAAATGTGTATGTAAGATTTTTAGATAGTTTAAAATCAATTTTTATAAAAATTGTATTGATTTTCTGAAGTTAAATTAAAAACAAAGTGTAATAATCAAATTATAAATACGATGATTTAAATATGGTTTTTATATCTTACAATCCAATTAAAATTTGTTAAAAAAGAAACTACTTGTTTTTTAATAAATTTTAAATTCTAATTTTAGGATTCCTGCATTTAGGGCTTCCTTAAAAAAGTCTAAATGTTCTAGTCTATTATTTTTTACAAAAGGTATTTAAGCAAATTATATTATGAAATAGCCACAACTACAATAATATTGAATTAATTCTAAACCTAATTTATGCTTAATTATTATCAAGTATATCCACTTGTTCACCTCTCGATAGGAAAACAATCATTATAATGGCAGTTGACCCGTTCTTCAATGTTGTTACCTTCATACTCATGGTTATTTCATATATTATATTTTATGTATTTGAAAATTTTATACCATATACATATATTTTATGTATATAATTATGTAGTTTAATACATATGTATGTATATATTTTATGTATTTGAAGATTGTACATATTGAAATTAGAATAGAAATATTGAATTCAAAATTAATTTTGAAATCAGCATAAAAGTAAACAATTTTTAATCATTACAGCGTTAAAATAAAAATATTTTTCAGTTTACACGAAACCAGAACCAGGTGAAACCATATGGATAAAGAGATCAAATGTCAAAAACTATGGAATGCCTTAAATTTAAAGTTCTCCAGAAATTAATTGTCATAGGTATTTAAATTGCGAAATCAATTGATAAGTATAATTTTATGTAAGTATGTATCTAAAAAGCTTAAATCAATTTTAAATGTTAATAAAATAACGCAATAATACAAGTACGTTAAGTTTATAATAAAACTTATATTTAAATATAAGTATAATGTATTTTGTAAAAATTTATTTTAAGAAAAATCGTACTTAAATGTTATTTCTCAAACCATAAATAAATTAAACTCTGACCATTTACCTTTAGTTTTGAAAATAAAAGCAATGCCGACAATAAAAACTCCCACATTCATTCTCTATTACAAAAGAGCGAACTGAGTATAATTTAAATATACAATATGAGCTATTCACAAAATTAACGAGTTTAGAAACTTCATGTTAAAACAATAACTAATACATATATTAAATAATTCTACAAATAATTTATAATACTAATTAACGAAAAAAATACAAAACAAAATCTCTAAACAGTGAATGATTCAACAATGAATCAGTGGTTAGTAAATTATTTTAAACTCATTTGGCAGAGAACAAAAAACTTATTTTCAAGATTTGTGTCTCATATAACTAAACAACAAAATATATTGAAAAGGAAAATATATTGAAAAAAAAATTGTAATTCTCAAAATAAAACTTGCACACACTTAAAAATGAGAATGTTAAGGCAATCTAACTTTGAAAACGCCAATTTATTAAGAAATATATTTTGAATTAATGGTAAACTTACTCTAAAAGGTACAATAGAATTTAAATAAATAAACTTGTTTCTAACTAAGGAAGCTTAATAGTAAACCAATCTCTCATTTTAACTTAATACCTTAATACATATGTATTTAAGAAACAAAGAAACTCATTCGTTCGTTTAAAAATAGTAAAGACATTATAAAAAATAATTTGATAAATAAGTTCGAAAAAAGCACTATTTACCTTTGCAAAATATAAAATGCGTGTTAAAAATTATACATATTTGCAGATGTTGGGAAAACTGCTTCTATTAACCATTGGTTAAGCAATAAAATGATGCGTTTCCACAAGGCTCCATCTTAGCACCCAATATTTTCTTGATTTTCAGCAATGACGTACTCTCTTTTATCCTCAATGCAATTTAAAGTTTTGTCAACAAGCTCTTTGGTGGCATTATACGATTTGTAATTTTGTTTATTTTATTTATTTTAATGTAAATAAATAAACCTACCGAGTTCACCGCGTATATATAAAAACACCGCTATGGATTCAACAATGTACCGACATTTCGAAGAAGATTCTTTCTTCATTATCAAGCGTTCACTGAGTTGGACAATATAATTAGAAAAAAAATTGGAAAAAATTAACAACAACAAATGACGTATAGTACATACATAAACATACATGGATTGAGCAGTGTAAGAATGCGTACAATTAATATGCATAATTGTATTTGTATGTATGTATAATTATATCTAATTCAGTGAACGCTTGATAATGAAGATTGAAGAAAAATCTTCTTCGAAACGTCGCTACATTGTCCAATCAATTGCGGTGTTTTTATATATACGCGGTGAACCCGGTAAGTTTTTTTATTTACATTAAAATAAATAAAATAAACAAAATTACAATGAACAATTCCCGCGAAAATAACTTAAAAGTTTATATTATACGATTTCTTAAGGAAATTCAACCATGACTTAAAGAAAATAGTAATCATCCTATGGGGAGCGCAAACAGGTATATCATAGTTAGCCTGGTTAATACATATTTATAAAGATTATATTCGACCTAAAATATATAGAGTACAACTCTTACATATGGGCTGGCGCCCCTCATTCTTAATTAGGTTACCTGGAAAATATTTAAAGGCTCATCTTACGCCTATTTGGCGATGCTATTGTTCAGGTTTCCTTTACACTCTTTTTAATACTTCTCGAAATATTGGATAAGTATCTCACTTTTTTAGATATTTTGTAGGTAATGAAACTTGTTCTATTGAACTGAAATCAATTAAACCTCCTTTAAAACAATCCTAACGCATCACTAGGAAGGCATTAAGTCCCCTTTGGATTCCGAGTTTACCGAGTTTCCGGTATAAAGAAGAATATATAAAAAGATCTATAATAATTTTCTTAATAAAAATGCCTCGGTAATGATAATTCTTGACATTAATAAAACTTTCGATTCTGTTTAGCATGATGATTTAATTCACAAATTTTGAACATTTAAATTTTGCAATATTTTTAGTCAAAGTAATCAAAAACATTCTACGTTTACGTTAATATTGCTCACATATTTTGCCAATGAAAAAGCATAATATAAATACAGTCTAGGTTTTCAACGCTCTGCTTTATTTCCTAATTTGTACAACATTTTTATTTCTGATTTTTTTAAATTATCAAAGTGATATTAATTTATTTATATTATTCTGATAAGTCATTTTAAATTCATCAAAAAATCCATCAGCAATCTTGCTGAATCTATTCTTAAAAATGCTTTCTGTATAGTAAATAAATACTTTTTCAAATGGAAACTTCCAACACAAAATTACAAAATGATAATACTCAAAAAAATTAAGCGATATGTTTTACTAAAATAGAAAACTATATTTCATCTCTAAAATAATAAAACTTTAACCATGGACAGGTTTGAGTGACATTCCCGTCAATTTTAGAAAAAGTTCTTTCTAAATGTGTATACATCTTAAGTTCTTCTTAACAATTTCTCAATTTAGAAAACGAAAACAGGACAGAACATTATTTTTAGCTTTATTATATAGCGTTTCCTTAAAATTTAGGAAAGTGTCCTTTTATTTTCTTTTAGCTAATTCCTCTGCCACATAAATGTTTTTTTTTTTTTATTTATTTTTGTTTATTTCGCCCTTAAAAATTACATAATTTCTTAAAATCTAAAATAAAAATTTAACAATAGATATAATATTAATAATGAAGTTGATGAACTGATCCGTTCAATTAGGATTCTCTAAGTATATATTTTAATTTTTTAACTTTCATTTTTCGTATTTTAACTTAGTTTTTGTTTTTTAACATTTTTATATTCATTTTATTCTATATCGGAAAAGGCTAGAAAACCGAAAAGTATTTTTAAATTTTTATTTTTGTTAAAATTCTTAAAACTAACTTATATCTACCAAAATCTACCTACAACTACCTTAAGCCTAAGAAATAACTACTGCTTTATAGGCTCCTAGCTAACCAATTACCTAATTAATGTATTTGTACCTATAATTTGTAATTTTTTATAATAACATATAATTTTATAATGCCAATCCTTTTAGCCTGCTAACCACCAATACATAAAATTGCTGAATATTCTCTGTCTTTTTTTGGCAGTGACATTTCGTATGTTCAAATCTCCAACGGCTCTGTTGTATCCAAATTTGATGGGAAATATATACGTTTGTCTGTACTCCTTCTATACGTATAATATATAATAGGTACATTAGTATTGTCACCTTAGATGTATTTTTCTTTATCCAGCAATAGAAAAGCTTCTGGGGAATAAATCCTGTATTAAATGTGTTTAGTATGTACTGTTTGTCCGGGTAAACAGTGTGAGCTATTTTGTTTGACGGTTGATGCTTTTCCAAAGTATTTTCTTGTGAGATAAATGATATGAACATCTATTCTTGAAATATCTGCTAGGTCATACATTATACCCTGTTGCTTATTGTATTCCATATATTCTGTTTCAGACTTTCTACTTTTACCAAGACAGGCTCTAAGACATCTTCTTTCAATTTTTCTATATAGTTCCATGAGAGACTCGCTAATGTTGTACCAAATTTGGCATGCGTATAGGTTAAAACTGGTCTAACTGGTTTCTGTGATATTCCGTAGACTTTACGTGCCGCTATTATTTTATTTTTAATATGGGTTGAGTAGTTTAAGTCGTGTTGTAAATAGACACCTAAATATTTTAGTACTTTTTTATTTTCGATTTTGGAGTTGTCTGGCGCTCGAATATGAAACTTTCTCCAGTTTTTCCTTATATCTATGTTGGCTTTATCCAATGTGGTTCCAAACAATATTACTTCACACTTCTTAAAGTTGACTTGCCACATAAATGTAACAAGGTGTGGCTGTAAATGACTTAATGAGAATTACTCTTATGACATGTGTGGCATTCTAATCTACATTCCCTCATTGTTTATATCATATTTTAAACGCTCTTACCCACTAGGTCACCGAGGCCCCCAAGTGTCTCTTATTTTTTGATAAATAAAATTATAAGAAAATATTCTCATTTGCAAGCTGTATATTGAATCAATTTAAAATATTGAATGTGCATGTTCTTATATTGTTATGTAGTCAAGCTAATTTATATTATAAAATTTTTTTTTAGGTTAAAGCTTTTAACAAAAAAAAAATGATAACCCTTAAAATACCAAAAAAAAAATATAAACACGTGAAATTGGTCTATTGTGTTTTTCCTATAGGTATATAAGATAAGCAAAAATTTAAAAAATATGTATATGTTATATAAAGAATATGGGAGAACAACACATAACAAAAATTGTTTTATAAAAAGCCATTTCATCAAAAGACCTTTCTTAAAAAAATATATTTTACAAACAGATAAATTGCAAATAATACACTTTGCAAAATGGACATTTGAACAAAAGATCCATTTCACAAAACTACATATTACAAAGAGTACTGAGTACATTTTACAAAAAGTACACTTTGGAAAGTTAAAGACATATTATAAAAAGCAATTTCAAAAATTGAATTTTTCCAAGTGATTAGAAATCAGCGTTTTCTCTTTTTCTAGAATATTTATATAGTTATATGTACGTATTCTGATTAGGAGGTATTTTGTTTGTTTAGTCTGAATTATAGGAGGGATTTTAGAGTTGGATTCAAAATCAGGGTTTCCCCTTTTCCAGAATATTTATATATACATAAAGTCGCATCTCAAAATCAGTGTTTCCTATTTTTCCAGACGGATTTAATAGTCGTTTGCATGTACATATGTGAATCGCCTTTTGTAAAATATTCTTTTTTGCAAAATATGCTAGTTTGGCCAAATATGGCATTTTTGTGAAATGGGAAATTTGCGAAGTGGTTATTTTGTGAAGTGGAAATTTGTGATGTGGCTTTTTTGTCAAATGGGGAATTTGCGAAGTGGTATTTTTGTAAAAGGGAAAATTTGCTAAGTCGATTTTTTGTAAAATGGTACATTTGCGAAGTGAATTTTTTGGAAAACGATTTTTGATGAAAGGTATTTTTGCATTGTGTTATTTGATAAAATGGGCCCATACCCATACAATATCCAGTTGATGAGAAATAATAATGAATTAAAGTTGAAAATTATTGACTGTAACACTTACGAAAAAATTAACTTTAAGAGGTATTTGTGTAAATATTATGAACCTAAGCAAAAGTGTTGTCTCTAAATATAATAAAATAATAATAATAAAAAGGATGAATATAAAATAAGCCTCTAATAATTATTGATATATGTTATATACATATAATTAATATACAATATATTTATATTTATAATATCTGCTTCTTGAGCGTTGGAAAATGTAAAATTGATGTGCCGAAAGATATTTTTACTTGCACAAAAAAATTGAAAATGGGAAATGTTAAATGGACCGTTTCATCTTATATTATCAGCAATTACAACTATAAAGATAACATATATAAATAATAGTAAATTATACCTTTTTATTATAGGTATTCTAAAGGAGTTCTAACTAAAAGATAATAGTAAATTAACTATTAGCTATAATCTAATTTCTAACATAAGTTCTAAATCTAAAAGTTTTATTAATTTTAGTTTTTATTAAATTTACTTAAAAAAAGAGTTAATATAAACTATGAATAACAGAGGACCTAATAGCGATCATTGAGGAACACCATTTTCTAATACTAGTTCCTTGCTGAAAATTTTATTCATTTTTACTATTTGGTTCCTGTTACTTAAATATGAATTGAACCAATCATGTACTATTCTCCTAAAACCAGCTCTATAGAGTTTGTCTAATAAAATATTATGATCCACTAAACTAAAAGCTTTAGTCATATCAACCAAGACAACAATTGTTCTACTACTATTATTAAGGCATACAATTCGATGCAAACTTTTAAAATGGCATCCTCAGTTGATTTTCCAGTTCGGAATCCAAACTGATTTTCTGAAACTGATAAATTTGTTTTATTTAGAAAATACATCATACACTTTATAATTTTTTCAAATAGTTTCGGAAAAGTAAATAATAATAAAATTGGTCTATAATTAGAAATTACGCTATGATTTCATTTCTTATCTAAAGCAATTACCTCTCCTGATTTTAGCATAGAAGGAAATATTCATGTTTCAAAACTCTTGTTAGAAATAAATGATAATACATCAACAATACAAAATGAGATATGTTTCCAAATACTATTTGTTATACAATCGTTAGTGTTAGAATTTTTATTATCTAAAGATCGAATTTTTTGGAAAAGTTCTTTCGAAGTTATTTTATTGAAAACAAAACTATTATTTTGGAACTCATCCATAACTAGATTTAACGAGAGGTTACAATTACAATTTATACTGGTATTTAGTTTGTTTATATGGTTGTAATTTTTTGGAAATATCTACGAAATAACTATTAAATTATGTTAGAATTAAATTCATATCGATGGATATAATATTGTCAATTTAATTAATTTTTTTATTTTCATTGTTCTATGCTATTTACAATTTTCCATTCTTTTTTAACTTTTCGACAAATTTTTTTATAATAACTTTTAAGTTTTTTACTATCAGTATGTTTTTTAAATTTGTTGAGAAGCATTTTTTTTAAATTTATAAATTTACATAGATTATTTATCATCCAAGGTTTAATTCTATTCATATTTTGGCCTTTTTCTTCTTAGTAGTTGTGCACAAGTTTATATAAGATTTTAATGAATTTAAACACAATTTAAAAGCAACAGATGAATTATTTTCCGAATATACTAATTCCCAAAATTCATATTTTAAAAAAATATTTAATTCATAGAAATCAATGCATGAAATTTCATCTATTGGATCAGATTTGTTTACATTTTTTATAAAAGCATTGTGAGTCAGTTATCAAATGATGATCTGTAATGTGAAGATCTAAGATGTCTCCAGAAAAACTTAAATTATTTTTCCTATCTTTTCTAATAAAAATATGATCAATACAACTTGATGATAAATTCGTTACGCGAGTTATTTAAGAGTCAATCAAAACCATACGAAGACATTAAAGACATATAATGTTCAGTATCAGAATTATCTTTTGAAATATCAATATTTATATCACCTATAAAAATTATATTTTTAGATTTATTTTTTCTCAATATATTTTCAATTTGCTCGAAAAAGATAGCTTTATTTACATCGTGCGTAAACGATACACACAGTAAAAGACATATTTTCCACCTTTAAAATTTAATTTAATTCTAATAATATCAGTACTTGTCAAAACTAAATTATTGAAAACACATAAACATTCATTCTTTACAAAGACCGCTACTCAATCTGAAGCATAAGAAAAGAATTATTACAGTAAATAATTGATAACCTGGAGTTTTATACAACGAAGATTCATAGTCATAAATCCAAATTTCAAATAAAATAATTACTACCGGGAATAGTTTTAGAGTATCAATTTGCGCTAAAAAATAATTAAAATTTTTCCTTACACTATACGTATATTTTGGTATATGCAAAAGCAATTACTAACATTGTTATTATTGATGTTGGCACGGGTTTTCTTATTTAGATCAAAAGAATTAGATTTTATAACATATGTTGTCTAAATCTTACCTCTTCGATTGTCAAAATGAAGGTAAACCGTTTTATTTTTTTTTTGTTTTTTCTTTACTTCTTGAATCTTTTGGTTTTTTTTTATATCATAATATTATTATTGTTTCCATTCTATTGTTTCTATACTAATCATTACCAATTTTACATTAAATTGATACATAATATTATTATTGTTTCCATTCTATTGTTTCTATACTAATCATTACCAATTTTAGTATAAATTTTTACAATGCTTGTGCGTTACAGTTGAATTTTCTTGCTGTCCAAGCCTATCTTAATTCAGTAAAACCAGTTATCTTAGCATTATGTGAGACGCAGGTAATTGGTGAAGATGACAACTTTGTCATTGACAGTTACTTGCTTGCCGCTTATTTTGTGCCTCTTATAGAGTGATCGCTCTTTATATTAGAAATGATGTCGTTTGCAGCGTTCTCCACAAATATAAGTGTTCCAACCAAATATTCCACTAGAATTCCCGACCGTGAGGACCACGTTTGATGTTGATTATCTCATAGACCTGTTTCTGACTACACATCCTAAGAAATATAAGGTCTCAATTAGCTCTTCTCTTGGGTTTTCTCATCACTGCTTGATTAATACCAGGTTCCAGCTGAGCATTCAAACCAGTTGAAATATTGCACCAAAAAAATTAGTATTGTTTTATAGCTGTTCTAACTGTGTAGGTTTAAACCAATTTTTTAAAGCTTCCAACCTTT
Organism: Poecilobothrus nobilitatus; assembly: GCA_947095535.1. Taxonomy (NCBI): domain Eukaryota; kingdom Metazoa; phylum Arthropoda; class Insecta; order Diptera; family Dolichopodidae; genus Poecilobothrus; species Poecilobothrus nobilitatus. The sequence continues at coordinate 87,956,457 of OX352773.1, read as the reverse complement.
GGTTGACAATGACAAAATTGTATTTGACCCCAAAGAAAAAAGAAAAAGAAAATTTGACTTGCATCTCATCATAGTCTTAGTCAACATTGACACCATATATTCTGCCTGCGGTTGACTGCTTCTTAAGTAAAATTTCCTTTACGACTTCTGCGGTTCTAAAAGATCCTAACAATTTGGATACAAAAAAGGCAGCCGGTCCAAATGGGATTACTTAAAAGTTCTTAAAAATATCTTTTCAACTATTGCGAAACTAATGCACAGTCTTTTCCATTTATCTCTATATTCGGGTTGGTATTCTACCCAGTGGCAGACAAGAATATCCTTTAAAGTTTGGAAATTTATACTATTAGAATAATGTTTTTTAAAAGAGAGGAAAAAATTACGTTACTTATTATAGTCCTATTATCAAACTCTCGTGTATTTCAAAACTCTTTTAAAAATTAATTTTCACTATATTTATCCAAATTGGGCAAAAAAAATTGTAGACCGTAGTTAATCTTGTTGAAACTACTTCGATACTAATTAATAATATGAAATGGAGAAATCAGATGTTATGTAAAGTGATATGAGTCTTTTTTATATGTTGCTACACAATATTTTTTTTAAAATTAAAAGTTTGAGGAATTTTCTTCTTAAAATGGTCTGAATTATGTCTTATAAAGAAAACAAAATTCTATTTAGATAAAATAATTCCTCGTCTTTAATAGTAGCTAATTCCAGGGTTCCTCAACCAAGTCATCTGTGTCCGCTTTATTTATTATGTATATCAATGAAGTCGCTTTCAAAATTAAAAATACCAATATTATTATTATATATGCAGAGAAGATCACAAGGCTGTGTTTTAAGGTTAGGTAAGATAAGATAATTTATTAAGTTTTGCTCTTCAACACTTAAGTTGGGATGATCCAAATAACTCACGTCTGTATGAGAATTTTCAAACTGATTAACTTAAGTTCACTTGCAATAGACATAACTGATACTACATTACTTATGAATATATTAAATAAAATTACGAATTTGATATTCGTTCAGAGCAAAATTTTAATTAACAATAACACTTGAACACATTCCTCTGAGATGTGGTAATATAATTCGGCAGTGCATTGGCTATATAATTCGGTAGGACGATCTGTACTATTGTATAGAGTCAATATCTGGTAGACTGCACTAGATAAAACTGTAAACACAAAGAGCCAGAAAAAATTAAAAGAACGACTTATCTCTTGATCAGCGGGGCTTTACGAATCATTTCAGCATATGCTATGGAGATCATGTTAAATTTAACCCTTCTTGATATCCTACCCAAACAATTGGCAGTAAACCTTGCACTACGGCTTAGAATCATTGACCAGTGGTCCTCCAATACTATACAACACACCTCGATTCTTAAAGATATAACATACCCCATTAATCTAGATTACGCTGTACCTACTTCTCGTTTAAGAAAAATTTCAACATCTACATCTTCAAGAGGAATGAGTGGGATAAGAAATTCTCTCTGCATGAAGACACCATTGAGATATTTACAAACTGCTACAAGCTAGACAGCAAATTTGGCGGTGCGGCTTTGTCCTATTATCTAGATATTGATGTAGCCTTCTCCTTGACGAACCATTGTAGCATTTTTTAAGCTAGAATAACTGCATAAGAGGCAGTAAACCTGCTGAAGAGAAACGTGGTTTCCATCTTCATGGGTAGTAATGCTGCTACTAAGGCGTTGAAATCTTACTCGGTTAACTTAGCTGTTGTCAGCAATTACCTCTTATTCTTATAGAAACACAGTGAAGTTTTCAATATTAAACTTGTCTGGATACCTGGACATAGTAGCTTCGTTGAAATTGCAGAGCTGATAAAGTCGCTAAGAGCGGTGCAAAACTTCAAATCCTTCAAGAAGAGGAGAATCTTGGGATTTTTATTACAAGCCAATACACTTACAAAACGGAGGTTTTGAGAGAGAAACCCGGCCTACATTCGATAATAAACAACCACCCTTATCTTCAAATTGCCGCAATATCGGTAAAGTAATAGGAGAGTTAACGAAACACTGGCCGGCGGCAAACATGACAGAAGGCTACGATTTCTTCCATATGACCTTTTGCAGAAGCTGCAAAGTTGAAGTGGAGGAGAAATCAATCTTTCGCCTGCAGTGTGAATGCCCACCTTTTGCGCTAAAAAGAAGAAAGTTTCTGGGCAAATTCTTCTAAAATATCCCGTTCGATCTGTTGCAGATGGACTTAAACAAATTACAATACTGTGCAAGAAGCTTCCAATGGCTTAATTATGAAAAATACTGATCTAGGGTATTACAACGGGCCTAAACTGATCTAAGTGTACATCTGCAGCTCCTACTACCTACCTACCATCCAGTTTGAAAAATATGCGGTTGTAATCCTTGTGTAACCTATTCGAAAGCACAGTTCACATTTTATTTATTGTATCGAGACATAATCGCACCAAACTAATTGATTGAACTTTCTTAAATGTCAACATTTTAGTATACTATTCACTACAATAGATGTTAGTGTATAGTATAGTAAGTCCTACTAGATAATAAAATTTTCAGTTTGATTCAATTCAAAAAATAAAAGTAAAAAATAATTAAATATATTTTAGAACAGGTTTATCTATCTTTTATTCTATTCTGTTCTAACGAGGTACTTTTTGTTTAAATTATATAATAATTAGATGCTCTGCGGTTATATTCGAGTATTAGAAAAGTATATAATATAGTGTGAAAGAGTGATTATCAAGTATTAGTGATATAACTTTCAAACATTCTAAAAGAGTATCTAACTATCAAGGAAAAGTATTATACGCAGAGTATCTCGTTTTTCTTTCAACTCTTAGTTCATAAAACGCTTCAATTCTTCTATCCGACTTTTTGTAACGCAACATTCTCACACTTCTTATTTTTCTATCAATTCTGTGTATGATGGAATGTGGTTGTATAAGTATAAAAATATGGTCCAGACGTTTTCAATGTCCAGACGCATTAACAATGTGCCAATGTGTTTGAAAAGGAGTAATGAATAAATTTAAATATATATATATATATATATATACGAGTATATATATATATATATTCTTTTTCTTTATTTTTTTTCTTTAATTAATCTTTCCATTTTTTTTTAATTTTTATTTTTTTTGTTTTCATTTTATATTGTTATTACAATTAATATAATATATTATATCCTTACGATATTTTCGTATGTTTTTTTTTTTGTTGTCACTTATTGATTTCTAACTAAAATTCTAAAATGTATTAATTATAAATAATATAATAATTTTATAAATAATTTTTTTCTTTGCTTTTTTTTTTTATTTGAAAACTATTTTTATGGTTATTTTTGAGACTGATTTTTAAATTTTTTTTTTGTATTTTTATTTGGATTTTTTTTTATTTTGTTTTTTTTTTTTATTGTTTTTTACTGAAATATTCATTACAACAAATTACAACAGTAAATTTTTTTTCAATATTTTTATTAAGTATTTTTCTAATATTTATTACATTTCTTATATATATAGATATATATATATATAAATATATATATATAAATATTATGAATATATATCAATATAAATATATATATAAATATTAATTTCTTACACAAATTATATAATATTTAATGCAATGTTTTTTTTTATTTTAAATTTTATTTTATTTATTTAATTTTAATGTTTTTTTTTTTTTTTTTTTTTTTTGAAAGGGCTTGTTTTATGTGATTTTTTAATTTTTAATTTTTTTTTTTAAATATATAAAATTTCATTTTTAGGATACTTAAAATCTAATATTATTTTATTATTATTTTTTTTTTTGGTTTTAAACGTATAAACATAATTTTTTTCAATTTTTAATTTATTTATTCTTTATTCTTTTTTATTTTTGTTTTATTTTTGTTTTTGAACTTAAATCTAAATTAAAGCTTATTTCAAAAAATCTAATATTTTATTTTTGTTTTTTTTTTTTTTGGTTTATTTAATTTTAATTTTTTCATTTATTAGACTTTGTTTCCTTTTATATATACATATACAAATTGCATATATAAATGTATATACAATATAAATATAAATTTATTAAAAATTTTTTTTTTTGTAAAATATTTTCAATACATAACAGAAATTGTTTGAATATTCTGCAAGAAATAGGTTTCAAAAAAAAAAAAATTAAAAAAAATTTATTAATTTCAAAGGATATACAAAATTTTCATAACTATTCAAAAAAAGGTTAAGTAATAATCAAAAAATATCTCAATAATAAACAAAATAAATTATTAAAAATAAAATAAAAATATTTAATTAATAATATTTTTAGGCCGATTATATTCATTTATATATGTATCATATAATTATTAATTATATAAATATTGGTAAATTTATGTATAAATTAATTGAAAAAAGCAAAAATTAAATATTTTTTTTAAATATACATGTATATCGCGTTATGAAGAAATTATACATAATATGTATTAGTATAAATTTAATTTTGAATACACCTAATGCACCTAATTGTTTTGTTTATTGTAATTTTAATAGAAAGAGAATTTTTTTTTTTTTATTATTTTGGAAAAATTAAATTGAATCGAAATTCAAAAAATTCATTTGTTTTTTATAATAAAATAAAATAATTTATTTATGTATTTAATTAGTATATTTTAATTTTAAACGCTTTCTATACTAAAATATATATTATGCGATGTAATAAATTTTAAACCATTTCCATTTCCCTTTTATTTATTTCCTTTTTTATTTTTTGTTATAATATTTATATAATTATACTTTTTTTTTTTTTGAAATCCCTGTATTTAATAATTTTTTTTAATAAATAAATTAAACAAAAAACAAAAATTAAGATAGAAAAAAAAAAAGAAAATAAAATAGAAACTATTTATTATTTATTTATATAAATTATATGTATTCGAATTTCGATTCGATTTCAGTTTTCTTTCTCTTCCTCTTAATAATTATCTTCTACGATATAAATGATATTATTTATTATCTATATATGTATGTTTAAATTATGTACAATAAATATTCTCCCTATGTGTTTTATTTTTTTTGGTGTTCCTTGTTATTTCAATTTTCATACAAAAAAAAAGTTAATGTTAGCATATAATATGATATTTTTAGATAATAAAAAAATTTTCGAGGTATAAATAAAGAATATAGGGGAATAAAATAAAAAGTTTCTGTGATTAAAAAGCGATAACAATTTAATTTAATGTATAATGTTATATTTGAATTAAACACATTATAAATTGGAACAGGATTTTTTTTATTTACTGTATATTTAATAATATACACCAGCGGTACTATTATCGTTTTAAAAAGTATTAAAATTTACGTTTTAATATGTCAGAATTAATTTTGTTTCATTCTCTTGCCATACATAACCCGTTGCCATACTAATCAATCGATTTTTTTAATGTTTACAATTAAGCTTTAATTTAAAACAGATAGTTGATTAGCACTTAAAGAATATATACCACAGAAATTTATCTGTAGTTCTCTCCGGTAGCTTGCAAGATTGCTTCCTACTCATGCAAAAAAATTATAATAAAAAAAAAATCAATTTTTACTATTTATTTTCATTTTGTTTGCTTCATAAATGATATATGTATATGTACATAAATATATACATATGAATGCTTAGAATCTTATTAATTGAGAAACAAAAATAAACAAAATAATACAAAAAATCTCAGAGATCTTCATATTTTGGAATCCTTTCGCAAAATGGGGCTATAAAGGTTATTAAATGTTTATTACTTAAATAACATTTATTACCTCTAACGATACAAGGACTTGTTGTTTATTTTTGTATTGTCAATGACTTTTTAAACTTTAAAAGTACCTGAAACCCAGTAGGTACGCAAAACAACATGTCTGTACAAAAATAAATTTAAGTAGAGAATTAAATAAGTGAAATAGATATAAGGATTATTTTTTCTTTTTTCCAATATATATAAAGCTAACTTTATTTGGCAATATAAAAAAAAAAACATATATTTTAATAAATGTTTGTTGTCAAACACGTAAAAAGTTTTATGTTATCGCAAGTCTGTTATGTATGTATTTATGTGTAAATTTAAAAGATTCATTGTTTTTTATCGTAAATGTGCAATCTTTTCTTGTTATATTATAAAATAATATATTTTTTTTTACATAATCTATTTGTCATATATGTATATATATAATAATAATTTGTTATATATATATATATATATATTTGTTATATTATTTATATATATATATATATATATTAATATATAAATAATAAAAAACAAAGTTATTTCAGTCTTCAATTTAAAATTTAATTAAAAAAAAATTACTCGGTAAATTAAAATAAAATATATAAATATATTATGTACGTATATATGTATCTCATTTTTTTTTTTTAAATAAATTTAATTTTATTTAATCTTTTTTTTTAAATGTATATTTAATTTCTCAGTCTGTTTAATTTCGTTAAAACTCATTACGAGGCAATCATTTTATATATTTTTTTATTTATTTTTATAATTATTATTTTTATAATAAAATATGTTTTATACATATACATATACATATACCTATACACATATTTATTTTTGTTTCACACATATGTATTTAAAATAATAATTATTAAAAAATATTTTAAAAAGTCATATTTTTAATTAATTTAAAAAAAAATTTCATATTTTCATGACAACCATTTTGATTTTTATTTTTTAATTTAACTTAAAATAGTTTATAAATTCTATATATACAAAATAAATTTTATTTTATATTCTATCTTATTACTCGTAGTTTACGATGTATTAATAATAATTTTTAATATTTGGTTTATTATTTGGTTTCTTTTTAATTAAAAATATGATTAGTATATATGTATTTAAAATAAACAATATTATTGTTAATATAATTAATTGTAAAAAAATTTAAATATTTGAAAATGAATGTTTAAAAATTGTTATAAAAAAACTAATAAGTAAATTTTAAGTATAATTTGTTCATATAAAAGTAAATGTAAAAATAAGTTATTTTGTTTGTGTTATGTTTGTGCATTGTTTTTAAATTTTTCAAAAATTCTAAAATATCATTGAATCATTTTCAGACAAAAGTTAAAAGTTATTTAACAGTTCGGAAAAAACCCGTAAAGAAAAAAGGGGTACGTAAGGGGGTTAGGTTAAGTTTGTTTGTTTTATATGACTTTCCAAGCAAAAAAAAACCAAAAAGCAAAAAAAAACTTCTATTGTTAAATAAATATTCAAAAAGACTTACTTTTAAATAATTTCATTTAAGACTAGATTAAGATTAGCGAAAAAAAAATTTTTGTTATTTTTAAAGCTAATAATTAATTTGAGAAATATAACCATTTTTTTTTTGTAATCGTTTTTTTAGGTTTAGTTATAATAATTGAATAAATAAATAAATAAAAAAAAACTTAAGTTTTAGAACCCAATGAATAACTCAAATTGAATAATTGGTTCAAATTTTAACTATTTGATAATAGGACTGAAATTGAATTTTTGAACCACTTTATGGACAATATTATTGGACAATATTCTTTATTCTTTATGGACAATATTCTCCTTTCATTAGTTTCTTATGAAACTTTACGAATTGATTCTACTAGTCCATTAATGAGATATTATTAAAAGTTACTTTATAAATGATTTTTGTTTTTGCGGGGGTTTAAAAATTAATGAACTTTATTGCTTATTTAAATTGTAAAATATTAATTCAATTAAAGATTTATTTCCAAACTTTTTTTAACCGTTTCATAAGTAGAAGATAAAAAAATTTATTATTTTTCTATTGTATTTTATAATTTTTATGAACTATTAAATGAAAATTAAAAATATTTGCTTTTCACTGCTGTTTTTTATTACAACAGTTGTTTTTTAATATGTAATGTATATGAGTTTTATGTATATAATAAAAAATAAATTAAATAATAAATGATAAACTTTTATTTCTATTTGAAAATACATATATATGCCTTCTTTTTAATAAGAACACAGGATCCAAACAATTATTGAATTAATCATTATTTTTGATTTGATTATTATACGTTTGTAAATTGAATTTTCAATTAATAATTGGCGCACACATGTTCTAATTGATTAATTAAAAAAAAAAAAAACATAAATATAATAACGGTTCAAAAACACCATTCCCAACAGCAATTGCACAACCAGTCAGTTGTTTAATTTTTATTTTATAGCTACAATCTATATTATACTACTATTAATAATTAAATTACAATTTTTTAATCAAAAGATTTTTTACTCCAAAATTCACAAAAACCAAAAGCCATAATAATTTTTGTCACAACAAAAAAATTCACAAAAAAAAAAAATCCACAAAAAATAATCCGCAGAAATAATCATGCAATATAACTTAATACATACTTGTATATAAAAATGGGGATCCAGTCTTTTTATCGAAAAAAATATCGAATAAAAAAATGTAGAAAAAAAAAATTAAATTGGTGAAAAAAATACAATTAAAAAAGACTTATTTAAAAAAATACAAAAAAATCAGAAAATAATGAAAAAAAAATAAAATATCAAAATCGGAATATCTAAAATTATGAACAAATAATTATAATTTATATTAAAATAAAACTGAATTAAAAATTTTTTTTACCGTTATTATTTTTAATTAATATATTTGTTATTTTTTATATGAATTTTAATTTATTTTTGGTTTTTTCTTAATAAGTATATATGTATAAACTTTTATTGTTTATTGTTATAAAGAAAATATAGGTATACTTTTTTAACTATAAAAAACTTTTTTTTATCATTTAATTAATTTTTCCTTTGTTGTTTTAACTTTAGGAATTCAAAATCACCACGATAACATTTGCCCATTTTTCTGAATTTTTAATTTATGGATGTTTTTTTTGTGGCTTTTGTTTTTTTTTTGTGGATTTTTGCTTTTGGATTTTTATTTATGGATTTCAGTTTGTAGATTTGCTCACAAATATTTTATATATTTTTATTGAAAAGCTATAATAAATAAATTAATTACGTATTATGTATACATGTGGTTACATTTATTATAATTATATAATTTCAAAAAAATTTCAATGAACATATAGTAAAGTTCATAAATTCATTTTGTAGTACTTTTAATTTTGTTAAGTGCAATTAAAATGTCCAAATATTTGTATACCTATCTAATTATATTCAAATTTTTTAAATTTAAAAAGAAAAAACTAATTAATTGTAACACGGTGTCGTTAAGCATTCATTATTAAAACGAAATTAAATTAACAAAAAAAAAAACAAAAAGGTTTAATCTATTATGTCCTGTGGTCTTATTAGTTATTAGAACACCTACTTATAAAAAACATTTTTAATATTTTTTTTTTATTGTTAGAATAACAGAATAATTATTGCACATTTACGAATTTTAGGTTTAATTGTTTTTTGTTTTTTGTAAAGTTTATAGACGTGAAAACTTATAAACTGAAAATTATATTTTAAAAGTTCTGTTATTTATTGAAAAAATCACAAAAATTTTGAAAAAACATTTAACAAATTTTCTTTTCTTTTATTAAATTTTAAAATTTTTTTTTTAATTTATAGATTATTATTAATAATTATGTATATCTTATTTTCATTTTATTATTAAATTTATATTATTATTATAGAAATTCTCACTTTTTCCTTCGTTTGTTTGTTTTAATATTTTTTTTGTATTTTAATTTAATTAAAATTTTAGTTTGAAGCTAATTTAAAATAGCTATGTTTCATTTTTTTTTGTTATTTAATTTGACATTTATTTATTTATTTGTGTGTGTGTGTGTGTGTGTGTGTATGTGGCTTTTTTTTTTTTTTTTTATGTTGTTTTATATTTTTAATTAATTTTATAATTTTTGAACATAGCTATTTAAATACATGTAATTCATATGAATTATGAAAAAATATAAAAAAATCGATCTGCTTCGTAGAGTAATAGAGATGATTTAAACAAAATATAAAAGGAAAAAACAAAAAAGAAAAAATAAAATTGTTTGGTCAAAGTTGAAATATAAATCAATTAAAATTTTGCGAAAAATTTTAATGTAACTGGACCATTTGACCATATTATTATCAAATTGTTTATCATTTAAAAAAAATCAATTAATTGTAGGAATATTTAGTATAATTTGTTGTACATTCAAAATTACCAACTGAACCTTTTATTAATTTTTATTTTCATAATATTTAAATTTAATTTTAATTAATAAAAATTTCAAATTTTTATGGTTAATTATAAAATTTAACAAAAAAAATGAATAAGAAAAATAAATCGAAAATTTACTTAAAGAATTTTAATAAAAACTGTAGGTTTTGTATTATTTAAAAATGAAACATTTGCGTTTGTTGAAAAATGGTTTAGTATACAAGAAAAGTATATGTACAAATTATTAAAAATTAAAAATAACAATTTTAATTAAATTTTCGATACTTTTGTATTTATTTATTGTACTATTAAAAAATATGAAATTATTTTCAACATAAAGAAATTAATTTAAAATAAAATTTAAATGGACAAATTAATGCCAATATATGAATTAAGAATTCGTATTAATAGTTTTGCTCTGAATTTAAATTAATTAAAAAAAAAATGAAAATAAAAAATTAATAATAAATGTGAATAGTTCTTTTTCATTATTTTTTTTTTATACATACATAGATATATGCCCATTATACCATTTTCTAACAAGTTATTTCTGAATGATTATCAGAGTTTATAAACCGATCATTAAATGCTTGTATTGTAAATGGTACTGAAGTTGAATTTATTGATGAATTACAATTATTACCATTTAATAATTCTGAATTTTTCATATCTAATCCGTTATGTTGACCGTTAATGCAGTTAACACCACTACCATTACCACTACCATTACTGATACTACCATTTGTTGTACTATTTAATGAGCTATTTTGTATACCAACACAACCATTACCACCACCACCACCCATTGATGTTGTATTTGTTGTAACTGATGCTGTTTTATTATTATGTATATTATTTCTAATATTATTTGTTTGAATATTTGCATAAGGTTGGGATGGTATTATATGAAGTACCGTTGATGAAATGTCAGTATTATTTGCACATTTTTCTAATGCTGTTGGATCTAATGTAATACCATCTAATTGAGAAAATGATATATGTGATTTAATAGATGTTGGTGTTGGTTGTGGTGTATCTAAACTAATTAATCTTGTTTCTTCATCACATACACCACATGATGTAGATGTTAATATTGGTTGTTTATTATTACAATTAGCTGTTGTACAATAACCATTTGTTGTTGGGGCAATATTTTGTTGTTGTTGTGGTTGTTGTCCAGCTGCTGTTGTTGTAGTTGTTGTTATTAATGTTGGATGTCCTGTTGTATTACAATGTGATGATGATGATGTTGTTGATGGATGATGAGTATAATGATTTTGATGACTATGATTATGATTATGATGATGATGATGCATTGGATGTTGATGTTGATAATTATGTTGTCCATTAACCATATTATTTAAACCTGTAGGTTTTCTACCATTCATTAATTTTGTATCATTATTAATATGGTGTTTATAATAGTGTTGTGTTGGTGAATGTTTATTATTTGAATTTAATTGTGCTGTCATTTGATCATTATTATTATTATTGTTATTGTTATTATTATTATTGTTATTATTATTAATATGATTATTTGACATAGTAAATGATGTTTCCCATGATTGATCCATATTATCGTCACATTCTAATGAACATGATCTTGTTAATAATGACGATGTTGAATTAACAACAGTTGATGTTGTTAATGTATCTGATGACATTGTTATGCCAGATGCTTCTTGTAATATACCATTTAAAGTTCTTGATGTTTGTAATGGTATCAAATAATCTGAGGAACTTGGAATTTGCAAGCATATATCTTCTGACAAAGCCGGTCTCATTACAGTTTGATCGCGTTCAGATGATGGAGGCCGGAATATACTTGGCAATGGTGCATTCATTATTTCCAAATCCTAAAAATAAACCACAATAAATTAATTTATTATTTATAATTGAAGTTTTATAATATATAATTAAATTATAAACTAAAACTTACCTGGGTGCATGATGTTAATTTATTCAAAAGAACTTCAAATGTTGGCCTATCTTCTGGTGTAGGATCCCAACATTCAGCCATAATTGAATAAATAACAGAAGGGCAACCAGATGGAGCATCTAATCTACCACCTCCTGTTACAAGTTGCATAACATCACGATTTGGTAAGCCAGTGTATGGCATTAATCCTAAACTGAAAACCTAAAATAGTGTAAACAAAATAAAATAAACAAAATATAAAAATTAATAAAAGCAGTAAAATTCATTTTAAATTAGATACTGACCTCCCATAATAGCACTCCAAATGACCATACATCTGTTTTCGATGTAAATATACCGTCTAAAAATGCTTCAGGTGGCATCCATTTTATGGGTAACATTGCTTTACCACCTTTTCTATAATAATCACTTCTATATATATCTCTTGCCATACCAAAATCAGCAATTTTTACAACACGACCTGGTCCTTTACTACTTAAAAGACAATTACGTGCTGCTATATCCCTATGAATAAAACGTTTACTCTCCATATAACGACAACCTTTAGCTACGTCTAGTGCACAAAATACTAAGTCTTTCATTGATAATGGTGACGGTCGTTCCGGTTTATTACGACCTTCGCGTAAGAAATTTTTCAAATCACCACCAGCTAATAATTCTAAAACAATAAATCGTGGATGACGATCAAAACATACACCAATTAAATGTACAATGTTCGGATGATTAAATTTTGCCATAATAGCAGCTTCCATTAAGAAATCTGCTTCAGCTTGACCAGTTGACATTTCTGGTAATGTTTTCACTGCCACCGGCATTTCAACGGCATCACCATCCCGATGACGATATAAGCCTTGATAAACTTCACCGAATGCACCTTGTCCAAGTGCCCTATTAAATTATAAATTAAATATTTATTTGTATAAAATTTTTAGTAAGCAAATTAAGTAAAAGAAAGTATAAGTCGTAGAAATTGTAATAATAAGCCTTACTTTACTAATCTTAAACTTTCCCGAGCAACTTGTGGTAAACTTTTAATATCAATATTTCCATTAAGTATACCATCACAACCATAATTTGGATTGAAATTAGTTAAAGCTGAATCATCTGCATTATGTCTTAATCTACTTAATTGTAAATCTTGATCTTGAAGCATCTTATGACGTTCAGCAGCTTGTTTTTTACGTTGATATCGATTATCTAAAAAAAAATGTAAAATAATTTAAAGAGTTCTTAAACTAATATAAAATATGTCACTTACATAAAATAAACACTAGCAAAGTAAGAGCTGCAGCTAAAAATATTGTGATCACACAGAAAAATATTACAAGATACTCTATAGGTATATCCGAAACATCTTCATCTATCACTTAAAAGTTAAATTATAAAATATGTCAAAATAATTTAAAAATTTTAACAATTATTTTATTCTGAAACTTACTTTCGCATGATGTATCATTATCTAGTTTTAATTTCCACTTATCTGGGCATATACATTTTGTAACAGATCTGTATTCATCAAGTGCAATACAACGATAATCACAACCACAGCCTTCAATTGCTGGTATTATAATCACAGAACCATGACCAGTGTTTTCAGCCGTTAAAATATCACTAAAAGAATTAAGACTTCTTGTTGGATTTATAAATGAAGATCCTCCTTCACCGTTTATCGGATCTCCGCCATAACTGTTACCTCCCGAAAAACCTCCACCTCCACCACCAGTTATACATCCACCTCCACCACCACCAAAACCACCTTGACCATGTACACCATTTGTACTGTAACAAGCATAACCACCACGTGCACCTTCTAGTAAAGAAGCACCAAATGTTGGACCTAATGCAGTATCATCTCTAGCTTTCCAACCTCCACCCGGCCCTGCAGTTCTGTTACCATCTGTATATGAAAGTCCTGTTACATTTTTACGATCAGGTTCAAAACCCTGTCCATGTTGAACATCTGCATCAATGTACCGTCCAAATCCAAGACCACCACCACCACCAGCAACTATTAATGGAATGGCATCACTACTTCCAGAATTTATCTAAAAAAAATAAAATAAGTAAGTATATATTTATTAAAATTTTTTTTTATTAATAATTTATTTAATATTTTAATCTTCAACTTACCAAAAATATAAAAGTTCCACCACCTCCTCCACCAGCTGCCGGATCAAAAACATAATTTTTCACCATATGTGTTTTGGAAGGATATCCAGTTAAATCTTGATAATTACTTATATTACGGATACAATCGCTTTCGCCAAGTGTTGCAGGGCATGCATTTTCACCTTTCTGTCCAACTGAGATATAAATTTCTTCATTTTTATGCAACTCTAAAACTGCTATAGAAGTCGCACCTCGGGATGAACCAGCACCATTCGAACTTAATCCACCGCCAGCACCTTTTGCTATGACACTATAAAGAATAAGAGCATAATTTTTATTTTACTTTCAATTAATCTAATTCAATTAATTTATTTAATAATAATTACGTATAGTAGCCTTCATTTGGAACTTTCCATTTCTGCATTCCTTTATAATTATCAGATTCTAAAATTTTCACATGATCTAATATATACGAATTATTTATTTCTTTATAAATATTTTCACATTGTGAAGCTGTTGGACCTTGCAAACCTCGTGCTCCGCATGTAGTTAGCTCAAAGTCTGAAAATAAAACGTAAAGAATTATATTTACAATTATTTTGGTATATTTAAACACAATGTTATAATTACAAGGTTTTTTGAAAAAGTCTTTATGTGGATTCTTTTTAACACGTAATCGTGGATTCCAGTAATCATAACCATCTAGTTGATCTTCTGGTATATTAATACCAAAGCATTCAGGACTTAATGAAACGTCATCTACAGCAACATCTGAAAATATTCTCATTCCCATTCTGGCTTCAAATTGTAGAAAATATCTAAAAGCAAAATAAAAAATAAACAATTATATTAATAAATTACAAAATTTTATGAAAATTAATTCAAATGAAAAGGTCTAAATATAACCGAAACATAAAGCCGTCTGTCAGCTCTTTAAAAAAAAAGTAAAAATGGGGCACTAAAGTAGTGAAAAAGTTCTTGTATATATGTTAGTACAGGTTAAACAAACTCGTGGTTCATGTAACCAAAAACTCTTAAAATAAGCGCAGAAAAAATAATATATAAAAGAGTGATGATACTTGCTGATCAACCACTATATTTTGAATTTAATAAATTTACAATTCAAATTAGCTATGACTAAATAAGAATGACAATACATTGTAAGGTCATCCGAAAGTAAATAAATAATAATGTTTGTTATATTTTACCTTGTTGTAATATTTGGTAAAATATGGATTTGTCTATGCCACATTTCACCTCGGTTTTTAAAACTCCACCATAATGTTGTTGTAATATTTTCTGTTTCTTTTATTTCCACAACGGAAAAATTAATACTACCAGCATTTAATCCATATTGATGCACATTAAATCTTACCTATAATATTAATTTTGAATAAAAAATACAAGAAACGTTATAGTATATTGACAATATAAACATACCATACAGGAATTACGATATGGTGAACTTGGATTACCATGTAATGAAGGTGGTGGATTAAAGATTTTACTATTCATAATAGCATTTGATGCAAAACCAATTTTACGATCTGGATCTTTTTGACTTTGATTCATATTAACTAACATATAATAACCACTTGAATTACTAATATGCTGAAAGGTATGATCACTATCAGGACCAGTTTTATCAGTTGGTGATGGGCCGGTGTGTCTTGACCATAATAACATATTTTTAGCACCATTTTTCCATCCACACCAATCAGCTTCAAAATCACATCGACCACCATATGGAATTTTGTCTAAAGAAAATCAATTAATTAAATTTAGAAAATCGATTTAAAAAAAAAAATTCAACCAAGCAATTTACCGCAATTTAACGATTCATCTTCATTATTATCACAGTCTTGATCAATATCGCAAATACTTTCCAAATCTATACAAACAGGTACTTTATTTGATGTACATTTTAATTGTGTTGTACTGCAGTTACGATTTTTTGCACTATCTTTAAAACATCCAACCATTCGTAAATTATCAATAGCAACATGTGCACGATTTTTTAATGCATCTGGTGGTACAATTTCCAATAAAATACGAAAATCTCGTTGTACACGTCCAATTTTATAATATTTTGGTTCCCATAAATTTAAATCATTACCAACAATTTCTGATATTACCCATGGACTTTCACCATCTTTTGTTGGTTGTATTACAATACGTGATAAACCATGAAACATATTAGATTGATGCATTGATAATTCAAGTTGACAATTTTCTAATGTATTTGAAAATATTGGTGATGTTAATGTTATATTTGACATATCTGGATGTAAGCGAATGTATAAAAATTTTCCTAAAAATATTTAAAAAAAAAAAAATTCAAAAATAAAAACATTTTAAAAAAAACTTGAACAAAGAACTTACCATTGCCATCATCAAAAGGATCTGCTTTAGGTCCTGGGTATAATCCAGTTAAATTAATATTAGTCAATTCAACACCATTTGTAACATAAACTGAATCTGGATTTGTACTATTTTGTGACCATTTCCAAGCGCATTCAGTATCAAAAGTACATTTAACACCAAGACGATCATCAAAATAATTTGAAGTACTTAAATAACTGTCATCAACGTAGCTCTTAAAAAAATAAAATGAAAGAAAAATAAAATTGTGGAAATTGTTGAAATGGTGAAAATGGAAAATAAAAAAGTTTTAAAAATAACTTTAATAATTTAAAAAATTACTAATAAATAATTCTACTATGAAGTTAAAATATTACCAGAGATGAAGGATTTCTGTAAAAGGATTGTTTTTCTACAATAATCGAGTAATATAAATGCTGTTTATGTCGAGTGTATAGTTAAAGTTAAAAATGCATTTTTAGTATTTTATTAATATTGCGAAAATATAACCTGCATTTAAGATACATATGAAGGTAAATTAATATATATATTTTTTTATATATGTGACAGTCTAGTGAAATATTTTTTTTTATTTTTAGAACATCTTATATAAATATTATAATTTTTGAATTGATATTAGTGTAAAAATTAAATTATTGAAGCATGATAAAAAAAAAAAAAGCGGTTAGAATCAATGCATTGCAACAAATCCCATAACTTTATAAAAACTTATTATAATAATATAGATATACAAAAAATTTCAACTTACATTATTTTTTATTAATTTATTAACCCTTGAATATGCACCACGATCATTATAATCTTCAGTACGATCAGTTCTAGCACTATC
This sequence comes from Poecilobothrus nobilitatus, assembly GCA_947095535.1. NCBI lineage: Eukaryota > Metazoa > Arthropoda > Insecta > Diptera > Dolichopodidae > Poecilobothrus > Poecilobothrus nobilitatus. The sequence continues at coordinate 87,939,040 of OX352773.1, read as the reverse complement.
TGACATTATTTCTTTTGTATCAGTTTTTATTATTGTTGATGATGATGTTTTTGAACGATCAGTATTATTTATATTAATAATATTATTATTATTATTAAAATTATTAATATAATTATTATAATTTTCACGTCGTAATATTATATTATTTGGTGATATTTTATTTTCGTTTAATTTTGATTGTGGTAAATTTATTGTACCTTGTGGTGGTTGTTCTAGTATCAATTTAGTTCTTAATGAATTAAATGAACCCTTTGCTGATTTTTGAGGTAATATATTATTTTTTGTTTTATTATATGGTGGTCTCGGACGAAATTGTGTTGATGGTCGACGTGTTGTTGTAAATGGTCTTAAATTACGATTTAATTTTTTATCATTTATATCAAAACGTTCTGTGTATGGTTGAATTGTTGATGATGTTGTTGCATATATATGTTGGCCACTTCTTAAAGATGATTTACCTAAATTTGATAATGATGATGATAATGATCCTGAACCTGTACCTACACCTGATGATAATGATGAGGATGGTGTCTTATAATATGTTGTTATTGAATTATCAGAGATGTTTTTATATGTGGTACTATTGCTGATTGGTATTGGTCTCTGACAATAAACAAATGTTGATGTAATAATATAATAAAAAAAGGCTAATCCTTTTGTTAATTCTAATACAGCGAATATAGTTTTTGTTGATTTATTTGTCATTGTTTTTAGTTTTTTTTTTATGATTTACCTTATTAAAGTTTTTGTTTTTATTTTTTTTTTAATTTTTTGTTTAATTTTTTTTAAATTCTAATGCTGAAGAAAATTGTTATTAATTTGCTTTTAGACTTGCTTGAAATACTTTTTTGTTATATAGATAACGTTAATTTAACGTTTGTTGTAGATAACCTTAATTTAAAGTTTGGTAAATATTATTTTATTGTTGCTTAAAAATTTTATATTTTTGCTTTATATTATCGATTTATAGTAAAAGCAATCAATTATTTTTAAAAAAATTTCAAAATAATGTAGTGTTAGCTTTTGCTGCATTACAACCATTTTTGAAGTATAATATTTTATATCCTCCGTTTAATATAATAAGAAGAGTAAGCCACAAAGAAAATATTTGCAACAGGTTTTTATCTAGAAGTAAAAGAATAAGTAATTTAATAAAGTTTTTTATATTAAATTTTAAAAGGCTAACTAACAAATTTTATTAAAAATTCTCAAATAAAATATTTATTACTTTAAAATATTTGGAGTTTTTCTAAACAATTATAATAGATTAAATATAATTAAATTTAAAATTTTGAAAGAATTTCAGATTGAAAATGTTCTTATAAAATTTATAAAACGCAAACTATTGCAATTTTTGTATTTTTAATTTCAATACATTTATTTTAACGAAAAAAAAAATCTATGCTCTTGAACTTCTACCTTATTTTGAACTTTTTATGCCTTTTTTAAATGAGAACAAAATATAAAAAATATATAATACAATAAAGTTTGCCTTATCCGCGCTTAAAGATATACAATAAAAAATTAAAAAAAAAAAAAAGAAAAAAAGTTTTTTCCCTATAAGTATGCAATAGACTATTATAAATCTCTAATTCATTTTTGTGTTTTTTTTTTTTTTCAATAAATCAATTGTTTTGAATAAATCAATTTTAACTAACAATAAAATATTAATTAAAAGTATTTTACTATATTTTTTTTTACACATGAATAGTAGTAAATATAGAGTTAAAAAAAAAATTTATAAGAATATAAAGGTAAAAAATGACAAGAAAAAAAAACGAATTAAAAAAAATATATATCTACTCTTAAAAATCCTTGATGATTGCACAATAATTTTCATATTATTTCAATTTTTTTTTTTTTTGTTTTTCTTGACATTATATTATTATCCATTTTTTAATCTCTTTATATGGTTGTATACATAATCAAATATTATAGTAAGTAAAAGTAAATTTATTTTATGATTATATATACATATTTATTACACGTATATGTATATATACAATATAATATATATTGCAATAAGTTTATTTTGGAGAGAATAAATAAAATATCTTTACATATATGTAAATGTATAAACAATCGTAAAAATAATAATCACCAAAATTTCAATGTAGAACTGAACTTAAGCGAAATATTAATATATGTAATAGAAATACAATATACACATACGATTGTATATAGAAATAAGTTGTTTGAATGTATTAGATTTGAGGAAAACAAAAATAAAAATTGTGGCAGGACTAACTTCTTTTTGAGTATAAGAATTTTTGAATTTTTACACAACAAGAAGAAAAATAAAATAAAATGGAAAAAAAATGGAAACGTAATTTTTTTTCAGAAAAAAAAAAAATATAAATCTAAATATAATTTTGTCTTACCTTATTTAAAAATTCCTTATATTTTTTTTAATTACTATTAAAATTAAATTTTTTTTTGTAAAACTATTCTTTTTCTTTAATATTGCTTTTATAGCTTCTTGTTTTCAGGAAGTTTAACTTTGATAGATATACACTTGATAATAATACTGCTTAAATTTCACTTATTTTATTACATTTCTTTTTTTTGGTATTTTATATTATTTTAATTTTTGTATAAGAACGATCACATTATACAATTTTTTATAGTTATTTCCATTTTGTACCAGAAATGGAGAATAAAGAGAAAATATGAAGTTAAAGAACAAAAAAAAAAAGCACAAACAAATCCAAATGAAAAACACTTATAAAACAAAAGTTTATTTATTCAAAAAGAAGATTTCTTGTCATTATTGGAAAATTTTTTAATTTTATTTTTTATTTTTTGTATAATGTGTTAAATTAATGTTTTATTTTATCACTATATAAAATTAAAAAAAAAAAAAAAAAAAACTTTTATACCTATTGAATAATTTTTTAAATTAAAAAATAAACTGAATAAACGGAATACACTGAACTTTACCTAGACAACTTTTAAATTATTTCTCAAAACTTAAAAACCTTTATATTAAAAATGGTCTGTGAGTTGAGAGAATATTTCATAAAATTCCAAAAATAAGTAGAATTTAATAAATTGAATTAACTACCTAATTAATTAATACATATACTATATAGATATTATTTATAATCAATTAAGACACAAAAATAAATTTTTTCAATCAAAAAATAAATATTTTTTTTTTTTTCTGAAAAATAGGAGTAAAAAATTAAATCTCAAGAGAAAAATTTAAAAATTTAAATTTCTAAGTAATGTTCAGTTAATGCCTATACTGCGAGTAGTCCAATAAACTGAACTAGAACGAAACAACTTCTCTTTCACTTTTATAAATAAATATCTTTAAATTAAAAAATAATTATCAAATATTATTATTTATAATTAGTGAATAGGTCATATACTTATGTAATAAACAATTACATACGTATATTATTTATAAGTAACAATATATAATTTTAAAAATAGTTAATTATTCGATATTATTAAAAATAAAAATTAGAAAATTTTTAAACAAACTTAAAAATATTCTATTCACATTTTTTCCATACATTTATTTTTTTTTTATTTTATCTAAGTTTTTTAATTTTTGGTTATTATTTAATATCATTTATAAAATATATAATATATGTATTAAGAATTTTAAAATAAAATGTATTTTAATATTTTGTAAATATATATACATATTCATACAGAAAAAATTATATATAGTACCTTAGTAAATTATATATAGTACATATACAATGCAAAAGAAAAAGTATATCAGAATTTAATTTTTAATATAAAATTATATTTTATATTTATTTTAATTTTTATCGTATTATAATTTTATTATGTTTATATTTATCTTTATAACTACATACCATCTTATGGCAAAATGTTATTATTTAATAAGATAAAGAAACTATAATATTTCTTTTTTTTATTAATCTTTTTAGTTAATAATATCGAAGAAAGTATAAAGCATTTTAAAATAAAAAAAAAAATAATTTAGTTTTATTAATAACTATTAATACTTTTAATTTATTTCGTTGAATTTATATAAGGTAATGTTTAATATATTTCGTACAATTTGTATAAGGTAAAATCTTTTTTTGTATACAACTATATAAGTAATATAAATAAATAAATAAATAATTTGGTAAAGAAACAAAAACATTGAATTTACTTATATTATTTAGAAAAGTGATAAGTGGTAAGTTTTGTAAAAGTGATACAATTTTTTATCTGTTATTGAAATGTAAAATAAATAAAATTTATTAATTTTTGAATAAAAATTGTTCCTAAATCTATAATACCTATCTATTTTTAAATAATTTTTTTATCCGATATCTTTATATACCTTTTAGGGATAATTTGTTTTAATATATACCTATAGGATTAAATTAAATATATAGGAATAAATTAGATGTTAGAAGCTGTATAGCAAATACCTAAAAAAAAAAACATATAAAATTAATTTAAAATAAAAAAAAACGAAATTCGGATGTTAAATGTTAACATACTTAAATAATAATCGGGGAATAATAATAAATTTTTATAATCGGATTTTAATAACTCTAATAGTTATACCGTTATACAATCTTAAATTATTTCTAATAGATAAATGCTAAGATACAATAGACCTTTATCGGGAAATAATAGATTAAAGTTTAGTAACCTTTTCTAATTTAAAAGTTTTCAAAGATAACATTTATTTGTATTTTTAAATTAAAAAATTAATTAGAATTTTACCACACTTTTTATTAAAATGATGCTTTAAAATAATAAAATAAAAATTTTCTTAAAGTTTTTTTTATAAGATGTTATAAATCTTAAATGTTAGAACTTGACCTGTATGATTCTTTTATATTTGACAGGTTCAGATTTATTGCGAATTTACTGTATATGAAATATATATATATATATATATATATATATAAGTATACATATAAAATAATAATAAGACATACCTATATACACTTTTATTTAAAATATATATTATTCGTATAAGTGTTATATATAAATGTATGTAAAAGTCCTTTAATGGCATGCGAATATGTATATTATATTATTTTTAATTTTTTTTTCTTCCTTTTCTAATTTTCATTTTTAATAGTAATTAATCTAATTGATTTATTTTTTATTTAATTTAAAATATTAATTTGAATAATTTTTAGTTTTGTAAAATACACCAGTATTTCAAAAAAAAAAAGGAAATTAGTATTTTGATACACTACGATTCCGAATTTAATCGAAAAAATTCTTTTACATTTTTTCTCTGCTTTTCCTTTTTTTTTTTTTTTTCTTTCACACAAAATCTTTTCTTATATCTTTTTTTTTTTCACTTGTTTGAAAAAAAAATTTCTACATTTTTCTTTTTTAATTTTCTCTTATTTAAACTATTACTATTCACTTTATTTTATAAAATTTCAATAAATTATAATTAAAAATAAAAATTTAAATAAATTTTTAATAATTTAAATTAATTATTTATATAGAAAAATTTAAATGAAAAATTTTCAAATATTTTCTTCATTATTTCTGTTGTGCACACACTCTACATTTGAAGAGATGAAAAAAAAAATTTCTTAAAATTTTATTTTTCCTCTTTCTTTTGTCTCAAATTTTTTGTTGTTGTTTTTATTTTGGCTATTAAAATATTGTAGAGAAATTTTTTTCAAATAGGTACCTACATACATACAATTTATAATAATAGGTACTAGGTAGTAGTATAGTAGCGGTAGTATTAAGTATAGTATCTAATAATTCTATAAATTTTTTTGAATTTGTGTATGTTTAATGTAGAATTTGAGTAACACTGATACTATATATACTGATATTGATGCTGAATGCTGATGCTGATAATGGATGTTGTTGTTAAAGAAAAACATTCAAATATAATATAAACAATTTTCTCAACTTTTTCGGAAAATGCGCCAGACCAGACTACTATTATATAGTGGATTGGATGGTATTTAATTTTACTATACATATGTATATGTATTTCTACATGTATATGTGCATGTAAAATGGTTGAAAATTTTGAGTATATTTTCATTTCAGTTATTATGTGTTATGATGTGTATATTCAAAAAAAAAATTTTCAGCATCCAAATTATAAAGAAACAGAGAGAGAAAGATTGAAAGAGAACAAATGAAAAACAAGAAAATTTAAAGTCATATAATTATTGTAAAAAATCTGTGTAGAAGAAAAATGTTTAGGCAACAATTACACTAAATTCAAAAGTACCTATCTCCTCCTTTTTGTGTATAGAGAGAAAATGTATGTTAAAAATTTAATTTTTTTTTTTTATTTGTATCTTAAGAAGACTGAACATAAAAATTGAATACACAGATTAAAATACGTCTCAAAATTAACTTTTTAATAAGATATATGTATATATTTATATTAAATGTATATCTATTATAAATATATATTATAAAAGTGTGTGCATATATGTTTGCATTAAAATAAATAGTATATTTTTCCTTTTTTTTTTTTGTTTATTTATTTATTTTTATTATTATTTTTTGTATATTTTGCGTACAAATATTCACCGAAAAATTTATTTTGTATAAAATTATAAAAATACGTATACATATACGTACATATATAATAATAATATTATATATTTATAAAAATATTTGTACACAATTTTTACACATGTTATTCAGAATGTATACCGGTTCGTTAATATCCATTGCAAAAAAAATTATATACCTACATACATATATGTACTTATTTAAGTTAGTATATAAGAGGAAATTATACATTTCTTAATAGTAAATTTAGTATATTAAAAATTTAAAAATTCTGATTTTTTTTTATATTTCTGCATTCGTAAATTTCTAAATAGTTGGGAAACATTAAAATAAGTAATTATTCTTACTTTAAATTTTTCAGTTATTTAACATTATTTTTTACAAACAAATTTATTTATGTATTCATATATACATTTATACTATAATTAACTATACATACTTTATATTTTTATACATATGTAATATTGTAATGTACAATGTATTAAAAAATTCCTTTTATTACTTATTGTGTACCAAATTCTAGACAAAAAGGGCAAGGATACGATATAGACACTTATCTATACATATATAATATGTGTATATATTTATATGTGTTTTGATTTAACTAAACTGCCTTCCACAATATTTTATACGTATGTTCCACAAATTGTAAAAAGTATTTTTTTTTCGTTTTTATTCTTTTGTTTTTCTTTTTTTAATTTGTAAAAAAAAATGCACAATTAAAATAATAATATGTATGTATATATAAAAAAAAGAAAACAATTTATTTTAAATTCATTTTTATAATAGTTAAATTTATATAATTTATATTTTTTAAATAAAATGTTTATTAATAATTAAAAATATAATTTCATTTATTTAATACTGTAATCATTTCGATAGAAATAACTATAATATATCCTTATGTATGTAGTGTTATCGTTCAACTAAATTGTCATTATCAAAAGAATAGTATTGTTATACCCAAAATAAAGATTTATAATACCAAAAAAAAAGGAGTGTGTATTATAGGTAAAATGTTTCAATTTTTGGCTATCAAAATCTTTTATTTCATAATACAAATAAAAATGTAAAATTTTTTTCCTTTTACAAATTAAGAAATGTCAAAAATATCGATATTTATATTATTTTAAACTATATATTATGTAAAATTAAACTTTAGCACAATTTTCAAAAAAATTTCAAAAACTTTCTTATCAGTTCATCTCTTTACAAAACTTCTGCACCCGTTTAAAATGGAACAGAAATTAAATTGATTTTACCGAAATTGTCAATTAAAATTTTTTTTTTTTGTTTTTTTCTTGTGGGAGGTGTAAACTGTAAATCTTCAAAAGATACCAAGTAAAACCTAGGCTCTTTTGGTAGCGTGGAATTTTTACACCATCTCCACCCGTAGCCAGTATAATGGGCTAATCACCCTATAATGACTGAGGAATAGGATAAGGAAAAGAAAGGGGACAAGGACGAGTATGTATTGCATTTTTTTTTGTATCAGACATTTGCTTAAACCAAGTATCAGTTATGTTGTTCATTTAGTGAAAAAGTCATCATTTACAAAGATTAGTATATTAGTATGTTAGTAAATGATGATACATAGATATTAGAAAAACTTAATACTTAAATTGGTCATTAACACTGCAATTAGTAACTACTAATTAATGTTAGCAATGATGTTAATGGTAATAAAAAACAAAAAAAAAAAACTAGCATTGCAAAAAAGAAAAAAAAAACATGCAAGTTATATTGCAAATGACAGACTAATCATGGAGACTACGAGAATTTATCATGCTCGCGTAAAGTCTGGCTCAGAGTTAATTTGTTAACGCTAATATGGAAGAGCTCAGACTTTGAGCTAGTCTCTCTTAACATACACTAAATAGGCTCAAATTTGCCGTAATCTGTAGAATGGTGTGACACATTAAAATACTCGGCCAATCTCAAATTGTTCAGATTTTCTCTATACCTCATTTTTTCGCCAATAGAAGGGGAGTTGATATCACCCCGGACAATCTGCTGAACGAATACGATATCCGCCATTAGACGGTGTGACTGGAGGAAGGTACCTATAAAATTAATTAAAGAAATTCTAGCTTCATATGGGGGAAGACGTATAGGATCGAAAGAAATCTTTTTTGAAGTGATTTGAACTGACTATACCACGATATGGAGACTAGGCTTGAGTATTCAAGTATATAGTTGTCTTTCATAAGTAATGAAAAGTTGCTTTCAGTTGCGATCAGAAAACTCTTTTGAACAATACATAATAAATCCAAAAGTTGAGTTAGTTTTATTTATTTTGGAGTCGTAGTGATTCTTGAAATCTAATCTACTATCAAGGATCAGTCCCAAATTGACTGAGATCATATTGCAACAACTCACAATCACGAGTGGAAGTTATAGTTTTGCAGATTTTGGTATCATCAGCGAAACTAAGAAGAAGACGTGAGTGGGATAAACATAGGTCTACACTATAACAAATAAAAGCTCAAGGACAGAGCAACATTGAATTGACAAATTGAATAATTTGCAAATGGGACCTACCAAATTTTGGGCACAAAATTTTCATATAATTTGTGGAGTTTTTAAAAGTTAATAACTACCTACTATAATATGTAGGTAGTTAATATTTTTCTCAGATCAAGAAATCTTTTAAAATCTTCAATAACCAATACAATTGTTATAATAAAGACCGGAAGTTTATAAACACCACCTATATAATGTTTTTAATATGTATGTATAAGTAATTGTACGTATTTTATAGAAAAATAAATATTTTGTTAAATATAAAAAAAATATTTTGTTTAAAAATATTTATTAATAATACATTATATCTACGTATATAAATGTATGTAATATGTACATATTTCTATTTTCCTAGAACATCGGAAACTATATTTTATAAAGTATTATGAAACTATTATGTACCTAAAATAACTTATTCATACATATATATTTTTTCTTAAATTTATATACCTAGTATACAACGATCTATTTTGTATGTTTTTAATATTATATTTTATTATGTATAAACATTTGTCATATATAAATTTGTTACACAGAACAATATATGCATATGTGTTTAATATGAATTAAAAATAAAACTTTTTGTATTGTAATTCTTTATAATACATATCTTATTTTGGTTAATTTCTCCATTAAGATCCAATATAGCATCAAATATTGTTAAGGTGCTTTTTTTTTTATTTTTAATTTTTTTATGAGCCATTCTTTCTGATTTTTTATAAATCCAAATACATATTATATAAAAGAATAAAATAAAAAAAAATTTACGCATTTTACGTACATATCTGTTTCAAAAGAAAAGAAAAAAACTCAAAAAGGAAAACACATGTTATTTTTTTATAAAGTTTGGCTCTTGCTTTTTCGTTATGTTCATATGACATTTTTAGCTGTGCCAAAAATATCTTTAAAATTAATGAATCAAAATGAATGTCGTAGTTTGCTGTCGTCTTCGATTTTTTTTTTTAATGAAAAATGCAATTCAATTTTTTTTTTTTATAAAACTAAATGTAAAATATATTTTTATTTTATTTTTTTTTTTTTTCTATATTTATTTATTTTTATTTTTACTTTTATTTTTATTTCATTGACTCTTTTATGAATGGTGATGATATCTAGAAAATTTTATTTTATTTTTTCTTTTTTTATTTTAAATTTGTTTCGTAGCATAAATGAGTGTTTTATTTTAATAATATTGTAATCAAAACAGGTGAAATACTATTAAAAAAAATCTATAGATATGTATGTACATATAGGTATATAGAGAACAATATAAACAAGTTATAAATTTTAATTTTTTTTTTACATATTAATTAAAATCGTATAATCTGACCATGTACGAATTAAAATAAATGCTAAATGTTATTGAATTAAAATGAATTTTTTATATTACATCGTCTAGATATATGTAAATATTTGCCGATATATATTTAGGGCCCTTTTGTCTTTGGCATGTGGGCCATTTCGGTACAAGTATTCAATTATAATTATATTTAATATTTTGTTTACCTTATTTTATTATATTTTATATATTATTTTTGACCTGACCGGAGTTTGAACCAATTATGTTTTTGTTTTGTTATTTTGTTAAATTTAATATAAACTAGATAAGTTAATAAGTTAATACAGATAAGTTTAAAAAGTTTACTTAATTATGCACTTAATTATATTTATGTATATTTGTATGTACATATATGTAGGTACATACATGTATAATTTTATTAAATATATTAAATGTGCCCAATAAAAAAATTAACTGTTGAAGATCCACATGATCAATTATAAAATATTTTACTTTTTTTTGTATATAATGTACAGAGCTTTCCAGAATTCAGGATTTTGGAATTCTAATAGTTTTTTTTTCAGGTAAAAATCCTAGTCTATTATTACATTTATATATATGTATGTAAGAATAATTAAAAAATTTATTTTAAAAGAGTTAAAATATTATTTGCAAGAAATTGTGGAAACAAACGTTTAATCGACTCTAAATTGTTTTTATATTGAATCGATGTGCAAAAAAAGATTTGCAATTTTAATGAATAAGTTGGGAAATTTTTGGAGTTGTTTTTGGAAAAATCTGATTATAATTATTTTTTTTAAATACATACTTTTAATTTTTACTTCAAACTTAAGGTCCATTTATTTTTCTTTAAACTTTACGCAATAAAAAACAACTGAAGTTGAATAAAATCCTAAAACTTCATTATATTTTCAATAAATATATTTAAAACAAAAGATCAAAATTTTGATCATAAATTATTTCAATATTAAAATAATATGTATTTTAAAATATAGCAGTTTAATTTCATCTCTTATCATGATTTGTGCCACATTTTTATTTAACTATTTTCAAGTTAAATTCAATAAGTTTTGATATATAAATATAATATACATAATATACATAGTATTCCTAAAAATTACTTTAAAAAGAGATCTTAATAAATTTTTGTGAACATGTAAATTTTGTATATCTGTTCAATTAACTAGAACCGCTTTTTAGATTCTTTTTTGTATTATGTTTATTCCAATAAGGAAATAATTTCATTTAATAAAAACTCTCCCTTGAAACTATACTATTTATTAAATATATTAAGAAAAAAAAAAAAAAAAGAAAAAAAGGAAGATACAATAATTGGCTAAGAAAGAGCATCTTTTTTTTTTTTTTTAAGGAAATACGCACATAAATATTTGCTTTATTATTTAAATAACTTCTAAATTGCATTATAACACTTATACTTTCAATGAACTTATACTTTCTGTCTTTAAATTTCTTTATCTAAATATGTTTTATATTTTATATTTTAAGATAGTGATAATATAATTTAATCAAAATAGATACCCCATATAAAATAAAATTAAAAAAAAAAAAAAAATATAGAAATAAAAATAAAAAGAAATAAAAAAAATATTAGAATAATTTCGATTAAATGACATTGAATTTACATATACTATACTAATTTTTTTTCAATGTCAAAAATTAATTTTTTTTTTTTTTCTTTATAGAATAAATTTTTATCTTAAACGTTAGTCATAAGAAAATCTAATATAAATATTTTTATATGTTTGCATATGTAACGAGTACATATTTTTTCAATTTTTTCTTGTAAGTTGGTTTGTAATTCATAATATTCTAGTGCTTACTATTAAATGTCGTTTATCACAATATTGTTTAGATACTCATATGCTTGCATATACGTAAATACAGTTGAACCTCTCATAATATGAATAATTTATTCTTATTTTTTTCTTTCTAAGAAGCTATATTTAAATTTTAGTTTCTTAAATGTTTTGTTCTAATTTTCGTTTAGAAAATTTTATGGAGATCATTCCTCCATAAATAGATTATTTTAATTGCATTACTGTAATTAAAATATTCTAAACGATTGTATTCATTACTAAAATAAAAATTTCCACCCAGTATTGAAAAGAAAAACGGTTTTTGTTAAAGGAGATTTTACTGTATTGTAATCTATAATTTTACTTACAATTACACTATTTAAATTTAAGTTATCTTAAGTTTTAATATGCTTTTATTATCGAAAAATAAAAAAAAATAAAAAAAATACGTTCATATAACGGTATTACACACACGCGTGTGTATTTTTTTTTTTTTTTTTTTTAATTTTAACCTTTAAATGTAAAAGCTTTATTGTTTTTTAAACGGCTATTCTTTAACAAAATTGTTCTTGATCTTACATAAAAATAATAAAAAAAAAAGGAAAAAGTTAAAAAAAAAAATTTAAATTTGTTTTGACTACGGTATTATTAACGACATTGTCATATTTTGTTTAATATAACAATAGCAATAAAAAAAAAAAAAAAGAAGAAAAAAATATCGAAAATAATAATATAAGTATTTTCAGAATAAATGATTTGTTTTAATAATATGAATATCCATTCGAAATCTGAGATTTAGTTTTAGTTTAAATTTTAAATGTAGAAGTCGCGAATAAAAACAAAATTAATAAATTTTTTATTATATATACTTTAAAATAAAAATACAAATATATTGTAATTCAAATTATTTATTAAATTTATTATTTTAATATATTTTTTAATTGCTTTAGAAATAAAATAACAATTTTAAAAATTTAACTAAAAACAATAGTTTAGTTTTAAAAATCAAAAACAAAATATTAAAGTGTTTTTAGATTTTATGTACATATATTAAATATTACCATAACGGTTTTTCGTTAATTTGATTTATAAATTAATATTAGATTTTTTCAATGTATAGGTGTAATAATATAAATATGTGCAAACTTTGATTTCATTAATATAAGATATTATTATTAAAATAATATTAAATATTATATTGTAAAGTATTATATAAAGTGTGTAATTTCTAAATATAATATTATAAATAAAATTTAAATTTAAAAAAAAAAAACAACTTTATAATATTTAGTGTAATTTTAATATACATATTTACAAGTTCAAACACAACCTTGTAATCCTATTTTTTTTGGATTTACTTTATTTTTATTATAATTTCACCTGATTACACCTTCAATATCAATTTTATTTTTATTTTGATGATTTATTTAAAAATTAATTATGTTGTTCATAAATGGACCAATCGATTATGGAGATTAATATAATTTTTTTTAATAATAAAATGATAAAACAAAACAATGTTGTTTAATAGAATTAAAAAAAAAAAAAATTTCTAAAGTGTTTTCAAAACAAAAAAAAAAAAAATAAATTTTTTGGATTTAAACTTAATTAAAATTTATATTTTCCAACAATAAAGTTAATTCAATTCTCAAAATTAATGTTCACAAAATTTTAATGAAATAATCGTTTTCTATAATATTATTAAAGAATATATTAATTGTATATACCTAGTGACTAAAAATTGAAATTTTTTTTCTAAATTCTTTGATTGCTAACTCTGGCAAAGACTGTCTCTCGTATTTTGTTACATCTCGTCAATTTCGCTTAATTAACTATAAAACAAATATATAATATGTAATACATTTAGAATTTCTTTTTGAGTATTAATTAAAAATTTCATATAGAATTGATTTTTTTTTTTTTTAATTTAACAAAGCAAAACTTTTTTTAGTTAACATATTTTTTTTTGGCTCAGGATCTTTTAACTTGGCTTTTATGAAAAAGTTAACCACGGATATATCCTCTACTGCGGAAATGAATTTTTTTCTAATACACCGTACATTGTACGGTACAATTACAACATACAATTTTAAGAAAATGCGATCAAGAAAACTTTTCTGATTAAAATAGTATTAAATAATTGAATAATATGAAAATATGGAACTCATCTTATGTTATTACAAAAATAACAGCTCTATTTCGGAATAATAAAAATAAAAATTTGAACAAAAAAAAAGCACAAATATTTTCTTTGATTCAGTTAAAAAAAAAAACCCCCCCTATAAGTAACAAAACATATTAGTTTTTAAAATTTTCTTTAAATTTAATTAAAAATTCTTTATTTTTATTTTATTTTTGTTACTAAAAAAAAAAAAAAAAAAAAATTGTTTATATTTTTCTTTCACTTTCATTTAATTAATAAATTTACATTAAGTTTTTGTATGTAATTTTGAATATTACAAAAAAAAAAACAATAAAATGAAAATTTTCCTAAATGGTATATGGCAAAAAACCTAATTAAATAATTTAAAAAATAAAACTTTTAAATAATATAAAAATATAAATGAAAGTGACCTAATTTTTAGATTCGCAACAAAATAAACAACAAATACAAAAAAAAATTTTTATAATTCGCAAAAAGAACAATTACAAAAAAAAAAAATAAATAAATTAATTCTTGACACTTATTCTTTTTAATATAAAAATGTACCCTTGTATGTACATACATATATTCCATATACAAATATTCTATATATGTAATGTCTTCGAGAATCATTAATTCTTTCTTTTTTATTTGTAAATATAATTTTGATTTTGATAGAAAAGAAGACTTTTCATATAAAGAATTTAAAATTTCTTTTTTACACATAAAAAGAAATTCTTTTAAATCTGACCTAAAAAATGTTACGATCATTTTTTTATTTTATTTTTTTTTTTTTTATATTTTCTTTTTTTTATTTTATTTTCATTCTTAATCCAAATTCTGAATTATGAGTCTCGAATATATTTTAAATCTACTAAACAGAGAGAGTATTTTATTCTTCACTGATTTAAATTCAAAAATTTCATTTGCAATTTTCAGTTGTCCCATATAATAAAAAAAAAAAAAAAAAAAATATTTAAATTGAATTGACCAAGTTTTCAACAAGAAGGAAAAGAATTATGAAAATTATCCTGAATTATGATTTTCTTATTATATAAAGAAGTGAATTTTTTAATTTTAGGCATTATTTTTTGGTTAGTATAAAATAATTTTTAATGTTATATACATATAGGTATTATTTGAATTAATATTCTAATTTTTTTTTTGTGTTGAATTAAAAATAAGGGTATTTCTTTTATTTTTTTTTTTTTTTGTTTTTAAAGTGGGACAATATTAATGTAAATGATAGAATTAGATTAGATTAGATTAAACAGAAAGAATAATAATAATAAAAAAAAAAAAAAAATATAATATTTATTAATATTTATTAAAATAAAATCTAAAGTCATAAATATAAAGTCATAAAATTGATTTAGTTTTAGTTTAAAATATTATTTTAGGAGGTCAGTATATAGTTGTATAACAGTACCTTTTTTATTTTTTTTTTGTTATATATAATAAAAATAAATTATTCTATAGTCTTTATTTTATGTAATTTAAATATGATATTTTATAGACATATATTAATAAGTGTTTTTTTTTTATTTATTTTATTTAAAATAAAAATATTTTAATATTATAGTGATAATTCTAAGAGTTAATTTTAATTGAAAATTGTGATATTTCTATTGATTTTTTCTCTTGTTATGATTTTCCCGTATAACCGCGTATAACCTAATAAAATTAATATATGTATGTATGTATGTACCTACTACCTAGGTACATTATGATTAATGAATTTCAGGATTATTTTTGAATTATTCCGTTGTACTTCAAATTTTTTTTTTTATAAATTAAATTTAAATAAAAAATATATTATTAATTTATTTGCAATAAAGTGTTTTTAAATTAAACTGTATACTCCCTAAGTACATTTGTACAATAACACCCTCTGTTAGTGAATCAGTTAAAAAGCTTAAAATTAATATCAAGTATTACTTACTTATAAAAAAATTTATTAATTTTTAAAAATTAATTAATGTTATTAAAATTTTAAATAAATGTAAAGAAAAATAATATTTATAAATTACCTAATTAATTTTATAATATTGAAAAAAAATATTTTGAATAAATAAGTGCACTTAAAGCTAAAAAGATGATAAATACACAAAAAGAATATTTATAATACAAAACAAAAACGAAAAAATAATGTACTTGTGGCGATATAATCATAATATAATTCGTATTGTTATTTTTAATCAATTTAAAAAAAAAAAAACTTTAAAATTTTAGAATACCTAATTAATCTTTAATTACATAACAGAATTAAACAAAAAAAAAAAAATCTGGAGTTTTTCTTTTTTTATCATCTAAAGAATTGAAACTTGTTGTTAATACATAATGTCAATTGTTTTAATTTTAATCTTAAAGAGTTTTTAACGTCTGATAAACTTAGATTCGGTGATAAAAATTAAAAATCATATCGTTACTTTAAGAAAAAAAAAATGTTTAAAAAAATTTAGTTTGGATGTGATTTTGTATGATTAAAATTTGAACTTTAAGAATGAAACAAAAAAAAAAAAAACTTTTCGTAAACTTACATAATAATAATATATATGTGTACCTATGTGAATTTATTATTTTTATTTTTATTTATTTTTATATTGTTACAGTTTGTACTAATGAGAACATTATTAAAAAATTATAATGACAAGAAAAGCAGACGTGGTAGAAGTCGAAACTTCAGATCTAAAATTAATTTCTGGAGAAGAGAAAGAATCTCAAACAATAATTGGAAATAAATCATCAAAAAGTGGAATTTTGAGTCAGGTATTCAACAATTACACATATTTGAAGTTTATTTATTACTATTTTTTTTTAAATATGTAATATGAATATCAAATGTTTTCATCTAATATTTTTTTTTTTTATATTCAGATAATAGTAGCTGGAGTTATATTAATTTGTGCTGCAGCATGTGGAATGCCAATTGGGTATTCAGCAATTTTATTACCACAATTGTATAATACTACAGGACCATTAGCAATCGATATTGAAATGGGTTCTTGGATTGGTAAATATGAAAAATTTTAATATTATTTAAGATTTTAATAATGATATAAAAGTTGAAGGCCCAATGAGAATTTTGTTTGCTTTACTTGCTTTATTTTCTAGAACTTTTAGAGCAAGCTAAACTTAAGTATCTTCCAGACGAATATAAAAACTGAAAGAAGACATATTTTGATCAGTAGTTATCTTTTCTAAATTTTTAGTTTGTTTATAAGTTATTGAAATAAACAAAATATTTAAAAATAAAATTAAAAAATAACTCGAAAGATATTCAATTTTCGAATAAATAAAACCATAAATAATTGAATAATTTTTAATGTAAATCCATTTTAAAAAAATTTTATTTTAAATATGTAACGCTGGAAATCTGAATATATATATATATATATATATATCTTATACATATGTTTATAAAGTATAAATATAAAAGTATATAATAAATATTAAATATTTAAATAATATATAAAATATTAAATTTAAATTATTTGTTTTCCATAATATTCAAAACTCAAAAAATATTTAAATTTAATAGTGGGAAAATCATACGGCGAATTGTAAATTTTCCTATTCAAAAAGTTCGCTTTATTCGCTTCCGTTTTTGTTTTGTTCATTTAACCAAGTTACTATAGAGAATTAATGTAATAACTAATAAGGAATAATATATTACAGTTACAGCAAGTACCCATATAGTGTGCGAAAGTTTTTTATGTAGAATACGCATAGAATAAAAATATTGGCCGTAATTATAGCATAAAGTATTCAGAGAACATCTTTTAGCCAGTATGTATGGTTACTCTACCGATATTTATGGATGGTTCTCTCGATATTTTATCTTTTTCCTTTATCACACAAATAGTATTTTTGTATCTTCTGCCTATGCTCTAACAATATCACCGATATATCGGTGTAATGAAAATTATCCTTAGTTAGGCGATCAAAATAATTTCTTAGTTATTTTGTATGTTTTTAGTTTTGTATTATTTAGCTATGATATACTAATTATTCTTTTATAACTTTTGTTAGCAAGTGTTCATAGCTTAGCAACTCCAATTGGCTCTTTTACATCAGGACCATTAGCAGATCGTTTTGGTCGTAGATTTGTTTTATTAATAAATACGATACCTCTATTATGTGGTTGGATTTTGATGGCGTTAGCTCAATCGCATGCAATGATTCTGGGTGGGAGATTATTAGCTGGATTCGCTGTAGGAGTTGCTGGTCCTCCAGCTCAGGTTAGTAATATTTACAAATTGGTTTCAATATTATATTTTAATTCAAGTTAAAATATTAATTTATTAGATTTTACTCGGAGAAATAGCTGATCAACATATTCGTGGGGCAATAATAGGAGCTCCGTTCGTATCATATTCTTTTGGTATTCTACTTATTTACAGTTTAGGCTTATTTTTAAATTGGAGAATAGCAGCATGGTGCGCTACAATATTACCACTAATATCTGGTGCAACAATGTTTTTAATACCAGAGAGTCCAACATGGTTAATAAGAAATGGAAAATTTGATAAAGCATTGAAAACATTAAATTGGATACGAGGCGATCCAGTTATAGCAAAACAAGATTTCAAAAACTTAGTAAATAGATTTGAATTAGAAAAGGAAACAACAACACACTCGGGAATAAAATGTACAAGTTTAATAAAAAAACTTTGTAAACGTGAAGCAGTTATACCATTTTTAATTATTAATATTTTTAATTTTTTAATAATATTTTCTGGAACTTATTTAGTAATATTTTATGCAATTGATATTTTTATGGATATTGGTGGAAATATATCAACAATGCAAGCTGCTATTATTACAGCAATTGTTCGTATTATTTGTACATTTATATTTTGTTTTCTATTATTTATTCTAAAACGAAGAACAATTATTATTTGTTCTGGTATTGGATCTGGTATTAGTTCTTTACTGTTATGTTTATTTACTGCTGAAAATTTTTGGAACACAACTAATTCTAATTATAGTACATACATTTTGGGAGTTTGTATTGTTATTTATATTGCATTTAATACTAGTTTTATGGTAATGCCGGGTATTATGATTGGTGAATTATTACCGGCAAAAGTGCGTGGTCAAATTGCTGGTTATATATTTGCCTTGGCACATATTTCAACATTTATGGTTGCAAAAATTTTTCCCAGTATTAAACAAAAAATTAAAATTAATGGATTATTTTTAATATTTGGTGTTGCAAGTTTTTTATTAGCTTTTATAATGTTTTTAATATTACCCGAAGCAAAAGGTAAAACTCTTGAAGAAATTGAAGATAATTTTAAAAATTTTCGTTTAAATTTAACATGGAACAAAAAAAATAGAATAAGATCACAAAAACAAAATTTAAATGAAGAAGAATAAATTTAATACATATTAGGTTATTTTAGAATAAACTGTTTGTATTTATATTGTTTTAAATTTATTTGTACATAAATTTAAGCTTAGTACATATAAGTATGTTATAATATTACTGCCTTATTTATTGTAGTTTAAGAAAAAAAAAATTATTGTAATAAAAAAAAATCATATATTAATATGTATATATTACTTATTTTGTTTCATTTAATTTTTAATTTATATACTCTTATTTATTTACAAAAAAAAAATGAGTAAATGGATATTCTATTTAATTTATGACATCGTAATTTATCATTAGCGGTAACACTAAAAGAATTTGACATTAGTTAATTCATGTTTTTTATTTTGGGTTTACTTGACATTTAAAAATGACATTTAAACAGTTTGAATATCACTCGATTTAGTGGAGGGAGAGTGGTTTGCAATAAAATAGATTTATAGTATAAAAGCCTTGATTTTTATTTAAATTAAAATATTTTTTGTAAAATATACTAATTGGATTATAATAAAATAAATATATTAAGGTAAATAAATATTAATTTAATATTTAAGAATTTGTAAATAATAAAAAACGGGTAATAAGTCTGTACGTGATTATAAGTTTTGTACGTGAATTAAGTATTTTTCTTTGAAAAATTTGAAAAGAGAAGGGGGAAAGCGTACTACTGTACAAAGTTTTTTTTTTTTTTGTTATTTTCATTTTTGACGTAACGAGAGTATGGGAAAAAATTATGTTTAGCATTTTCTTGAAATTTTGGGTTTGCCCAAAAATCAAAACAATGTTAACAAATTAATAAGTGACTAATTTTCTTTAAAATTGCCAATATTTTTGTTGAAATAGATTTAAATTTGTCGAACTTTTAGTATAGTAGGTGGTAGAGCTGCATTTCAGAAAAAAATAATTCCCTTTTTTTTGTTTTAACTTTGTATAAAAAAAGCCTGTTTATATCAGGTGTAGGTATAATTTTAATTCACTCAATTCCGTATAGACTATAGATCGGTCCATTTGGTTCATTATTGTTGTTTTGCACTATGTTGAAAAACCAAGTAAAAAAAAGCAAAAAATCATAAATAAAAAAATACTAAAAAAAACCCCAACAAAAAAAGGTATTGTGTTACAACAATCTGTAAAAAAAAAAAATGTAGATTAATACGGATGTGATGGTTAATAGTTTCTTTAAAACATGATTGTAGTTACATACATATATTTATATTACTCAACAAGAGAGCTAAAAATATTTCTTTTACTTTAAAGTTGTGTAAAAGAAGATCTTTTAAAGTGAACTTCATTTTATAGTTTTGCTAGAAATTTAATAGTTTTATTAATTTTTTTTTAAATTTACCACGTAATGATGAAATAGTTTTTATTTTTTATTTCTACATTATTTTTTACTTTGAAGTTATTTTAAAGACTATTTTTGTTTTCTAATTTTAATATGCATATTTAAGTAATTATATATACATCATATATTTCAATATGTATATTTTATTATAGAACATATATTTGAATATTAATATTTATAAAATTTATTGTTTACATTAATGTTAATATGTATGTATATAAATTCATAAATACAGAAAAATATTTAAGTATCTTCTACATAACCATCTATTTACTTTCTGATTTACTCTTAGTAAAATTTAAAGGGTTTGTTAATAGAGTTGTAAAATTGGTATGTTATGTAAGGGAATTTCTATTTCTAATATACAGGAGGGTCATGTCATGTTATCAAAAAGAAATAAGTTGAATTAATACTTTTATTAATTTATGTCACATCGAATGCTTTATTTTGCAATATAATATAAATTTATAGAAGAAACCCAAAATTTATTTGAACAAATATTTACTTCCTCCATTTAGATTTTATTTTAAAACACATGGTTTTAAGTTTTATAATAAGAAAGATGAAAAAAAGAGTGCAAAATTCCTGAACAAAAAAAAAAAAATGAATTATTTTATGATCATTTTTCGATTCAACGCATATCCATTTTTGTATACACAAAATTTTTTCAAAACAGACTGGCAATAATTGAAAAACCATAATAAAATGTGATTTTTCAAGGGTATTACAAGGAAATAAATGTGTATATCTTCTTTTTTTTTTTTTTTTTTTTCTGTTAAATATAAGGATATTCTATTTTTTTCTAATTTAAATATTTTATAGTTCTAGAAAAAAAAAAACATTCCAATGAACTTTGTTTTTATTATATGTATCTTTAAGACTAATTTTAATTATTTTTTTTTATTTAATTTAAGGTCATTGTAATAAAACAAAATAATTGTAATATTCAATTTAAATCTACAAAAAAGTTAAAGAAGAACGAGGACGAATACCCGTTATTTTCTTTTTTTTTTCAAATTTATTTGATTTATCAATTTTTGGAAAAAAAAAAAAAAACAAAAAAAAAATACCAAATTAAATTTTACAAAAATGACAGATTATAGCGACTTAGATCGTCAAATTGAACAACTTAAACGTTGTGAAATAATTAAAGAAAATGAAGTAAAAGCATTATGCGCAAAAGCCAGAGAAATTCTTGTAGAAGAAGGTAATGTACAACGTGTTGATTCACCTGTTACTGTATGTGGTGATATACATGGGCAATTTTATGATCTCAAAGAGTTATTTAAAGTTGGTGGTGATGTTCCCGAAACAAATTACTTATTTATGGGAGATTTTGTTGATCGAGGCTATTATAGTGTTGAAACATTTTTGCTACTACTCGCCCTTAAAGTAAGTGTTTTTTATATTTGTATTGTAAATGTTCAAAAAAAATATATAAATTTAAAAAGGTACGATATCCAGATCGAATAACCTTAATTCGTGGCAATCATGAATCACGTCAAATAACACAAGTATATGGTTTTTATGATGAATGTTTAAGAAAATATGGCTCAACAGCTGTATGGCGTTATTGTACAGAAATTTTTGATTATTTAAGTTTATCAGCTATTATTGATGGTAAAATATTTTGTGTTCATGGTGGCTTAAGTCCATCAATACAGTATTTAGATCAAATACGTTCAATTGATCGTAAACAAGAAGTACCACATGATGGACCAATGTGTGATTTATTATGGAGTGATCCAGAAGATCAAATGGGTTGGGGTGTATCACCACGTGGTGCTGGTTATTTATTTGGTTCTGATGTTGTAACTTTATTTAATAACACAAATGATATTGATATGATATGCCGAGCTCATCAATTGGTTATGGAAGGTTTTAAATGGCACTTTGCTGAAACAGTTTTAACAGTATGGTCAGCGCCGAATTATTGCTATAGGTAACAATTTTTGTTTTCTAAAAAAGATGTATTTTATTTATTTTCTTCATTCAAAATTATTTTACTTTTTTATTTTAGATGTGGAAATGTTGCTGCAATTCTTGAATTAAATGAAAATCTCCAAAGAGATTTTACAATATTTGAAGCTGCGCCACAAGAAAGTAGAGGAATACCTTCGAAAAAACCTCAGGCTGATTATTTCCTATAAAAATAAACTAATCTATATACATATATAAAATTAAAAATATTTTAAATTTTATTTTAGTTCATTTTTTTAAATAAAACAATTTCATAACTTATAATTTAATTTGATAATTAATGTATTACCATTTAAAGAAAAAAAAAACAAGAATCATATAATTTTTTAAAGAAAAGAAAACACTATACATAAGTACTTTTCTTAAAATAAATATTAAGGAGATTAATTCAAACAAACTATTTGTAACAATTTTTAATGCAAAAACAATTTTAAATATATACTGACGATCATTATTTAAAAATTTTAAATTGTCAGTATGAATTGTTTTTATACAATAAAATGAAAAAAAAAGGAATTAGTTTTCTAGATAGATTTATACTTAAAAATTTTATTTTTTCATTTTTTTAACATTAATCTTTTTTTTTTTTAAATGTTTTACTCATTACAAATTAAAAAAGTAAATTCAGTAAAATATCTATATAATAATTTTATATTAAAAATTCATATGTATTTAGAATTTAAATAATTAAATATTAATAAAAAAAAAATTAAATTTTCATAATGTAAGATACAAAAAAAAAAAAAAAAAAGAAAAATAAAAAAACAAAAACTGATAGTAATTTAGATTAATTTAAAAATAAAAATTTATATATTAGAAGTAACATTAGTAATGATAGTAGTTATTAGTAATATTAATAATAATGATAGTAAGAAGAAATAAACCTACCAATTTTTTTGTAATCAAATAAATAAGAAAAAAAATTTGTAACTGAAATAAATTTTTAAGAAAATACAAAATTACAAGAAAACAAAAAAAAAAAAAAAAATTTCAATTACAAAATCGCAAAAAAAAATTTGTTTTTTCTTCAATATTACCACTTTACTAAAACGATAATATTAAGCAAAAAACTTAATGTTATTAGAAAAAAAATAAAATAATGGAAATAATAACGTTCCAATTTAAATAATGTTTGGGGCAACAAACATAATAACAAAAAATTAAAACCAGAGTTAGCAGAAATTTCTTAATTTCCAAAAGAGTTAATATGTATGCCTATAATAATATAGCTTCTTATAATTTAGCAAATATTCTGTTGTTTTAAAAAAGAAGAGAACTAATTAATTGGTTTATATTTAATTATGTTAAAAGGTATAACTCATTTAATGAGAAATGTACTAAAATGTAAACATCTTTGTTTTAGAAAGATTTAACTTAAAAAATTAATAACCCCCTACAACAAATTGCTTCAAAAACTTTATATAGCTCAGACTAATATAAACTTTTTTTTCACTTTGGTGAAATATGTAGTTTTACCCTTAGAAATCAGATAAATTTAATGTAAAGTGGAATATTAAGAAAGAACAGTATATAATATATTGTTATATTCATATATATATATATATATATATATATATATATATATATATATATATATATAAAATAAAATAAAATAAAATTTTAGGTTTTAGGTAACAAAAAAAATAAATATGATAATTAAAAAGTAAAAACACGAATTATTATTTAATCAAATATCTCAAAAATAAAAATTTAACAAGAAAAACTTAATCCCATGTTGATAGTACGTACATACGTATAAACTATGAACTAACAATTTTTTCAGTAAGTATAGGAAATAAGAGACATAAGATGCATTCAAATCATAGCTAAATTATTGTTAGCTATGATTTAAATCAAATTAAAATGTATGTAACTGTATTTATTTATAATAAATAATGAAGTGAAATTTTCTTTTAGATATATAAGATATCTATTAGGATATGGAATGGAAGTTCGAGTGTTAAATAAATAGACAAAATAATTTAAAAATTTAAATTTTATTTTTTTAAAGCTTTAGTATATATATAAAGTCACTTTCCTTTAATAAAGATTTAATTATAGCATATGATAAGATTAATTTAGTTGAACAAAAATAAATTGATGGGACGCATAAATTCATTCAATAATTTTATGAATTTTTTTGTGGGATTTTAACAATAACACTTTTAACTTCTGTATAATTCTGTAAAGCATATTCGCCATTTTCACGTCCATGTCCGGACATTTTATAACCACCGAATGGGGCTTGTGCAGCTAAAACATTATATGAATTAACCCAAACAGTTCCAGCTCTTAAGCCTTGGACGATATAATTTGCTTTATCGAGATCTTTAGTAAATACAGCAGCTGCTAAGCCATATTCTGTTCTATTAGCACGTTCAATAACTTCATCTAATGATTTGAAACGAATTAATTGTTGAACTGGTCCGAAAATTTCTTCTCTTGCAATACGCATATCATCTTTAACATCAGCAAAAACAGTTGGTTCAATAAAATAACCATCTAATCCTGCCTGTCGATTACCCCCTGCTACTAATTTTGCGCCTTCTTCCTTCCCACTTTTAATTAAATGTAAAATTTTATGCATTTGTTCTTCATCAACTTGTGGTCCTTGTTCAGTTGTGAGTTCAAATGGATTACCCACTGAACGTTTTTTAGCACGTTCGGCTGAACGTTCAACAAATTCATCATAGATTTTATCTTCAACAAATGTACGCGAACCAGCACAACAACATTGCCCCATGTTAAAAAATAATCCAAAATGAGATGTTTCTACAGCATAATTCATATCAGTATCTGATAATATAATATTAGGACTTTTACCACCTAATTCTAATGTAACACGTTTTAAATTTGTATCACCGGATGCTTTTTGTATTAATTTTCCAACTTCGGTTGAACCAGTAAATGCTACTTTATCAATTTCGTTATGTTGTGCTAATGCGGCACCAGTTAAACCATCACCAGGTAATACATTAACAACACCTTCTGGAAAACCAGCTTCTTTTATTAATTGTGCAATATATAATGCAGTAAGTGGGGTTTGTTCAGCTGGTTTTAAAATAACTGTATTGCCAGTAGCTAATGCTGGTCCTAATTTCCAAGCCATCATTAAAATTGGGAAATTCCATGGTATTATTTGTGCACAAACTCCAACTGGTTCATGACGCGTATAAACAAAGAAATCACCATCCATTGGAATAGTTTTACCATGATTTTTATCAGCCCATCCAGCAAAATATCGTAAATTTTTAATTGACATTGGTAAATCAACATTATATGACATAGCAAATGGTTTGCCATTATCCAATGTTTCTAAACTCTATAAATAATTTGAAAACTATATTTTATTTTATTTAAAAAAAAATCATTAAATAAATCTTACGGCAAGATAATTTTTATCACGTTCCATTAAATCGGCAAGACGATTAATTAAAACACCGCGATCACTAGCATCCATTCTACGCCATGGTGATCCTAATCTAAGTTTTAAAAAGAATTTTCTGTTAGAATTTTTATTTCGAAAATTTTTTAATTTCATTGTACTTAAATGCACTTCTGGCAGCTTTAACTGCAAGATTAACTTCTGCGCCACCAGCTTGTTGCACACTTGCAATACACTCGGTTGTTGACGGATTTATTGTATCAAATGTTTTACCATCCTTACTTTTATGCCATTCATTGTTTATAAAAATCTACAAAATAAAATTTAGTAGACTATTAATCAGTTTAATTTAACAATAATTTCAGTTCTAACATGTAATTTTTACTTTTTTTTTTGTAATTTTTACTTATCTATGTATGCATGGATTTATTTTTCATCCATATGTCGATTAATTACTTTTACGGGTTTACCCTTTATAGAATTGAAATAAAAGTTCTAGATAAGTATGTGAAAGAAAAAAAAAATCAAGTTGACTTTGATTACATTTCTTTTAGATAAGCTGTTACTAATTAATTTTTAATACATAATTCAACAAAAGCTTAAAATTCTTGCAATAGATTTTGTTAAATATTTTTTTTTTTTATATTTATATTCATTTAAATTATTTTTAAAGTTTCGATTAATATATTTAAAAAGGCTTTAAAAGCACTAAAATTAAATATGTATTTCTGTTTTAATAAAAAAATATTTCAAAAGTATAAATTTTGTCAAAAGATAAATTTTACTTTAAGTTTTTTACTTCATACTTCCAACTTGCAAGTACTTTAAAATGAATTATTTTCAATTTTTTTTGTAATAAGATCAAGTTAGTGTACTGCACTGTGCACATACAACAGTTCTTCTCACTTCTCTGCTCTTTGTACTTAGATTGTATCTTATATTCAGGGCAAATTTATATAGCATGTTTATTGTAAATACATATAATAGTTTTATAATTTATGGTCAGAATGGTTTTCACTTAAAATACGTCTTATTCTAACCCCTAAACAAAGTACATATTAAATAAGCAAACAAAACTAATATTTAATTATGTAATACGTAATATGTTTATACTATTTTATTATCAAATATCAATAAATAAAATTTATTTATAAAAATTACTTACGCCGGTATATAAAATGTCTGGTGAAATTAACGGTTGTGTTTGTGTAGCGAATCCAGCAACTGCAAATTTTTGATGACTTTTTACGGCATTCTTAATTATTCTCAACATTTTCTTATACCTTTTAAAGCTTTGTATATATTTAAATTAAATATAAAATAATAAAAACTATTATAGTGAAACAATAAGTTATAGTTACCCTGTAATATGTATATAAAATATATAAAAAATACAAGATATGTATTAACTTCAACTATTCGAAATAGCTATTTATCTAGTACTACTAGCAAAGTAGAACCACGCAGAACTGAACTAAACTGAAGACTGAAATACTGAAGTACAAAAATAAAATATCACTTCTCCAAATTCCAATCCAATTACTCCAACTTTCAAGTTACAATAAATTCACATTTTTCACCAATCACCAGTTCACCACATACCAAAAAATTCTCATTTCGCACAAAAATCAGGAACAAAATTGTAAGCAAATAGCAATGCACAGAACAGAATTGTCATTTGGTCGTTCGTTAAACACAATGAATATATCTACTACATACAGCGTTTGTTAAAATAAAAACTGTCAAAAGTGATGAAGTGAAGCGAAAAACAATTACGTAAATAATAAAAATTTAAATACCTATGCTAAAAATTTAACTATATTTTTGCTTTAATGTTTATTCTTTGTTTCACTAAATAATTAATATAATTTGTAGAATTAATAAATTTTTTTCGACTCTTTTTGTAAATAAAATTTTTTAGATGAATTTAAATTCGCCTTAATTAATATTGTTATTTTATATTATAAAAATTTATTTCTATGAAAAAACCTTTTTGTTGTTTTAAAATTATTTGTTGTTTAACACTTTCAGATAAATAATTATTTATTTCTTAAGTATTTGATGAAAAGTTGGCGAACAATTGTAATTCATATGAATTTTTTGGTAAATTTGAACATTTTAAATGCAGCCATTTTGAACATAAACCATTACTTGACATAATAGTATGTTCACAAACTCCGAAATCGAGTTGATTATCATGTACAAAATCAAGTAAAATGTCAAGTGTTCACAAACCCTTTTTGAAAATCAAGAATGTAATTTTTGGCATATTTGATTATTGTTTTGAGACAATAAACAATAATCCAAAGTAAATAAATAAATTTATTTATTTATTTTTTTTAAATAAACAACAACAAAACATAAATAAACATAATTTCAAAAATAAAATAAAAAATTTTAGTTTGTTGATTGTTATGATTTTGAATATTCATTTTGACAAATTAAAAAAAACAAGGGTCATGGATAAAAATTTTAAATAATTAATACAAAAATCGAAATTTCATGGACGAACGACGTGATTTTGAGGTGATTTTCAGAAAATCAAGTAGAGAGCTGGGAAATGTATGGGAAATCAAGAAGAAAAAGGAGAAAAGCAACTCAATTTTCGAAATCATCTCAATTTCTCAAAATCAAGTGTTTGTGAACGTACTATAATTGCCGTAAAACATTCGTTGCACTTTTTTGTTTTCAAAGATTTAGGAGCAGATTTTACTTTTATTCAGATTCATGATTTTAAAATAACAAAAAATTGAATTACGAATAAAATTAATTATTATATGTTTGAGCAAATATAAAAAAAATATTTATTAATTTATTTATTAAGCGGAAGCAAAATTTTTCCAACTGATTGTACATATGAAGAAGAATTGATAGGAAAACCGACTGGATTCTGAAAAGGAAATGCAAAAAACGAAAAGCAGAGAGGCTTCTAGAAATAAGCGCAGAAAACCCTGTGAATAAAGTAAAAGAAAACAACGGGTTACGAACAACTGAAAATGTCAAATCTGAAAAAGTCAAAATAAAAGCTCCTCCGGTTATATTAAAAATGTTGTAGAACACCTCAAATTTAATAAAATTCTCAAAGAACTAAATATTAACTATAAAGTCAACCACGATGGACAACTACCAATTAAGAATTAATGTTCATATTAAGAAGGGTAATACAGAGAATTTGCACAGCTTATAGATCAAGCTAAATTAGAATGGCACGCGCATGGAAATAAGTTCACCAGGCCAATTAAAGTTATGGCTAGGAACTTACACCCATCATGCCAACAAGAAGATATAAAAAATGAGCTTAAAAGGAGAGGTTTCAAAGTCCTTGATGTTTCGAATAAAATTAAAAAAAACTAAAGAAAATAATAAAGAAACTATAGTACGATTACCTTTATTTATGTTAACATTTGAAAATACAGATGACATAAATAAAATTTATAAAATAAAATTTATTCAGCACATGAGAGTGAAAGTTGAAAAACAATCAAATTTCTCAGTGTAAAAAGTGACAAAGATTTGGCCATACACAAAAATTCTGCCAACGTCTAGCTCAATGTGTAAAATGCGCTGGCTCACATATATCATCAAAGTGTGACAAAGAAAAAAAAATGTTGTCCAAAATGTGCTAACTGCCATCCTGCAAACTACGGAGGTGCTTGGTTGCAAAGGAATTACGAAAGAGAAAAAATTAAAAAATTAATCCAAAACAAACTGAAGAACGTTAGTTAAAAACAAGAAAACCCAGAATTTTTGAATCTCTTAAGGTTACTAAGAGCTTATCGTTTGGCCAAGTAGCACAAAATAGTGCTAAAAATCGAACTAATACATTGGAGGAATATAGCATGACAATACAAAATTCAACTGACAATAACATTATAATGCAAATGATGCAAAGTATATTACATACAATGAACGAAATCTCGACAAGATTAAATAAGCTAAAAAACGTATATAGCAATGGTTATACATATACCCCAATGGTCGAAACAAATTTAATATACACGTGGAACGCCAATGGCATACTTAATAAAACGCCTGCACTAGAATTATTTTTAAAAGCTTAAAATGTCGACGTGTGTCTACTATCAGAAACTCATATGACAAGACAGTCACAGTTAAAGATATTAAGCTACATATGTTATAAAGCAATATATCCAAACAATCTACCGAGAGAAGGCATTGCAATTTTAGTAAGAAATACTATATTACACCACGAAGAGTGTAATATACAAACTGATGAGTTTCAACTCTCAGTAAAACGATTTAAGTCTCTTAAACAAAATCTAAATATTGGTGCTTTATATTGTCCTCCTATAAATGCAATATAAAGAATTCCATGTTCAAAGATCTCCTTAACCTACTTGGTGATAGGTTCATTTTGGGAGGTTACTTTAACGTCAAACATATTGACTGGGGTACAAATAAAATTCCAGATCTACTGATTTTTTTTTATAACAAAAAAAATATCGCCAAACTTTATTAGCCTAGAAGTTAATCAGGATTTATAATCAGGCCATTCTGCTGTGGTACTGAACCCGGATAAAAAGATTGTCAAAAAACTAAATAAGTCCACTCTCATAAATAAATCAACAGATTGAGCAAGTTTTAAACAAGAGGTAGGAAATAAAATAAATTTAAGAGCTAAAATAAAATCTAAAGAAGAAATAAATAATGCTATCAAAAGTGCAAAATGCTGCATGTAATAATACAAAAGAATGTAAGTATAAAGCAGCAGGTTATAATTATCCTAGATATATTTTAAATATGTTAAAAACGAAGAGAAGAGCTAGACGTAGATGGCAACAAACACCTGACCTAGCTGATAAAATGTTTTTGAATAGAATAACCCAGAATTTAAAAAGGAAAATTTTGAAAATTAATTATAAAAATTATGTTGAAAATTTATCAGCTAAAAAAGTAAAAATATTTTTTGTGGAAAGCAACAAAGAGTCTAAAAAATCTATCTTGCAAATTCCACCAATTAAGACCAAAGATGGTAAATGGACAAGAAACAATAAGGAAAAGGTCGAAATATTCGCAGAAAGGCCGAAATATTCGTTTTCATTAACTATTCCATTTTCCAAATCGAATTAGTTAATGAAATTAAAACTCTCAAGTCGAAAAAAGCGCCAGATTTTGATTTAATAACGGCGGAAATATTAAAACAACTTCCGAGAAAAGGTTCAACAATGCTAACATACTGCTATATTAATGCTATGTTGTGAATGCTAAATTAAGACTAAATTATGTACCTAATGTTTGGAAGGTGCAGAAATAATTATGATACTTAAGCCTGGAAAGCCTCCAAATGAATCAAAATCTTATAGACCAATTTCTCTCTTTCCGATAGTGTCAAAGCTTTTTGCGAAATTATTATTAAAAAGAATGAAATCGTTAATAGAAAGTAGGAATATAATTCCAAACTATCAGTTTAAATTTAGAGAAAAGCATTTAACTATTGATTAAGTACCCAGAATTGCAGATATAATTGAAGAAGAAGAAAAACAAATATGCTCTACAATCTTTCTAGATGTAACTCAGGCATTCGATAAATTTTGGCATGAAGGCTTAATTTATATACTAATAAAAGTACTATTTAAACAATATGTAGATATACTCTCATCATACTTGACTGATAGGTTGTTTAGAATTAAAAAAGGTTGAGGAGTTTTCTATACTTAGAGAAATCAAAGCAGGTGTGCCACAAAAGGTAATTTACCTGTGATTTATCAAGATAAGACTATATAACTGTAACTCTTTTAAAATTGTTCAAATTAATCACAATGTTAAATTTAATTTTGTAATCGAACACTTTTCACGGATAAAAAATTCCAGACTCTAGAGGATATATCCAAATGATAATAATTTAGTTTATAATGCTAATAAATATTATACTAGTATCATAAAAAATAAGTTATAAGTTATAATTTTTATTCTCGTATGATAGTCATTGGTCAGTGCATTAAAATTTCTCATCCGTTTGTAAGATTTGTCCGTTCGTCCGTCTAAATTGAACTAAATTATAGTCAATTGTTTTTTATTTAGATTCAACAAAATTTCTCAAACAATAACTTTTTCATCTAGAAATTTTTCATACGAAATTTATAATAATATGTATGATGTATCTTTTTAATACATAGAACAAGAAATTGCGTTTTTTTTGTTCTTTTTTTGTGCTTTTTTATCTATCGATAAATATAATATTGAGCCTGATGTTACTATATATTAGTAATACAAAAACATTGAGATAAATAAAAATGTAACGGTTGCGTAAATAACTTCTTTATATGATATTGTTATATACGTATATACATATCGTATTATACTGTGTCATATTGTATATACATATATATATATATAAAGGGTGTTCAAAATTGAGGTATCATTTTAATTTTAATAAAAAAAGACTTTTTTTTTTAAATATTAAATATATTTTTATTTTAATTTATTACAAATAGGTTCCGGTTAATAATGAAAAATTATGTCGGCCAAGTGGCCCCTTCTACTACTTCGACAGGCTTCCAATCTTTTACCAAAATTCTGAATCACGTTGTTCAATAAACTGTTCTCAATGGTTGAAATCTGCTCGATAATGTTGTTTTTAAGCTCTTGAATTGTTGTGGGATTATTGCTGTACACTTTCGATTTCACAAAACCCCACAAAAAAAATCCAACGGTGTCAAATCGCACGATCTTAGTGGCCACATTACTCCTCCTCTACGAGAAATAATGCGATCTTCGAACTTTTCCGTCAAAAGATCCATTGTTTCTCTTGCTGTGTGGCAAGTGGCACCGTCCTGTTGAAACCACATATTCTCTACGTCCAAATCATCAATTTCCCGCCACAAAAAGCTTCGGATCATCTCCCTGTAGCGATTTCCATTGACCGTAATCGCATTTCCATTTGCGTTTTCAAAAAAATATGGTCCGATGATTCCTCCTGACCACAAACCACACCAAACCGTAACTTTTTGTGGATATACTGGTTGCTCTAAGATAACCTTTGGATTCTCTTCACCCCAAATGCGGCAATTCTGTTTATTGACGTAGCCATTGAGCTGGAAATGAGCTTCGTCAGTGAAGATTATTTTGTTAAAAAAATTCTCTTTTTCTTTTGTTTTTCGATTGCCCAAGAAACGAATTGCCGACGTAATGCATGGTCATTTGGTTTTAATTCTTGCGTCAGCTGGATCTTATAAGCCTTTAAATGGAGATCACGATGCAAAATGTTGAATAATGTGCATGGTTTTATGTTTAATTGCTGCGAACGATGACGAATGGAAGTTTTTGGATCTTCTTCAACACTTCTGCTCACAGCTGCTACATTCTCGGTTGAACGGCCACTAAGTTGATAAATGTGCCTCTGTTATCAAGAACAGATCCAGTTTCTTCAAATTTATCAACCATCAGCTTGATGGCACGATTTGTTGGAGCATTTTCTCTACCAAATTTTGTTCGAAATTTGCTAATTACATCTTGAAAACTTTTACCATTTTCAAAAAATGTTGTAATAACAAAAACACGTTGTTCCTTCGTGTAACGTTCCATATTCACTAACCGGAATGTATTTAGAATATACCTAAAGAAACCTCGTATAAAAATTCCAGGTAGAAAAAAAATGGCGGCAAAATCAAAATGATACCTCAATTTTGAACACCCTATATATATTAATTTGTCTTTTCAATTTAAGAATATAATATAATTTATATATTAATATTAGCACTTAATAAATCTTAGGTTGCAATTATTGAGACTTGAGATAGCTGCCATGCAAATTCTTATATTATAGTATAAGCAGAATGTTACTATGTTATATTTTCAAAACTATAAAGGGTTCCTACGGGTATTTAAGAGTTGAAAAGGGCATATTTATTTTTTTGCTTTTTTTCTTTTTGCATTAGTTCAATTCTTATAATAATTCATAATTTTAGGGTTTTATTTAATAATTTAGTTCATCCCATTTATTTAATTTTTCACCTTTCTATTTTTTGAAAAAAGTGCCTTCTGTGCTAAATATTGTCACTTAAGTTTTATCGATATATATTTTATTAAATAAAACGAGGAAGAGTGCAGTAGAGTAGACTGTGTCAACTCTGGGATACCCGTATGAACGTAATATATCCTGTTTCTATAAAACTTGATCATCTTTTAAAAACATTCAGAGTTTTAGTACCGAACTGCAGAGATATATTTATGTAAATTGTGGAGTTGTATGATAGCTACCCAAATCTATTGCGCCTAGCTTCATTAAGTTCCAAGAAATGCAAAAAGCCTGAACCGGCTGCTTTAGACCATTCAAATTTTACAAAAGTTTTTGGCATGCAACTCGACACTTTTTCACTAAATTTCAGATAGCTAGCTTCAATAGACACTAAGTTATTTTCATTTAAAAAGAGAAGTTGTATGGCAACTATCCGAACCTGTCATATCATCACAACAAAATTTTACAGAAGTTGTTGCCATAAAACTCGATCATCATTTGCAAAATTTGAGATACCTAGATTGAATAGACACTGGGTTATTTCCATTTAAAGAAAGAAGTTGTATGGCAGCTACTCGAACCCGGCGGCCGAAAATGCTGGAGTTAAATAGCAAAACTAACAATTTTGTAAAAGTGACGTAAAAAAAATTTCAGCCTCCTAACTCCTTTATTTTTT
Organism: Poecilobothrus nobilitatus; assembly: GCA_947095535.1. Classification (NCBI taxonomy): domain Eukaryota; kingdom Metazoa; phylum Arthropoda; class Insecta; order Diptera; family Dolichopodidae; genus Poecilobothrus; species Poecilobothrus nobilitatus. The sequence goes on along the minus strand of OX352773.1, from coordinate 87,904,021 downwards.
GAGTTATCGTGCGGACGGACACTGAGTTATTTTCATTTAAAAAGAGAAGTTGTATGGCAGCTACCCGAACCCGTCGCACCACCACAACCAAATTTTGCAGAAGTTGTTGCCATAAAACTTGATCATCATTCGCAAAATTTCAGATACCTAGATTGAACAGACACTGGGTTATTTCCATTTAAAGAAAGACGTTGTATGGCAGCTACTCGAACCCAGCGGCCGAAAATGCTGGAGTTAAATAGCAAAACTAACAATTTTACAAAAGTAACGTAAAAAAATTTTCAGCCTCCTAGCTCCTCTATTTTTTGAGTTATAGTGCGGACGGACACTGAGTTCTTTCATTTAAAAAGAGATTTTGTATGGCAGCTACCCGAACCCGTCACACCACCACAACCAAATTTTGCAGAAGTTGTTGCCATAAAACTTGATCATCATTCGCAAAATTTCAGATACCTAGATTGAACAGACACTGGGTTATTTCTATTTAAAGAAAGACGTTGTATGGCAGCTACCCGAACCCGGGGACAGAAAATGCTGGAGTTAAATAGCAAAACTAACAATTTTACAAAAGTGATGTAAAAAAATTTTCAGCCTCCTAGCTCCTCTATTTTTTGAGTTATCGTGCGGACGGACACTGAGTTCTTTTCATTTAAAAAGAGATTTTGTATGGCAGCTACCCGAACCCGTCGTACCAGCACAACCAAATTTTGTAGAAGTTGTTGCCATAAAGCTTGATCATCATTTGCAAGATTTCAGACGCCTAGCTTTATTAAGTTCCAAGAGGTGCAAGAAGCCTGAACCGGCTGTTCTAGGCCAAACAAATTTTACAAAAGTTGTTGGCATATAACTCGACACTTCTTTACTAAATTTCAGATTCCTAGCTTCAATAAACACTCAGTTATTCTCATTTAACCGGATAAGTTGTATGGCAGCTACCCGAACCCGTCGCACCACCACAACCAAATTTTGCAAAAGTTGTTGCCATAAAACTTGATCATCATTTGCAAAATTTCAGACGCCTAGCTTCATTAGGTTCCAAGAGGTGCAAGAAGTCTGAACCGGCTGCTCTAGACCAACCAAATTTTACAAAAGTTGTTGGCATGTAACTCGACACCTATTTACTAAATTTCAGATTCCTAGCTTCAATAAACACTGAGTTATTCTCATTTAAACGGAGAAGTTGTATGGTAGCTACCCGAACCCGCTGCACCAGCACAACCAAATTTTACAGAAGTTGTTGCCATAAAACTTGATCATCATTTGCAAAATTTCAGAAACCTAGCTTGAATAGATACTGAGTTATTTCTATATAAAGATAGAAGTTGTATGGCAGCTACTCGAACCCGCCGACCGAAAATGTTGGATTTAAATAGCAAAACTAACAATTTTGCAAAAGTGACGTAAAAAAAATTTCAGCCCCCTAGCTCCTTTATTTTTTGAGTTATCGTGCGGACGGACGTACATGGCTTAATCGACTCAGAATTCGATTCTGAGCCGATCCATACCTTTGACACTATATCTAGCTCGACTCCTTTAAGGTGTCACAAACGTAATGGCAAATTTATTATACCCTTGAACATAGTTCATACGGGTATAATGATTAAGATTTAAACAAAAACGAAAAAATTAAAAAGTGAAAACAATTTAAAAATAAAAATTATATTAATTGACCATAATATTAATACTTTTGATTTTAGCCTGATTAAAATACAATATACAATACATAGTTTTGTTTTTATATTAATCTTAGAGCGTTAGTTTAATTATATAAATTTATTATAACTAATGTCTCAATTTTATTATCTATACGAGTAGATCTTTGGTTAATTTACAAATAACTTTTTTTTTTGATAATTGTGAAAAAGAACTACAATAGTTTTTTTTTAAAGCTCTAATGCAAAACGAATATCGTAAATGTATCATTATAAACATATAACATTTTTAAAAATTTTCTTTAAAATTATTTATTAAATTTTAGTTTTATTTTATTTTATTTTAAATTAGATAATAGAGTAAAAACTGAATAAGCTGATTTTAATACTGAAAGAAATGTTGTATACGATACTGGAATATAATTGCTTGCTAATATAACATTTGTTTTTTGTGAATTTTGTATAAAAAATAATAAATCCTTACGAAATTTCTTTGATTGATCTGTCCAATTACAATTTAAAATTGATCTTTCAAGTTTTTCACTTTCTACCGTTAATGTATTACCAAAATGACATATAACGAACATTTCAAATGTAACAGCAAAAAAAAAAATTATTGCAATTGCAATACGCGTTAAATTATCTGCATATAAAATATAAACTGCAACGGTACATTGTACAATACCTGAACATATGAATTGTGAAACACATGACATTGAAAGAATATCCTGGATTATTTGTGTCAAACTGTAAATAAAAATAAAAGATTTATTTATATATTTTGTTTATAGTAATCTATAATTATAATTTAGTAGTTTTCAACCTGTACACACTACGTATTATGACATCCCGCTAAGTTTTGAATAGAAGTAGGTTTGGATACGATTTTTCTATTACAAAATTTACATTAACATATAACATACATATGTATCTTTAGAATAATGATTTTTTTTATTTTCTTTTGAAATCAAGAAAATTTGTATCCCATACAAATTTTTTGTAATTTAGATGTCACTGTAAAATATAATTACACACGAGCTACAGGGCCCCTATTATTATATATGTATATATGTATGTATGTATGTATATATGTATATATATATATGTATATTATATAGGAAAATGCAATATTACAAAATCATCGGCTACTAAGGCCATTATAGGTCAAATACTACTATTAATAAAAAATAATAGATATTTTTCTTATAATATATAATTAGTAGAATATAATTAAATTAAAAATAAATATATATGTATGTCCTATAAATTATAATTAATATCATATTGTAATAGCTATATAATAAAATAATAATAAACCATAATTCTTGTATAAGATAGTAGATGGCGTAGAAATAAAAGAAACGTCTTATAGTCAGAGCCCAGTAATCAACGGCTTAGTGAAATTAATGATTCCAGAAACTGAAACTTAGTCAAATATGAATAATAAATGACTTAGTGGATCATTGGATATAAGGAGTGGATCATCATAAGGAGTGGCAAGCAAAAACAAAAATATATGTTTAAATTTTACACTATATTTGATAGTACCGGGGATTTGTTTTTAATTAATTTGAACTCGCACTCTAAGCTATGTATTTAACCCCTCGACTACGGGTGTCCTCTAAAAGAGATTTTATGTTATATATTCTTTAGATTTAGATTTGGATACTTAGCGAGCAAATTTTTTCTTGTATTTCAAATTATTTAAATTTTTAAGTTTATAATTATAATTAACAAAAATTAATATTAAATTATGTATTACTTTTTATGTTGTTGTAATTTATGTGCAGTGAGGATAAACGACTACTCTTACACCACATCATATTATACAGCTAGTCATCGAGTTAATCAATGCCTCACCAGCAACGGTACTCTGGTCAAGTCTTCTCACCTCAGATCTTTCCAATAACCCTTAAAAAGATTCTTCTCTTTATGTGATTCCAGTATTAGGCATCGACATAATGTCTATAGGGCCGTCCACGCTTTTACTTATAATGATATGATTTACTCGCTTTTAGTTACAATGATATCATTTATATAATTATAAATCCTTAAAAGCTATTTCAACTATGTTTTATTTGTATAATGTGGTATTTGAATTTAACCCTATCAAATTTTTTAATTCTGTTCCCTCCGAAACTTTTAAAACCAGCTCAATAAATATATTGATCTTTTTATTGCATTATTGTGTAATAAGTAATAACGTTTCTTTCAATTAACCTTTGAGTAAATTTATATAACATATTTTTATTAATACGGGTAATAAAATTTTCAAATTACTTTGGAAGTTATTTTAAGTTATAATTGTTTAATAAGAAGTCAATAATGACATATTTTATAAAATCAACCTAAGTATACTAGGTGTTAGGCTATTAAAAAGAAGTAAAATTAATACAGCAAAAATTCATGTAAATTTAAATTTAATGTAAAAATTAAAAAATATTTAAATATTTATTAAATTTAAAAAAAAAATTGTAAAAAGTGATAATTGTACAAATTCTTATGACTAATGCACTATAAAGAACTATATGTAAAAGACGTTAGGCTATTCAATTATAAAAAAATAAATTAAATTCATTAAAAATATTCTTAATTATTGTCATTTTCATATAAGTACATAATTTAAAATTAAATATTTATTTTCTAATGTAGTTCTTAGAGTATATATCAACGATTGTAGTTCTTAGATTATAATAAATTTGTCAAGACGTTTATGACACCATTAAAGTAGACGAAATAGATATGCGAAATATTCTTATTCAGGATTGAATTCTGAGTCGATTTAGCTATGTAAGTTACCAGTCTTTCAATCGGAGGATCTTGGGTTCAAACACCGGCCAGGTCATATAAATACAAATATGTGTAGCAATTTTATATGGTAAAATAATAGTAATAATAATAACTGCTAAATTGGTGCTATCTTTAGTTATATCATGCAGGAAGGTGTTATATACTACTGCATTTTATAATCCACTGATGGCTCTGACTCTGTAGTAAATAATAATAATATTAATAAAAGTAACACTAATACCAATAATACCCAGTCAATTGTGTAGTTGTTAAGACACCGGCCTTTTAAACGAAAGGTCTCGGATTCAAACCCCGGTTGGGTCATATAGATTAATAAAAAATAATATAGATTTTTTTTACAATATGTAATTAGTAAAATATAATTAAATTAAAAATAAGTACCTAATATCTTATAAATTATAATTAATATCATATTGTAATTGCTATATAATAATAAAATAATAATAAACCATAATTTTTGTATAATATAATAGATGGCGTAGAAATATAAAAAATATGTCTTGTACAATAGCTACAGCCCAGTAATGGACAGCTTAGTGAAATTAATGATTTCAGAAACTGAAACTTAGTCAAATATTAATAATATAAGCTTTAGTGTATGCCCTATGCTCCTGCAAGGTGTGACAAGGGGAAAAAATACCAATAATAATAGCTGCTACAGTGACAGTGGGGGTTGCCTTAAACTAACTATTGTAACGGCTATTGGTACTGTTAGCAAAAATATTAATAATAATAGGCGGATTAATTGTTTCTATAATGCCATTCCGCAATTCAATGTTTCTGCATCCTATTGTCCTATCCTTTCCTATCCCTTGTTCATAATCAATATAGCGGTTAGCGGTTTCATCACATTATATTGGCTAAAGCAAGAGATCGGTTTAGTCAGCAAGAATCTGAAACTACCAAGGGGGAATTCTTGCTGTCTTTGGAAGATTCCCACCTCCCACCCTAGGATGAAAAAAAGCTGATCCGGACGAACGTATGATAACTCAAAAAATAATGAAGCTGGAATTCTGAAATTTTTATCATTTCGTTTTCATAAAAATGTTAGTTTCGTAACTGCCATATAACTTTTTTTCTTATATATATGAGTATAACTCAGTGTCATTTAGGAAATGGTTTGGATTAAGGCCCGCGTCCGAGTCCGATTTAAATGAAATTTTTTATAACGGTATTTAGTGATGTAATATACAGGAACCATTTTCTACACAATTGTAAATCATAATACTATTTTTAATATATATCTTGTTTCATCTCAATCAGTGTTACCGTTTTTGAGATATTTCAGTTTCAAGTGAAAATTTTGTTTTAAAAAAAAATAAATAAAACTTTGAAAAAAACACCCTATATTTATTACTATACCGTTAGAAAGCTTTTTTCCTGTAAACTATCGTAGACGAAAAATATAACTGTTAAAGTAAAATACTACAAAATAATAGGAACATTTTCAAATAATCAATTTGACTTTCAAATGACCTTGTCGATCAAAGTGGTCTTCTATGAAATGTTGGTGACGTTACCAGGTGCCGTTATAATAAATTTCATTACAATCGGTCGCGGACGTTAATCCAAACCATACCGTCTTTTTAAGCTATAAGTATCTGAAATTTGCAGTTCTTCAAGTTTTATGTCAATAAGCTCTGCAGCTAAGTTTGGTTGGTCTAGCACAATAGATTTGAGTAAACGTCATACAACTGTGTACATACAAATTTATATCCTCATATCATCCTCAATAAAACTTCATTAAGTTAGTTAGTTTAATTTTGTGAAAAATTCGATTGATTTAGGCTAACGCGTTATAATAGCTGTCATTCAACTCAGAAATTTCTATAATTAAATCTTTTACGTAAACATAAGCCAAATATGTAAAATTTTATGAAAGATAATGACAAAGATGAATTTTGAAATTTACATTTAAATTTTTAACATTTTTATTTCAAAATGATAATAGCATATATATTACATTGGTTGGTACGGATATCTTAGAGTTGACACAGTCAACTATATCCTCTATCCCGTTTATTTACATATGGGTATATTGAAATTTATTGTATAATGAATATTTTATAAAAACTTACTAAAGAATTGTTTTATGAACTTGAATACAATCAACGAGCTCTCTGTAATTTTCTTCTTCTGTTGTTTTAGGATTCTTACCAATATTTTGTACTCGATACGATAAAATTTTAATGTGAGCTATTAAAAATTATAAAATTAATTTTATCATAATATAAATTATTAGGTTTTAAATTATTGCTACTAAATATTACTTAAAAAAAAAATTATAAGAAAATTTCATTGACAAAACATTTAATATATTTTTAATTGTAGCATAACTAATGTATTTTAATTAATAGGAAAAATCATAATTGAAATTAAATTATAAAAATGAAAATAAAATAATTAAGATACATTCGTGAATATTTTACTTTCTTTTTAGTTTTACTATATAAAATATATACATTTTTTCTTGTTTAAATATTTTTACTTTCAAAATATTGAAAAGTTAAAATATTTATGAAAATTTATATTTTAAAATTCGTATTTTTTTTAAATATATTTATCGGTAACTGTTCTTTTAATAACCTTTGATATTAAAACGTAGCTACCTTTTATTACCTGATAATATAATTAAAAGAGCTGGTGGATATGAATCACTACCAGCATCTTGCCATGCTTGTACAATTAAACCAATTAATTGATATAATGTAGCAATTGTAAAATTAATAAATGATTTTTTCCAATCAAATGGAAACCATGCCGGATACATTAAAACTCTTTCATTTGTATATAAAATCATAAAAAAACTCAATGATATACCAAATATAAAAGTGAATACAAAAATTTTAAAACATTTATTTAATAAATTCATAGCATTTTTTAATATATTTTGTTCATATATTGTTTTTGATGATTTTTTATCTAAAATTTTTAATATTGATGATATTGATAATAATTTTTTACGTACAAAAAATACATTTATAAATTTTATTGTTGCATTTATATCAGTTACAGTAATATTTAAATTTTCACAAATGTTTAAAAGTGTTTTTGTTTCTAATAAATTAATAAAAAATGTTATAGGAAAACATAATGTTATACCAAAATTTAATATAATTGAATATATTATATAAATATAACGTAAAAATATTTTTTTTGTTTGATTTGATGATAATGGTGGCTGTAAACCAACACTTCTCCAAACAAACCAATGATAATTTAAAACTTTTGATGTATCAATATAATATTTTATAGAATTATTATCATTAGTTTTATTTTCAATAGAATTATCAATATTAAATCTTATTTTTTTAGTTTTCTTAAATATATTTAACATTCTTTTGAAAATTTTCATTATAAAAAATAAAAAAAGAAAAAAAAAAAACAGTACAAAATCCAAATATGTACTTAAATTATTTCGTTAGGTATTTAATTTTAATATTTTCAATGTTTATTTTGAGTGATTTAAAATAAAACTGAATAATAACATTTTAAAAAAGAAACAGAATATATAAAAAGATAACTATAATAAAAATTTATAAAAATAAATTGGATAATTGAAAAAGTTTTTGAATATACTTAAAAAAAAAAAACAAAAATAATAATAAATAGTATAATAACGCAGTATTTTTTATAAATAATTGCATAAGAGGGAGTATTTAAAGTTTAAAATATATAAAAACCAAAGTTTTTTTTATTTAAAATTAAAAATAAAAATTTATAAAGTGAGAGAAATAATATTATTAGTAAACTTTTTTAAAAAATAATTATGAAATTTAATAATTTACATTTAAAAAATTTCTTATACAGTTTGAGATACTATGTTTTTGTTTTTTAAACAGTGAAATAAAAAAGTTACAATTGTATACTTTTATTATTTTTTATTTTATTTATTTTATTATTAAATTATTCATTATCAATTAAAAAGTTTTCTTTATTCGTTATTTAAAAAGGTTTTAGCACAAATAAAGGATATAGACGGATATTTTAACCATATAATGATTATTACATTAAAATTATCAAATATAGAAAATATGTGGAATTTATAATATTGTAATTGTTCTGTCGTTTATACTTATCGTTTATTATTGAATTAGTTATATATAGCTTCATTCGTTTATTGTTTCATCCTTTAAATGTTATTTATATTAAAAACTGTAACCTTAAGTTAAATTGAACATAAGAAACACCAGATTTTTAGTTATTTTAAAGATAGTAACTTCCAATTCGTAGATGGTGCCGCTAATAGAATTTCTAAAGAAATATACATATACTTTGTTCGAGAAAGAGTTCACAAAAAGGTATCTATATATGTTTGTTTTAAACAAAACATTATGAGGTAATCTAAATTATTTTAATGAGCTTTGAACTTTATTATTCAATTGTTCTAAAATCGAAAAATAAAACAAATTAAAAAAGTTTTAAAACAAAATGTATATTTTTCTAATGAGCGCAGCAAACTAAAGGGTGTTCAAAATTGAGGTATCATTTTGATTTTGCCGCCATTTTTTTTCTACCTGTAATTTTTATACGAGGTTTCTTTAGGTATATTCTAAAGAACACGAAGGAACAACAAGATGTAATTAGGAAATTTCGAACAAAATTTGGTAGAGAAAATGCTCCAACAAATCGTGCCATCAAGCTGATGGTTGATAAATTTATAGAAACTGGATCTGTTCTTGATAACTGAGGCAACATTTATCAACGTAGTGGCCATTCAACCGAGAATGTAGCAGCTGTGAGCAGAAGTGTTGAAGAAGATCCAAAAACTTCCATTCGTCATCGTTCGCAGCAATTAAACATCAAACCATCCACATTATTCAATATTTTGCATCGTGATCTCCATTTAAAGGCTTATAAGATCCAGCTGACGCAAGAATTAAAAACAACTGACCATGTATTACGTCGGCAATTCGTTTCTTGGGCAATCGAAAAACAAGAAGAAAATGAGAATTTTTTTAACAAAATAATCTTCACCGACGAAGCTCATTTCCAGCTGAATAGCTACGTCAATAAACAGAATTGCCGCATTTGGGGTGAAGAGAATCCAAGAGTTATCTTAGAGCAACCAGTACATCAACAAAAAGTTACGGTTTGGTGTAGTTTGTGGTCAGGAGGAATCATCGGACTATATTTTTTTGAAAACGCAAATGGAAATGCGATTACGGTCAATGGAAATCGCTACAGGGAGATGATCCGAAGCTTTTTGTGACGGGAAATTGATGATTTGGACGTAGAGAATATGTGGTTTCAACAGGACGGTGCCACTTGCCACACAGCAAGAGAAGCAATGGATCTTTTGAAGGAAAAGTTCGAAGATCGCATTATTTCTCGTAGAGGAGGAGTGATGTGGCCACCAAGATCGTGCGATTTGACACCGTTGGATTTTTTTTGTGGGGTTTTGTGAATTCGAAAGTGTACAGCAATAATCCCACAACAATTCAAGAGTTTAAAAACAACATTATCGAGCAGATTTCAACCATTGAGAACAATTTATTGAACAACGTGATTCAGAATTTTGGTAAAAGATTGGAAGCCTGCCGAAGTAGTAGAGGGGGCCACTTGGCCGACATAATTTTTCATTATTAACCGGAACCTATTTGTAATAAATTAAAATAAAAATATATTTAATATTTCAAAAAAAAAAGTCTTTTTTTATTAAAATTAAAATGATACCTCAATTTTGAACACCCTTTTTATTTATTTTATTTTTTTTATTTTTATTTCTTTATTCTCTTTTCTTAATACTACATAACAATATTATATAATTCAAAAAAATCAAAAATAAAAATATATAAATCATCAACTAGGTAACATACTATAAATTCAAAATAGAATTTTTCTCAAAATATAAGAGAACAGTTTAAAACACTCTGTATTATTACTGATAGTGTTGAATGCTAATTATGATTAGGAATTTTAATAAGTTTTAAAACTGGCGTGTTTGAAGTTATGAACTAACGAAATTTCTATATTCTGTACACACAAAAAAAAAAACAAAAAAATTTACAATATGTTTACAATTTGATCTAACATGCAATTTACAATAAAAATACATTTTCTGAGTTGCGTACTTATATGAATTTTCTGTTTTTTAAATAATGAAAAATGAAGAAAGGAATAACATACTTTAGTACTAAATCCTTAACAGAACCTTTGATATCATCGTGATTCATACTAAATAACCATGATTTTGATAATGTAATTTTTAGATTTCTAATGGATCTGATTGTGAATATTTTATTAAATAATCTACAGGATGCAATTTTATACGAGCTGCAATAAGCTGTAGTATGGAAGACTGGTATGATAACTATGTAGCGTTCATTATTTCTGACATTATAGTTATAATTAATACGAAGATTAGAATTCGAATTTAACTTTAAAAAGAGTTTTATTGTATTGTAATAGGGGTTATAGCTACCTGGCACATTTATGTACCACGGTACCTGGGTATAAATAAATAAATAAATATAATTGGCGAACAGGTAGAATTTTATTTTCACGAAAAAGTTCAAGAGAATTATAAGAAAGAGGTCTATTGCAAATTAATCTTATGGCAGATTTTTGGAGAATTAATAATGGTTTAATTCAATTTTCATACGCACCTCCCCAATAGCATATTGCAATTTGGAATGGAAAATGCCATAATAAAACAATTTCAAAACTTTCTGTGAACAAATATTTCTTAGTTTATAAAAACTTCTTAAGGCCGATCTAAAATAAGTATGACAGTTCCATTTTATGTTTGTATCAATATCAACTCCTAAATATTTATAATTTTTAGGTTAATATTGCAACTATATTATCAGAATGTTATAGATTTTTGCTAGCACAACAAATAACGCTATGCATTTTAAAAGATCGCATGCCGACGAATGGAAAATAAAGACAATATCAGGATCTTCCTGTCGTGTAATGTTAAAGTAGATAAGTTTTGTTTTACTATATAGAATTAGCTTATGTTTAAAGATTTTAGAAATTTCTCAATATAGGTCACTATTTATATTACACTTAAATCTAGCATGGAATCTACAGTGTAAGAAAAAGCTACATCATCTGTAAAAGCAGTTGATTTCCCACATAGCTGTTACTTAAAGAGTGCATTTATATACACCAGAAAGAGTATAGAAGCCAGCACAGAGACCTGGGGTACGCCAAGATTTATTTTAACTGTACTACTAAATGTGTTCTGTATTTTTACAGTTTGTGTTCGATGTTGCAAATAGGATTTGAATCAATCAAAAATAAAACTTCTGAATCCAGCATTATACAATTTGGTAAGTAGAATATTACGATAGAACATGTCGAAAGCTTTAGCGATATCAATGATTAAACCTGCACATTTTTTTTTGTATCAAGCCCATCACTTATGAAGCCGCAAAATTCAACTAACGTATTTTCCGTTGAAACCCCTGACTTAAAACCAAACTGGTTTGCACTGAAAAATTATTCTATTCTTAAACGCTTTTTCAAAAATGTTTGAAATAAAAGATAATAGAGAGATAGGTCTGTAATTAGTATGGTCATTTATATTGTCTTTCTTGTAAAGTGGTATATCTATAGCACATTTTAGTTCATCCGGAAAGTGAACTGTTTTTATACTTTTGTTAAAACAGTAGGAAAATATACCTACTATATTGTAAGAAATGTTTTTTAAAACACTATTCGAAATGTCATCTCTACCACAAAAATACGAATTTTAATGATTTGATTATAGTATTTAACTTCCAGGCCAAAAAATCTTCGAATAAGAAACTTTCACTATTTGTATTTTCTTCTAAGATATCTTGATTTTTACAATTATTACAACATGATAGCAAACTTCCGTTATATAATAATAAAATGCAAAATACAATGTCAAGAAGTCGTTTCCAGATATTATTAAGATCAATACATTATAGTGAGAGCACTTTTATAACAGAAACGGAAAATAAATATCATAATTAGTATATTTTATGATAATATATATTGAAAGTTTATTTTTTCAAAATTTAATTAAAAAAGAAACTATAATTTTATTTAAACTGCAATTAAATGACGATTGAAATTAATGTTACATGTAAATGGTAGATTCCTATAAGGTCAAATTTCGAAACGTAGGGAGATGGTTGAAAAATAATAATTGAAATAATTGAAAAAGACATGATTATTGGGACATCATGGTTATTAATAGAAAAATAATCTATTACAAAGAGACGGGCCTGTTTGCGTTACATCACAAATCATCATTTAGCCAGAGTTAAAAAAAAATTCTAGAAATATATACATATATAGCCATTAGGCAATTCTCAAGAGAACTTTGAATAAAGAGCTTTTTTTAAGGTCAACTACGAAACTGTCAACACTGAGTAGAAAAACTGAAAAATATTGTAAATTAAACAAAAAAAAAAATTTTTAATTTTAAAAATATTTTAACAAAACATTTATTCTTTTTGATTTATGTTTTATGTATTTATGTACTTTTTAAATATACCTAAAAGAAAATAATTATAAATAAAATTTTACAAAAATTATAATACTGTTTCTCTTTTAAATAAAAGCAAAAATGTAATATTGAGATAATTCACAAATATTTTCTATATATATCCATGAAAGTATTAATTTTCTTATACAATTAATTACAGTTAATATTTACAATTATTTTAAGGCTATAGTTTTTTTTTTATACCGTTCGACAGTATAATCGGTAAAAAAAAACAATACAATATCAGTCTTTTCTTATCATTAAAAATATCAGTTCATCATATAAATAATAAAAAAAATATGAAGTAATAAAATAAATATTTAACAAATCTTTTTAGACTTTTGTAAGGGCTGCTAATTGTGCTTTTAAGGCATCTAATTGACATAATAATTCAATATTTTGTCTTTCTAAATATGCAGCTCTAATAGCTATTTCATCTTCTTTAATTCGTCTACGATCACGAGATTTTTTTGCTGCTGCATTATTTTTTCTTCTTCTTTCATAGTAAGCTGCATCTTTAATAATACCATTATGATTATTTTCTATTCCATTATTATTATTCTTTTCTTTATTTTTAGATTTCAAATCATTATTATTATTGTTATTAATATTAATGTTATCATCATTTGAATTACAATTATCATAATTTTTTGTTTTACTATGAATTATTGTATCATTATCACTTGATGAATCATTAGCACGATCTTCTGTTTCACTATTATTAGCTTGACTATCACTGTATGAACCATCACTACTAATATTTGTATTATTATTATTATTGAAATTATTTCTTGTATTTAAACGTCTCATTTTTGGATTTGAAATTGTTCTTTCGCCACCATTTGCTGATCGAATTTGTTCTAATACACGTTTACGATATTCTGTGTAGCGTTCAACTCTTGGATTATCATAAAGAACATCAGTTGCAGCAAAATTTGCTGCAATAACTAATGGATCTCTTGGAAATGCTTTAAAGGGTCTTGTTGGTTTTGATCCATTATTATTGTTGATTGAAGAATGATCAGATGGTGAATTTAAATTTTGCATTATTGTAGCTGTGCCATTTGATGAATTTAATAATTTTGGATAAGTAATTGATGTAGATGATGATGGTGAACCTGGTATACTACTGGCATCAGACATACGATCAATATCAGTTGAACCCGGTTTTAAACCAGATTTTGGTGAAAGATTTGGTAAAATTGGTAAATTTTGTTGTGATGTTGGATAAACAGCATTTGATTTCGATAATAATAAATTATTATGAATTGAAATGGGTTGAGGTATTTGTAATAAAATATTTGTTGTATTTCTAGGTGAAATTAATCGTGGTGATAAATCTTTTTGTTGTTGTGTTTGATGATGTATTGATTCAATTGGTTCTTGTTTAATTTGTGGATAATAAACTGGATACATTGAAAGCGGTAGTGTCGATTGTGAATTGTGATTTGATGATAATGCTGTTGCATTAGGTATTAATGATTTTGTTGATAATAAATTTTGTTGACAATAAAATTTTTGTAAATTTTCAGCTAATAATGATGCAGAAATTTCTGAATGACGATTTTGTATATGTGTGGGAGAAGAAACAGATTTTCTATGATTATCCAAATTTATTGTTGGTGATGATGGATTTTTATATGTGGTCGGTGATGATGATGGAGTTTTTGTTAAAGATGTTGAATCAACATCTGAATTACAACGTCTGGATAAATCAAGAATAATATCATCATTATTATGTGATTTTTGATGATTATTATTATTATTATTTTGTTGATGTATTAATTGATGTTGCATTTGTTCATAACGAAATGAATGATATAAATTCATTTTTGACGGAGAATTTGCTTGTGGTGGACTTAAACTTTGTTCTGCAAATTAAAAAAAAAAATTATATCAATAATCAATTAATGTTCCTTTTATTTATACAGAAATTATTTATATTTCATAATTTTAATAATAATTTAGTATTAATTTTTCAAATAAAAAACCTTTCATAATTACCTTTTTGAACATGATGTAAGAAATTTTCTGTAATTAAATTGTCGTGTAACATTGTTTTAATCCAGTTTTGTTTTATTTTTTTTATAATTAACACTATAACTTTTATATTCTTAATTGTTTTTTAAATATTTTTTAAGTCACTTGTAATATTTAATAAAAAATTGTTGTTTTTAATATTCTTTAACTTTTTAAAATAAATTCACCAAAGGAAAAAAAACAATTTAAAAGTTTAGAAAGAATAAACTACCCTTAACGGAACGAGAACTTGGTTATTACTGGCGATAAATTGACCTTTGCAATATTTTATATACATCCCTCCTCCTACAATTTGTATATATTTTTATACCAGTGTCAGTGCCAATATTGTATAGATTTGTATATAATAACCAAAAAATATCTATTACAATATAATAACAATAACAGCAACAACAAGAACAACTATTATAACGAAAAGAAAAAAATAGAAAAAAAATGCATTGCATTCATTCTTGCAACCTTTTTGTTATTTTTTTTTTTTTTTTACTACGCATCAAAAACTGTCTAATCATATTCAATATGATCTATGTATATACGCAGCCTTTGGTCACTCGTAACATAATCATATAATTTGGATGCAATGAGAAAGAAAGGAATGAAAAATTTTAATACCTTGATATTGAAATATTATTTAGAGAGCAAAAGAAAAGAAATTTCATTGCAAAAATTTGATTTTAAATCCTTTTATATTGTAGTAAATTGTTATATACAGAAAAGTACATGCTTACTTTTTTTTCGCATTAAATATTCTTTGAATTGAATCCTTTTTTATACCTGATGGTTAAAATAGATTCTTTTGTTTATCGATAACTGTTTATCTCCTTTACATATTAATATATGGAAATGTGGTATATTAAAAAGGAAGATATTCTGAAACATTTTCTTCTTGAATATACTTTTTTGATAATATTTTATATATTTCTTTAATTTCAGGTATATAGAAATATAGAAGTTAAATAGTTCAAAAAATTGGACAGTAGCGGACAAAAAATAACAAATTAATTTTCTGAATATTTATACTTATTTTTTTGAACTTTATTTTAAAATTTACAAGATATTTTGAAAATTTACTTAATGTCTAGTTAATGTGAATTAATTTTATCTTAACTAAGTAAAAAATTATACTGATCTTACTAACTTTTAATTTTTTAATAGTTTAGTTAATAAATATATGAACTCTAAACTTGGTAGTTAAACACTTATCTTGGAAAATTAACATGATCATAACTAGTTATAAAAATATTTTGTGTTGCATAAACCTAGACAATTCAATATTAAGAATAATTAGTGGAGATTTATTTTCCTAAATTAGATATAATATTATTATGAGATATTTAATAAAAGAGTTATTACAATCTCAAATGATTGAGATACTAATGGATTTATTTTTACAATTTTCGGGTTTCTTTTTTTTTTTATAAATGTATCAATTTTACTGTTAACTATAGGTCCTAGTCCTACAATTACCGCGAAAATATACCACTAAAAAAAATTTTAAGGAAACTTTCGTCTTTGTAGTTTGAGCCATTCTTAAGATACAGCTTTTCAAAAATGCTTATATATAAATAGGCAAGTATCATTTTTTGTGTTCCTTTTCTGACAAAACCGCTAGGCCAATTTACATGGTTCTTGAGACACAAGAAAAATATAGTAGATGAATATTCATTAAACATCTAACATTGGAATTTTTCATGTATCGAGAAGTTAAGGCTAGAAGACATTTTTTTTGGTAATAATTTATGCGTCGACACGGATAGATTTTTGAGATAGTTTTGTTCAATTTTTTTTTTTTTTTGCTTCAGTGAGAAGGAACCACATAATTATTTTATCAATAAGTCTCTGTAAAAATTAAAATTTTGTAAAAATCTTTTTAATTAAAAATAATTGTTTATATTAGACATTTAGCTTTTATTGATTGATCCTTAAATTCAACAATTGTACAAAATTTAAAAATGTGTACGTTTATTTTAGCATGCTACTGTATGTATACGAATGTGTATTATATTAAGGATTTATACTTATCTACTATTATTACTTATTTTATTACCATTGTTTTAAATTTAAGTTTAAAATTAATATTCAATTTATATATGCATTATTGTTAATTTTATATTCTTACAATGAAATGTAAAATATAAATTATTTTTGATTTGGCTGATACCTGAATTAATTAAATGTTTGAAATATTAAAGTTTTGTGATGTTAAAAAAATTCTCTTATGCTTATATTTTTGATAAGATTTAATGATAATCTTTAAAAGAAAAAAGTATTTTGTCCATTTTATTAAAAAAAATTATGTATGTACTTTATAATGCAGGGTTATTTATTATAATATCTGATAATATATTAATAATATTATTTAATAATAATAGATTTTATTAATTGATTCAATCTTTCAATATAATTATATTATGCGTGTTTGAGTACTTCATAGTTTTAACTAATCACCATTTTTCAGAATCTTGTCAATTTAACAGAATCTTGTAACTTACACTTCTTAATAAAATGGGTTGAATGCATAAAACTCAGCTTGAACACAAATCTAACTCTTTCAAACAAAATCTACGTGTTCAAGCGCAGTTTTATTTAAAAAAATGAGATTTGAGTTCAAGCTCCATTTTATGTATTCGACTCATGTTATATGTAACTTCTTGATACATTTGCATTTTGGGATTTGAATTATTTTTGAAATTTCTTTTTAAAAATTCTATATACGATTTAAGGTTATAATGTAATTTTTAAACTTTTAACATATTGTACTGTTGAAATAATAAAACATTATTTATTCAAGTGTTACTCTGTTGAAATATTTAAAGGAAAGAAAATTATTCTACAGTAAAAAAATTATGAAAATTATTGTAATATACTTTGTAATCGTTTATCAACTTTATTTCAAATCGAAGTTAGCTCAAAATACAATGGTAGATATGAATTCGAAATAACTGATTTATTTGATATAATATATTATGGTTTCCAAAGATAACAAAAATAACTAATTTAGTATAGCAAAAATGTTTTAGTTGGTTTTAAAATCTCATACTACAATCGATTAGAATTGTATAATTTATATTAAGTATGTAGACAAGTAGACAGAAAATATAAATATTTTTGAAAATATATGGATTTAGGTATATTATCCTTTCTTTGTTTGTAAGACTTGATTGTATCTTATTAAGATGTAGTCAACTGGAGGGCACTCTTTCTTTCGTATGTTGATCTAACTTTCTTTATACATTTTAACTGACATATGAAAGTTTCAATTACAACTATATTTAACTAACATATAAGAAAATAAAATGCTACATTTTCTAAATTTTTATATTATATATTTTATAATCGTATATAGGTATAAACGAATATATATTTATATTAATCATATATGATATTTAAATTAATCATTATTTTGTGTATATTTTAAAACAAAAAAAAACATAGAAAAAAGCCATCTCTGAGATCCTCAAATAAAACTTTATTTATAAATATCAAATAATTTGTTATAAATAAATAATTAAATTTTATTATAGATTTTAATTTTTAATAGTGACAGGAAGTGATGTAATGTAATTTTCTATACCCATAATATTAAAAATGTGCGCTCATGTATTTATTTGTTAAATGCTAAAAGATAATCAATAATTATAAATATTTATAATAGGCATTCTTTTATTTGTTACAAAATATATTTAACTAATTATGAATCTTCCAAAAAAAAAATTTTTTTTTTTTTTTTACAATATATTTTTAAGTAAATAAAAGATTAAAAAAAAAAATTTATTATTGTTATAAAATAGTGGGAATTTATAATAATTTATTTAAAAAAAAATTTCTAATATTAGCTAGAATATTATATTTTATTAATAATGATAAGTGATAACATATCTAGTACGAGTAGTATATAATATATGTATTCCTTTTTATTACTTTTTGGTAAATATTTTTAAAGAGCTGTTGTCATCATTATTGCGTATTTTAAAAATGAAATTTTTTAAGTTTTATATTGAATATTTTTTGATAATTTTTTTTGGAAGAGATAATGATTTAAATTTAACTTCTAAAAGCTGATAATAAATAATAATGATTAAATGAATTAGTATTATTAGTATTATTTCAACTTCAAAAAGTTAAGTAATCTATAAAGGATGTCAAAATTCTAGTATTCAAATACTTTACGTTTTAATTTCTCGGAAAAATTATTATATCATATAATAATAATTTTTATTTTGCTTACAACTTAGGTTCTAAGCTAAAGTCTAACTAAAGTCTAAATAATGAATTTGTATACTATAGTGTAGTATTTTTAATGTTGGTTTTTAGACATTTCAGTTAGATAGAATGTTTAGAAGTTAGAAGTATGTTTTTTTTGCATTATGGTAAAATTCACGATGGTTATTAGTATGACAAGAATATAATAACATAAATTTTACACTTACTCTTATAATTCTAATAATTATAATTTCTTAATTAATTTTTATGTTCTCTGATTTTGAGCCAAATTCTATAAGAGATTTAAAACAACATTACATCTTACAGGCTACCATTGATTTTGTCTAGGAGTACATTAAATTAGTTCTATTCTAAGGACTATTTGCAAGGTTCTTTGATTATAAAAAACTCTTTTTTTTAAAAAGGTTAGGTTTGACTTTTCATTTTAATATTTGAGAGTGCCGCCTTGTTATTAAATTCTTATAAAAAAGGAATTAAGTGAAAAGAAAAATTTTTTAAATACAGAGTGAACAAACATATCCCATTTCTATTAAAAAAATTTATTTTTTAACTTTTTTAATGTTTTGCGGAAATTACACTAATGACTAGGCAAAATACAATATGGAAATACATTGTTGCGCACCTTTTCGATCTATAACTGAACTTCCAAATAATAATAATAACAAAAAGAAAAGTTCAGTATTTTCAACACTTTTTGTATCAGTGTGACCGATGTAATTTACCGCTCGAATATGGTTTTTCAGCTTCAGTAAAGTCTTAGTGTTAGTTAATACAGACATTTTCCTTCCAGTAGCCCCAGTAGCCCCATGACAAAAAGTTAAAGGCCGTCAAATTAGGCTGTTGAATTCATTGTGAGCTCCATAAAATTGCCGGTGTGACCGGATGTTTTACAAAAAAAAAATGTGACCATTTTCGTTCCCTCTCCAATATTGTAGGATATTGTAATATCTCAAGTTTGATATCTGAAACAAAACAAATTTTACAAAAGTTATTAATTATGGATAGGAACTTTTGTTCACCCTTTATAATTTGAATATATTTATGACTTATCTTTCATTTATGGATTGAATATTTTTTTAAGGAAGATTGACTGTAAATCAAAAATAAGCCAAAAATAAATACTTTTTCATTCATAAAAAAACAAAATTAAATTAATATATATATAATATATGTATATATTATATACAGTAATTATTTTTAAATATTGGTTACAATTAATTTTTAAAAATTCATTCATTAGTTAAAATGTTCAATGTCTAAACAAAACCAAACAAAACAAAAATTATCTGATCTAGGTTTTTTATAATATTCACTCTTGTCTCTTTCATCATACCTATACATATATATTTTTTTATGAATGAATTATAACAAAAAAAAACTTATTTTTCAATGAATTTTTTAAAGTAATTTTGAATATATTTTTTATTTAAAAATCAATGGGGTTGCCAGATGATAAACAATCTTAGTCATAGACATCTTAGTCTAGTTATTCTATTATTTTTTTAATGTCCAAAATAAATTATACATTTTTGCATAGTAAGGACCATTCTTTCCATTCAAGTCCATTTTTTGGGCTGACAAATGTGTTTGTACTTTTAACGATGTTAAAGTCCGGTACATTCAAAAATGATTTGTCAAAGTACCGTAAGTAATGCTTATAAAATGAATTGTTTAATTTCGCACAAGATCTATGATATTTAATTGTCAAAATTAGTTTTTCGAACATTCATTAGAAGAAAATGTATTCAGTGCTAGATAAAATCTAATATAATGTCAGAACTACATAGTTCACTATCTATGAACTGTCAAATATGGCTTACTATACGGCAATCTTAGAATATATTTATATAATTAAATACGTTAATAATTTCTTTAAATTCAATGATGCATAAATAAATTTAATTTTTAAAATAATCAAAATAGGTACTGTGTACTTATCGTTTTTTTATATCCTATTTCTTTTTCCTTTTTTTTTCTTATTTTTTGTATTGATCAGTAATATAAGATAGTATAAGATTACCACTATAAGTAAAAGATTTGAAGTTGACTGACCATTTATATACTCGTATACATCTTAATGAATTGAAATGAAATTTTATTGTTAAAAAAGGACGTACGACGCAATTACTTCCTGATTTTTCTTCCATTTATTATTGTTGTATTTTTATAACTTAATTTCCATTCAAATCTATTTGTGGTTTATATGTATTAAGATTTACAAATATTTTGGTCTGGTTGATGGCATCATGCATTGATAAGTATCTTAATAAAGATTTAAGTAACAAAAAGAAGACGAGATGAATTATTATTCCTTTTCTTTTTATAGATAGTGATCTTTATATTATACTTAAAGGACACTTATTTAGAAATAAAGTGATGTACGAATGTATGTACATTTTTTATAGTTAATCCTTTATTAAAGTTTTAGTAAAAAAATTAAAAATTCAAATATAAATCATAAAATTAAGATAAAAATAGGATTCGTTAGCATCGTTGAACAAAATTATACAGTTTCTTTCTTATATATACTTATTTCCTCTATCGCAGTAGAAAACAAACTAAGTATTATCTTTTTATTTATAGTTTTAGAAGTTTTACATTAATGATAAACTAATATTTTCTTTTAAAATTTTGTTATCCTCTAAAAACTCTTCTTTTACCGAAATTAAAAAGTAAAATACACTTACAGCAGAGTGTTACAAGAAAAAAACGAGTGTTGAGTGATGCAAAATATGTAAAATTAGTGGCAAAATAAAGATAGAATTAAAGTGAATATAGTCTAAAATATTGTGTATAAGTGAAATTTTTCAAAAGCTCTATTTCCGCCATTTTCCATTCATAAATGGTAATTCCTTTCAATTAAATGTATGGCCAATATGAACTATAAGATTCAATCAATTTTTAACTTCTAACTATAACTAACTTCTAACTTAACTAACTTTAAAAAGAGAAATACAAATTAAATTATATAATAAATTGACCGTTGTCCAGCATTTTCTTATTCTCAGGCAAAAACAAACAACTTAAAATAATGAAAAAATTAATATTTATTGCATTTATTTAGAAAAAGGAGTGAAAGAAAAAATTAAAACAGCAGGAATCTTAAAGGGTTTGCAAATTTTTTTTATATTTTATGATGCAAATTTTGAAATTTAAGGTACCAATGCAATACATACATATATGTATATATTTTTATTATATTTTAGTTCTTTTGCAATAAATAATTTTCTTAAAATTTTAATCCTTTAATTGTTCTTTAAATAATCATTATTCTTATAGTGTTGTTTTTGGTTTTTATATATATTTAGGATGGCAAATTCGTTGGTCGAATAGACCTGTTAACCATAATGACTTTTTTGGACCTACTTATAAACAACCTACAATTAAAGTTTATATTATATATAGGTATAAAATTAAACGTAAACATGTACTATTTTTGAAAACACACAAAAGATCTTATATTTTGTTACTATATATTCAGTTAACATGCAAATAACCCGTTGAAACTTATATATTTCACGTTGTTTTGTGTAATAAAATGAACTGATATTTTAAAATAAAATGACATTTTGTTAAAAAGAGAAGAAGAAGCTGACCAGATTTCTTAGAATAATGACAGTGCTTAAGTATTTTATTTTAAAAAATTTGTTATGCATGTTATTTGCATTTAAAATGGATAAAACTATAATTAAAAATAATATTGAATTATTTGAAAACATTACTATTAAATATATTTCTTCTCAATATTTTATTTTATAAAGGAAACTTTTGAAATTATTCATGTTTCTTTAATATTACTCTGATTAAAATTTGCTTTAAGTTAATTAATTTATATAGCAGTCCTTTTAGGGACTTCTTAGTTTACAATAATTTTTTTTTTTGCACACCTAATATGCAATCAAAGATCGGTTAATTGAACCGACTGTTTATCGATAATTAAAATTGCCATAGAGTCATATTTAACCATGCTTTTCGCAATAGCAATTAATAAAAACTTTTTAGAAAATTGATAACTAAGTTTTTTTAGAAGTACTTTTTGTAGAATTCATAGAAGAAGAGTGAGTTAGGAGTTTCAGTGCGAGGGTCGCTTCAGATGGTGATAAACGTATAAATAGCAGTTGCCTTAAATCATGCCTTTAATCTAAAATAAGATGGTTTGATGGTTTTTCTTTAGAATTTATATTTATATTTTTCACATTTACCCTTAGTAGTTTATTAGAATTAGTTAAAGGTATCATCAGCTTATCTTAGTGTCATTTATTTTTTGCCGACACCTATCCGTAGTTAAAATTTCATCGCTTTGTTTCAAACGGTGTAAAAGTTTTGTAAACACCCAGACGAACAGAGTGAAACTATTAAGCAAATTTTTTCAAATTTTTTTGGAAAAGTGCTAAAAATAAAACAATTGTATATATCCTGATATTGTCAGAAACTTTTCTATGCTATATTTGACATTATAACTTAAAGATTTGTTTATTTTTATTTTAGGAAATAAAAATATATCTAGAGGATATTCCTACTTGTCGATAAGATTTTAACAGTGACAATACAAAACATTTTATGTAAATATTCTTTTTCTGTTCATAGAAGCATGCTAAATCCATTTTAGTATTATAAAATGTATATAAATATTTCTTTTAAACAGAGAAGGATATTGCAAAATGACCAATTCTAAGAAATATTATTTAAAAGTGGATGGAAAATAAAAATAAAAAAGGATTAAAAAAAAACTGTCCTTTGTTAAGATTTATGCAAATATAAAGAAAAATAAAAAATATGCTAGCTCAGATTTCTTATGAATTTCAATCCATGAGAGATTATGAAATATGAAATTTTTTTTAAAATTTTTTTTGTTTAACTTTATTTTGTCTTATATAACTATTCTTAATAGGTAGGCATAATTTAAAGCCATTACAATTATAGTTATACAAAAAATGGTAATCAAATATTTTCAAAAATTTTAATATAATAATATATCTTTTAAAATCTTTATAAATCTTTAAATTTGTAATAAAACATCAGTTTTAATGTTTAAATAATTATTGTTATTTTCTATCCCCCGACGACAAGTAATCCCAGGAGTTCTCCAAGAATGATATGCATCATTAAGAGATATATGAATGTTTTACTAAATATTCGTAATTAAAAAAGAGATCTTAAAATCTCAACCAGAGAAAGATGAAAAACAATTAAGACTAACATAGCAAACAATTGCCGGAAATACAGCTATATAGTAAGAAATCCAAATGCTTATAGTAAGATAAAAGTTTTGAAATTACGGATCACAATCTTGAATAAAAGAAGTAAAAGAATATTCTATATGATAAAAATATTCCGAAATACTTTTTTTTGTGTTTATTCCCCTGCCAATGTGACAAGGATATTACACAGCTTTTCCTTTCCAGACGTGGCTGTAAATGTTGTAAGGGGGAATTATAATTACGACTCTTGTGGGATTTGAACCCACACTCCCTCCCTGTTGACAACGTATTTCACACGCTCTAAACAACTAAGCCACTAAGCAACAGGGGCCCCACAAAAGACTTTTTCGAAATAAATTCAGTTTAGGTTATAAATTAATATTAAGTTTAAAAAACAATATTCTCAAAATATTGAACAGTTTCAAATTACTGAAACTGTGTGAAATTGCATTAAATTAAATAATGGAAACACTAGATGTTATGTATTATGAAAAAACTAAAATTTTTTTTTTTTTGAAATACATAAGTATACTTAAAACTTAAGTCAATTACTGAAAATATTAACGATGCACTTTTTTTAAAAAAAAAAATATTTTAAAAGTTCTAAAATTACAATTTAATAATAAATGCTTCATTTCCCTTATCCTTAATTTTAAAAATTAATCAATCAATCACCAAAAATATGCCTATATATATATACATATATATTAGTATGTCTATACACAACATTTTACTTTCTTTTAATTTAGAATAATTTTTCTAAGTAATTTGTAAGAACTAACACCCCGGTAGATGTCACATAATTAGGCGTCACCATATATGATTTTCAAAGCATTGAACAATTTTTTTTTCAATACATAGTTAGTAAATAAAGCATATAAAAGGATATAAAAGAGTCATTTCTTTCTAATGTTTATATTTATTTATTTTTTTTTTTCTTTTTTAAACTCCATATGATTTCCTTATGTAAATTATATTGAATAGTTGTTTTCTTGAATTTTTATAGAATGTTTCAATTTTCAGGACAAAAAATACTCTATTTAAAGGATATTTTTAAATATATAGATAACATTATGCGTATTAAATATCAAATTTAAAATAATTAATGATGTTTTTTTTTTTAATTTTCAATGAAAGTATGGAGAAAGCTGCATTAAATAACCATATTTAGATATATGAAGTAATACAATAATTATAAATTGAAATTTAATTTTAGAAAAAAATTTTTGTGTTTTTTGTTGTGAAAATGTGAACAAAACTATGAATTACCACCAACTGATATTTTGTTTTTTAAAAATCTTTTTCAAATTAATTTTTTTTTATTGTTCGAAAACAAATTATTATGTCCTCAATTGTTTAGAAATAACGAGCAAATATTAAAGAAATAGGATAAGACTTTATTAATAAAATTCATACACGAAATGGAAACAAATATTTAATGGGGCCAGACATTTATCGACAGCTTATTTAAACTTAAAAATTCTTTCCACTTTTAAGCCACTTAAAGCAAAACTGCCTTGTAAGTACTACATAACAATAGTGTTTCGAAAATGTAACAATTACTGAAATTGGAATAAAACGTTTTCTAAAAAATGTGACATCAACAAATATAAAAAACAACTTATTTTTTGCCTCTGCTACACAGATGTAATGCGTACGTGTTTATATAGTTCTTAAAACTATATTGTCTTACATATAAATACATGCGTATATACAAATATGCACCATATATATATTTTCTTTCTTTTTTTTTTTTAAACAGTATTGGTGAATTGCATTCATGTAATATTACAGCATAATAAAAATTAAAAATGCACCATTTTGTTATTTATAATTGGTTCAAAAATGATCCTTTTCAGGAGTATTTAAAAATGAAAATAAAAAAGATCTCATATTAAAGTATAAAATATAAAACTCCACCCTGATTTTCTTTATATAAAAATTTAAGATAAAAAAAAAGATGAAGTATTTGAAATTTATAAAATTTAACTTTAAGAATTGGCGCTTAATGGAAATGCATAATTTGGTTTATATATATGTATATAATAATTTGTATATATATGTATATTTTATTTTTGTTAATCAATTTAAACTTTATAAAGAAGAGTTTTAGTCTTTTTTAGTTTGATAATAAAAATGAAAACTAACTTCCTATTGCAATATTTATTTGAATTTTTTTGGTCAAGACAAATAGCACAAAATATAGTTGACTTGGTGATCATAAAAGAACTTCTCTTCCATATTTTGTTATAAATAGCTGTCTATTACTATATGTATGAAATATGAATTAATATATTTGTGTTGAAGCAACAAAATTAATCGAATAAGTTCAACATAACTGTTATAATTATAAAAAAATTTTTTTTGTATATAGGGATCTTTTTCAGGTTCAATCGGTTTCCTTTTATTTATGAATAGATATAGCTGTATACTTATAAAAGGACTTTTGATACATTTTGATCCTTAACTAAAATTAAACAAAAAAGTAAATTCCACGCGAACTTTGCAAAAATGTAAACTCTCTTTTATTAAAAATAAATAAAAAAAGTTATACCTGTATAGTTTGTTGTCCTCCTCTTCTCGGTTTATCTATTCTCTACACATTCAAGTGTTTTGACATTTATCTTCTAAGTCATAGATATTTATTATAGTATTTGATTCAAGTTTCCCTTAATGCAATTAAATTTACAAAGGTCAAATGTAATTTTGCGAAAGGATTACACCTATATTTAAAATTTACCTATATATATATATATTTTTTTTTTTTTTTAATTTTTTTTTATATAATACACGCTTTTACATTGTTCCCAGTTTTTTGCTTTTACCTGTTTTAAAAATTTATAAAATTACTTTGACTCATTAATTCTGCCAAAAATTTTCACGAGAAAGATTAGTAATGGTGTTTTTCTTTCATTTTCGATATATATGTATGACGAAAATGAAATATATTTTGTATACCTAATATATAGTTACTTATACTGATATATTCCAATAATTTGAAAGGTTTTTTTTTTTCGTTAATCCTTTAAATGTTTTTATACGTTTATAGCTATAGTATCTATAAAATTCACAATTTATTATTTTATTAACATAAGAAGATTTAGCTTTTTACAGAAGTTAAAGAAGTGAATTTAAAACAATAGCAAAAACTAACATTAATTTTAAAGTTAATTTTTTTATTAGACCAAATATTTTTTTTATACATATTTTAAATTGATGAGTTAAAATGATGCAGGAGAGGTGGTCCTTAAATTGATATAATGAACATAAGGTTTATGATTATTATAGGATAGTATAATTTTATGATTTAAAAGATTTTTAACTAAATGTTTAAGTCTTAAAGAAATTCTTATTTTAAAATTATGCACGTACTAAATAATATATAAATAATAGATACGTGAATAGGTATATAGAATTGATTGTAAAATTGACTCTATTTATTATTTGCATAACTTTAACAATATCCTGTATTTTATAATAATTTTAAAGATTTTACATAAGGTAATAGATTTATTTACGTAATACTGAGATAATTTGAAATTTTTTTTATTCTTTGTTTTATTTGGGATTTTTTAAAATAAGAAAAAAAATGTTATAGATATTCCAACATGACAACTGAAGAAACGTGAGTTTGAGCGAGCTGCTACAATACATTAGTGAATTTTTGCAAATTGTTAACTTTTGGCAATCTTATTTTTTTCACCCAATCACTTAATAAGTAAATTTCCTTTGGGTAAAGTTTTACTGGAATTTTGAAAATTTCACCTGAATTTTAATACGTTTTTTTATACATATGTTCTGGATAACAATTCAATGAAGAATAGTTTTTGCAACTTTTTTAGGATAGTACAAAATTTAGCTAAATTGAACTTCAACCATTCATTATTGTTATGTCTAATTATGGCCCAGCTGATCATAACTGAAAAATAGACATAATAGATAAGAAACGTAAAAACAAATATTTTTTTTAATTTTATTTATATTATATAATTTATTAATTAATAACATGAATATTTTATTTATTTGATTTATTTTTCAATATTGTTTTTTTTTTTCTCTTAATTAATTCTTATACAGAGAACTATTAATAAAATTCTTTTACTATATATTGTTTAGAATTATTTTTACCGAGCATATAGTTAAAAGTTTTGATTTTTAAGAAAAATGGGAATACCTTGGTAGTGGCAGATTCCTAGTGACGAAAGCTTACCCTTTAGTGCATAATGGCATAAAATCCCTAACTGCCAACGTATATATTAGGTATGTATATATACGTATATATAGGTATATATAGGAAGTAGGAAGTATATATACGTATATATAGAAATATAAGATAGAAAAGAATAGAGCAGGAATGCGGAAACTTTGAATTGGGGAGTGGAACTGTAAAAGAATAATGAATCCGCCTATTTATTATTATCAAAAGTAGCACCATTGTAGAAGCTGCTACAGTGGAAGAGTTAATAATAATAGCTTATAAAAAGAAAGGGAACTCTCGCCTAATCTAAACTGTAGCTTAATACGTTAAATGTATAGTATTTGATTAAAAAATTTCTATAAGCATAAAACCTCATAATATACGCAACTTTTCCCAGTATTAGGTACTCTTTAGGTATTTTTTTCATTCGTTTTTTTTTTTTTAAATTTAAATTAAATCTGAATGCAAGGAGTAAATCTAAAATAAACAGAAGCCTTTATATATGAAAAATATATTTTCATTGCTGTAGTTAAATGATAATTTATTTTGAGAGAATAGATTTTTACTAAAAATATATCGTATTTCGATCTTTTAATGTTTTAGATGAATTCTAAATTAAATAATCATATCATTTAAAATAAATATGTAGATATATAATATTAATATTTGCTTTTAGCTAAATTTCTTTTAAAAATTTGACTTTTAAACTCTTTTACTCAGAGAACAAATATTATATGCAACTTAATAACTGAATTTTAATTTAAGTATATTTAATTACCTTAACAAGTTTATATAGTGTAATATATGCAATATTATTATTTCAATAATCATTTATAATACAATAATAAATCATTTATGAGTATATTGTGAGTATATCAAACGATTCAATTACCTAAAGAAAAGGTGAAAAAAGTGTAAATGCTAGTAAATGCCTAATATTTTCTAAAAGTTTTACATCATAATGGAATTTTTTTTGGTTTCAACAATTTTTAAATTAATGAAAGGAATTTCTTTTTAAGTAAAGGTTATAAAAGATTCGTTAATACAGTTGACATTACTTAAAAAAAAAAAAGCCTTTGACAACGTTCATTTAATATCTTAAAGTTTTGGTTATAGTTAAAATTTCGTTTCGGTCAAATATGATAAATTCAAGTTTTGGTTTCGTTTCAACTTTCGGTTTAAATATTTTCAATTATAGTTTTTTATAAATATATTTTAAGAATCTTTCAATTATACACACGAATCTAACGATTTCGAAGAGGAGACTAAAAGATTAAATTTCCAAATAAATTAGTTGTATATATATGCTTAACTATTTTTGTACAAAATTGTAAAGTTATATTGATCCCTAAAACCAAACTGTAGATTTATATTAAATATATAACCCGAAAGTTTAGTTTTAAATAGAGGTTGGTTTTGATTGATTAAAACCTCTCACTACCCGGAGAAACAACGTTAAGTTCCTCTGAGTGACTTTCGGTGTTTATAATTCTCGCAAAAAAAAAAAAAAAACGAAATATTAAGAAAAAAGCAGAAAGGATTTATTCATTCTATATAACTGCCTGAGATCTGAGAAAAATCAAGCCATAGATTGCCTTATTTTCAAAACAATTTCATCATTTCATAAGAAGTTTAAACGTTTTTTATTTAATGGTATCAAAATTCATTTTATTTGCTTTAAATCTGTCCGAAAGACAGCCATTTCTGTATACTCATTCAAATTCAAAATAAAAAAATTGCTATCAAAACAAAAATATTGAAAACCCTGAGGTTAAAAAACAAAATTTTTTATAAATTCACAAGTTCACAAAATTGAATTTAATTATGGCGCAATAAAAAGGTATTTTTTGAAGGTGATTACACTAAAGTTGAACCTGGTTGAATGGAAAATTGATATCATACACAAATATATCACATATATTTATATATATATATGTATATATACACAATTGTATACACTTTATAATCACTTAATGCATATTATTAGCTATATTTTAATTAGTGAATCATGTTTGTAATTTCTTTAAATTTAAGAACAAGAACTTTCAAACTTTAAATTTGGTTTTTTTTTTTTATGATAAATTTTAAACTGGATTTTTGAACAAAAAAAAAAAAACTGGTTAGAATTTTTAATAGATATTTAATTTATCAGTAATATAATTTAATAATTTTAACTTTTATATACTTTTGTTTTTTTTTTTATATGTATTTGTTAAGTAATAATATACTTAACTATGTAAGTAATTAAAAAAAGATCAATGAAAGAAGAGGTCAAGGTTACAAATAACAAAAATAAAATATAAATAAGAAATTACGAATAATTTTGTAATAAATTTGAAAAATAATTTTTAAATTAAATTTTATAATATACATATTAGGAAAGGGAAAATTATTAATTTATTTGTAAATCTAATAAAAATCTGAAAAGATCTAAACAAGACCTAAGTAAACAGGCCAAGAACTGAAAACACATGAATGTAGTTATGAGAGAATTGCAATCGATTCTCACATATCGCGCGTATGAATAATTTCATAATTGATGTGAGTCTCGATTATAGCCATATAAGCGTGTACAAAATTTTAAAGTATGAAAGTAATCTCGACGTATACTGTAACAATATTGAGACAATTTATCTTAAGAAGCTTTTAAAATAAAAAATTTAAAGGAAGACAATTTTTTAAATGCATAGTAATGAATGAAAATATTATATTTTAAAATGTTTTTCTTTAATGAATTATGTAAAAAAGATTAGACTTTAATATTCTCTTTGGATCAAATTGAATAAAGTAAATGGTTTTTGTGTTATTTCAAAATTTATAGTCGGCCCCCAAGTTTTTGCCATAAGACTGCGTGTAAATTTGTTAAAAGCTGGCCCCTTATTAAGCGTTTACTCTCTGGACTTCATGGCCAGATAATTGATGTGAGTCTCAGATCCAAATATCAAATAACGCAAGAACGATTCATTTAATTAATCGGCTCTATATAAAAAACAATAGTCATAAATTAGAAAAGTTAGAAATTTGTGCGTATGAGATCTAGATTACAAATATAAAAGAATTGAAAGAATTTTAAAAAAAAAGTGAGGATTCTTCATTAATTAGTAAATTTTAGGCTCATTTTTGGTAAATTAAAAAGCACGATTTATTTCTTTTTTATATATAGCTTTATTAAATAATGACGACTAAAACTGAATATCAATAATTAAAAAGAATTATTTCATAATAAATATAACAGAAAATATTTCAAATTATTCAATATTTTTTTTTTTTTAAATTATTGGTGTAAGTAAGATTTTGATTAAATATATTGTAGAACCCTTTTATTTATTGTCGTCACATTTTGTTAAAACAAAATGGTTGTCTTTAATTCTTTACAATATTATGTTCTTTTACAAAATTTTCTTTTACAATTCTTTTTTGTAACCACAAATTAAATTACATTACCACACCCTTTTAATAACACATAATTTTGTATATAAAATTGCATACAATACCCCTTTTTTATATAAAATATAAATACAGTTAACCCTTTATTAGATGATTTTGATGTCAGATTCATCTGAAAACTATAAAACAAAATAAGAAAAAAAAATTTTTACCATTTTATTAAGGCATCGCATCCATTTAATAATAAATAACACATCATATTTAACTATATGAATGTAACTATATTACTATATATGAAATTATGTACAATCATGCGGGGGAGATTCATCATTTTTTGCACTTCTTATGAAAACATTTTTTTTTTTTATGCTGTTTTTAATACTGATGCATCACTGTATATATATACTTATTATATTGTATAGTATTAATATATAACAAAATTTAATGCAAGAATATTACAAAAGAAAACGTAACCCTTCCGTATCCGCATTGTTTCATCATCATTATCAAAATACGTTCGTAAATATGCCCTTGAATAATATATGATGGACAGTTCCAGGATATGAAAATATTGCACCAAAAGAATCTTTCTGTTTTACTAAATATAAATACTTTCCCCCATTGTGAATTAAAAATTTTCTGTCAATTTGATTAATTTTTTTTTGATTGTGTTGGTGAAATTATTTTAATATTTAACAGTTAGGGTGATACATATATTATTATAACGGTTTTTTTTTTTTTTTTTTTATAGTATAGTGTGTATTATTTTTGTTAGAAAAGGGTTTTATTATTTTCTTGTTAATATATTGCAATGGCCATCAAGGTATAAGAAAATTCTTAGTTAGTTGATTTTATTCTCTTTTTATCTTTAATTGTAAAAATGTTTAAATGTTGTCAAAATTTAAATGAGCTGCATATAACATATTGTATGTATATATGTGCGCATGTAATAAAATGAGGTTTTTTTTCTAAATAAAAAAAAAATATTTAGATAATGTATATAAAATTGTATAAAAAAATGGCAGATGTTATTATTGTTTGCAAGTTTGTTGCAGATTAATTGAAAACTATTTTATATTATTGAAACTTTTTGTATAATAATTGAAAAACAAAAAAAAAAAAAGTTAAAAAATTTAATGAAATTAAACAAATTATAACAAAATCAAGAAAATGAAAGTTAAAAAGAGTAGACATTTTAATATTTGTTAATTTAAGAATGCATTTTTGCTTAATGCTTTTTGAAATATGATCCAATAGGTATATAAGTATAGTTTTGAAAAGAAAACTAATAAC
The DNA here is from genome assembly GCA_947095535.1 of Poecilobothrus nobilitatus. NCBI lineage: Eukaryota > Metazoa > Arthropoda > Insecta > Diptera > Dolichopodidae > Poecilobothrus > Poecilobothrus nobilitatus. The sequence goes on along the minus strand of OX352773.1, from coordinate 87,870,748 downwards.
TGAAAGAAATGTCAATAAAAACTATTAAAAGGAACTATTATTCGCATAACTTTAGAATTTTCGACCAAACTAAAACTAAAGTAAATAAAAACAGATTACTAGCATTAATTTATTTATTTGTTTTCTCCAGTTAATTGAATAAAATGTGTTGGAATCTTTTTCATTAGGACGTGGATCATGTATACGATTAAATAATTTCTTATCATTTAATGTAGCTAAATATTGAGAATAAACTTCTCTTGGAACATTTAATTAGTTGAAATAAATAAATAAATTTGAATTAAATTCAACTTATATACAAAACCTAGGTGCTGAAAATTTGATAAAAAAACATTTAGCCTCCTATTATAAGATGTTCTGATGTTGACAATTATAGATTTTCTTCTGAATAAAAAAAAAACAAATGCTAACAAATATTTTTAAGGATTACATTATTTTTCTAAATTTTATCATAAATAGTTTATATCTTTGTAGATTCATTTATCTGCTTTTTTAGCACATTTCCAAAAAAATTTTGAAAAAATGTGCTTATTAGTTTCACTCTGTCCGTCCGTCCGTCCGTCCGTCCGTCCGTCCGTCTGTTTACAAAACTTCTACACCGTTAAAGATAGAGAAAAAAAATTTTAACCATAGGTAGGTCTTATAAAAAAAATAATTTTGTGGAACAACTTTTTCATGTAGCCCCCCCCATTACGGAGCTACACCCCCTCAAACTTTGAAAAAGCCCTATTTTTAAATGCATATATCTTATGTTCTGCTTAAGATTTTTTCAATCTGAAAACGTCATTCGACAGGTATTTCTTTTATCTTTGTAAATTAATATCAAAATTATACAATTTTTTTAAATTTAGTATTTAAATTTACCGTTATGTGAAAACCAAATTTTGCATGATTTTTCTACTTTCATAACTCCGGCACGCTTCTAGATACAAGCTTGAAATTTTGAGGCAAGAAAGAACTTTTAGAATTAGTATAAGTTTCCTCAGAAAATTTTTTCGGACCACCCCCTGTTTATGAGCTATTAGGGCTTAAAAATTGAAAATTTGCTATTTTTAAACACCTGTAACTTAGGAACCTGCACACATTTTACTTCTGCAAGATGTAAAAATTAAAGCTACAATAATATATTTTTACGTGTGTGAAAGGTTTATTTTAATTGTAAAGGGTTCCAAAGTTGCAGCTCTTCAAAATTGTAAAAAAGCCCCATTTTCAGATGTATATATCTCGGGCTCTGCGTAATAGTTTTGCAATCTAAAACCGGCAGAAGATCGAAAATTTTATTATCTATATAAAACAATATCAAAATTATGTAATATTTTGTAATTTACTATTTAAATTTACCGTTATGTGAAAACCACATTTTGCATGAAATTTCTTTTTTCATAACTCCGGCACCCCTTTAGATAGGAACCTGAAATTTTGAGACAAGAAAGAACTTTTAGAATTAGTATAAGTTTCCTCAGAAAATTTTTTGGTAACGCCCCCTCTTTAAGAGTTATTACGCCTCAAAAATTGAAAATTAGCTATTTTTAGACACCTGTAACTTAGGCACCTGTAAAAATTTTTCTTCGGCAAGACATGAAAATGAAAGCTACAATAATATATTTTTACGTGTGTGAAAGGTTTATTTTAGTTGTAAAGGGTTCCAAAGCTGCAGCTCTTCAAAATTGTAAAAAAGCTCCATTTTCAGATGTATATATCTCGGGCTTTGCGTAATAGTTTTGCAATCTAAAACCGGTAGAAGATCGAAAATTTTATTATCTATATAAAACAATATCAAAATTATGTAATATTTTGTAATTTACGATTTAAATTTACCGTTATGTGAAAACCACATTTTGCATGAAATTTCTTTTTTCATAACTCCGGCACCCCTTTAGATAGGAACCTGAAATTTTGAGACAAGAAAGAACTTTTAGAATTAGTATAAGTTTCCTCAGAAAATTTTTTGGTAACGCCCCCTCTTTAAGAGTTATTACGCCTCAAAAATTGAAAATTTGCTATTTTTAGACACCTGTAACTTAGGCACCTGTAAAAACTTTTCTTCGGCAAGACATAAAAATTAAAGCTTCAATAATATATTTTTACGTGTGTTAACAGCTTTTCTTAGTTATATAGGATTCCGGACTTACGGCCCCTCAAAATCTCAAAAATGTCCTATTTTCAAGTTTTTTCTTATTACATGAAATTTTCAAATTTTTGTGTAAGTCACACTTCTAAACAATTTGTATTGAGTTTTGGAAATGTGCGCTTTTAAAAACCGTTGGTTTACATTCTACCTTGTTTATAGCAAATTTCAGATAGTTTCTTGGTGAAGAAAATATTGAAACAGATTGAAGTCATCTAAATTATTATGAATAAGATAAATTTCAATATAGAATAACATGTCGAAACATATAAACGAAACGTAACGGAAATAAGCGCTAGTAAAAACAAAATAAAATCAAAATAGCATCTAGAAGGTTGGAAGTTATTTAATGAGTGAAAAACTCGAAAAAAAATCGCTTCCGTAAAAAATCGTTTTAATAAAAATAACACGTGAAATACACATCCACTTTATTTGTAAACAAAATATTAAATTTTAAATTTAATTAAATAGAAAAAAAAAACAATATAATAACCTGAAAATTTTCTTTTTCTTATTTTATATAAAAATTATATTACTTTTTTCTTGCTAATGTTCGTTAATCAAATTAGATAACAAACATAGTGATTACAAATGTTGCAAATACACTTCATGTTAAAATTTAACGAAAAATATTAAAGTCAATTTGTTATTTCAGTTGGATATAATAGTTGAAAAATGGACAATTTTATTTATTTATTTGTTTAAAACTTTGACCGATAAAGGGAAATTTTAATATTTAAAAAAATAACTTTTTAGCATCTTGAGCATTTATTAAAAGCAATATAAAAACAATTTAATTTCAATACTGTATTGAACATGTATCCTGAAATAATATCATGACGCCAATAGTCAAATATTAACATAACTATTTAAAATATAAAAAGTTACAAGAAAATAAACAGGTTGTTCTTTTTCTTTCTTAAATAAAAATAAATATAAAGATCCTGAGAAAACATTGTTCAAGCCTTTTTTTTTTGAAAAAAAACTGTTTATCAAAATAAATGTTATATTATGTCCTTCTTGTCTTTTTTCTTTTGTACATTCTCTAGGAAGAATCGTTCTTATATATACTAAATAAAAAATTGCTTACCTTTTAATCACAAATCACCTACAATTATAATAAATCTTAATATAATATTTGTTTCGAAATAAAGGAAAACAAAAAAAGGATCCCTTTATTATATTATGTTAGGTATATGAAAAAGAAATGTCCTTTTTTATAAAATTTGATATTTTTTTTTTTTTTTTTTTATTTTCTATTAAAATACATATAAGTATAGTATGTACATAAGTTCACATGTCTTGTGATTTAATATACCGCAAATCCTTCCTCAATTTTATAAAAATATACATTTTATACCTTTTTCGAATATTATAAAGCCTGACTTATTATACTACATATCCAAATTTATTTAAGGGATATATTATATATTGTGTGTTAAATCCTTAAATCACCATCTTGAAATATTGCACGCGCCACGACTTTTCAATATTCTGAATAGAATTTAAAATTTTTAATCATCGAAAATTTAACCAAACAACAATGACGTTTCAATTTAATTATAATACGATTTTATACGTTGCGATACAATATGATGTGATGCGATTCGATTTAATGAAATTTTTATTCAATGCACAAAAATTTTCACATATCAAAAAGAACAATAAAGGAAGAATTTTATATAGGTACGTTATAAAAAAAAAAACGGTATATATTTTTTTTGTTATTTACAGTATTAGCAGGTGATTTTTTTTTAATTTTTTGTATCAAAATTGAATTCCAAAACTAATAACAAAACAAAAATTAAAAGACTCAGGAGAGAAACAGCAATCCTTTTCTAATAATAAAAAAAAAATTAAGAAGAATGAAAGAGAAACAAAGTAAAAGTGGTGAATTATTTTTTTCTTTCACATCTTTTCAAATAAAAATATTATTTACTTTTCCGGGCCAATTGAAAAAAAAAATTCTTTGAACCGTTATAAAATATTAAAAAGGAGGATATAAGCGCATATTAAAAAAGAAATATGTGGAAATATTGATTTTATTAAAAGAAGATTCACATGAGAATTTTTGAATAGCGGTGTTTTATAATAACAACTATGTATAAGTGTATTTTTTTTTAAATTGGTGTATGAGTATAATCAGGTATAATGTTGATTAAGGATTTTATTTCTATTATTGTCCTGTCAGAATTCTTTTTATATTAATTTTTTTTATCAACTTTCTGTTATTGTTTTTTTTTTTAATAGATGAGGCTTCACAAATTATAGGTTCCGATTTAGGATGACATATTATAATTTTATACATTGAAATTTTTGTATATGTCGATGTACATGATTGCATATAATATGTATGTAGGTGTTTATTGATTGTGTCTGATAAAATATTAGGGACAATTCGATGATTTTTGTAGAGGAGTTAATTAATTACGATTTGTTGAGATGTGAATCGTATATTAAGAAATATTATAGTAATATTGTAAATAAAAAGTTAATTATCATCATTGGAAGTTTTAAGTCGAATTTACATAAAAGTATTAGTTTTTACATAATGATTCTAAAATTTTCAAAACTTAAGCAGATCATCAAAACTTCAAAACTTATTGATTACTTATCTGAAAAAGAAAACGGACATTCATATTTAGGTTTGACTTAAACTATACTTCGAATTTAAATTTCGCGAACTTTTCGTTTCCCAAGAAATAATCTTCAAAAAAAAAAGCACCAAAAATTTCATTATGAAAATAAAACGAAATAAGACTTCGAAAAATGCTAGCTTTGAATTGTACAAAATGTTGACAAAAGTCGATTAACAACCGTTTTACAGAAATTAAATATAGAGGTACTGCCTGTATAGAGTAATGACCATCGTAGAAGTTTGCACTCACACACTTTCAAAATCCAAATGAATTAAAATCTAAATAATAGATAATATACCTAACGATTGATTATGTAACAAAAATTTTGTATTTAATGTACTTAAAACAACGAATGAGTAAAGGTGAGCTGTCACACTACAAACTTCTGCTACACAAATAATTGAAACCCTGATTTTGCAACCAACTATAAAATTCCTCCGAATCATTTTTATACCCGTACAATAAACGTAGTTCTCAGGGTATAATATATTTGAGACTACGTTTGTGACACCAGAAGACGAGATTGATATACAAAAGTATGTATTCTAGCTTAGGATTGAATTTTAAGTCGATTTATTTATTTATTCATCTACCGAGTTACGAACTCTTACAGATTAACAAAATTAAATTTATTACAAAATTATATAGTTCACTAAATACATTGCAACATTTTTAAATTTATTTCTATAGTTAACAAAAAAATATCTATATTATTATCATGCTAGAAAAATTACTTCAAGCTGGTTGAGCATCTAGAAACGTCCGTTAGCCAGCTTAAAAAATAAATCAGCTGCATACAATTTCTTTATATATATATATAAGAAAAAATGTCTATAAACTAGGTACTTGAAATTTTATAAAAAGAGTCAATTTTATGCTAAAGACTTCTGGAAAATTTTGTTGATCTGTAACAGATTTTGATAGCTGCCATACACCTCCTTTTGTTACATATTAACAAAACTCTATGTCTATATAAACCGATAGTATTTAAAATTTTGTCAAAAGAAGTTAAGTTTTATGCCAAGAAAAAATTTAGCTAAGCTAAAGCAGCAGGTGTTCATATTTAATTAAGACTGACTCATGGCGTAGAGGTTAAGTCGCCAACCTTTCAATCGGAGGGTCTTGGGTTCAAACCCCGGCCAAGTCATATAAATAAAAAATATGTAGTAATTCTATATCGTAATAATGTATATCGTATAATTAATAGTAATAATAATTTTAATAATAATTACAATAATAATAGCTGCTACAGTGGAGCTCTATTTTTGGTTATATCATGAAGGAAGGTGTTATATACTACTGTACGTTGTAATCCACTGATGGCACTGACTCCGTATTAAAATAATAATAATATTAATAAGAATACTAATACCAATAATAATAGCTCCTGCAGTGACAGTGGGGGTTGCCTTCAATAATTACCTCATGTAGTAAGGTGTTATATACTACTGCATGTTTTAACTGTTGTAACAGTTATAGTCACCGTTGGCAAAATAGTAATAATAATAGGTGGATTCATTGTTTTCCGTATCCATTTCCTATTCTTTCTGATCCCTACTCCCTAGCCAATATACTACGTTAGCAGCTAAGGGTTTCAACCCATTATATTGGCTAAAGGGGGAGGTTGGTTTAGTCAGTAAGTATCTGACACTACCAAGGGGAAATTCTTGTTGTCTTTGGAAGATTCCCACCTTAGTAAAAGAGCCAGACACCTGAAATTTTGTAAAAGATGATTAAATTTCATGGTAACAGTATGAATAATGTTCCTATTATTCCGGTTTCTTAAAGTTTTTAGAATTAATAATACACCCTTATTTGTTTTACACAATACATATTTCAACAACCGAGTAATAATTAATAGTGTAAAATTAATAATTTTGGGGGCTATTTAATTTGCAGAAGTTTTTTTTAGATATGAGGATTATTTCAAATAAGAAGAATCAAGCGTATATAAAGAAATATAAATCAATTTTTTGGACGTTAATTCATTTTTTTTTTTTGAGAGATTATTTCCTCGTTTCGAAATCGTCGACACTTAAAGTATTTTGAAATCGTAATTTGTAATAAAAAATTTTGAAAAAGTATTTTGAAATCGTAGCTTTAAATATGATAATTTCGAGACACAAAATATTTTATGCATTTCTGCAAAAAAAGAGATATATTTAAACCAAAATATAAGAGAAGTCATCTTTTATATGGAAAATATTTTTGAATATTAAAATAAATGTTTACTGTAAAAAAAAAAATACAAAACCTAACTAACTTAATATCCTTATAAGGTTAAATTTTTAATTTAAGGTAGTGGCTTGGTTCCTTACAATTTTATTTAATAGAATTGTGTTATTTGATCCATTTTTCTAAACATTGGTTCTTGGTTTTTCCATTCAAATTAAAACTTAAATTTAAAAAAGTTGTTTTTCTAAACATATACGCCCATTAAAAAAATTATATCAACAAAAAATCAAAAGGATTTAAACCCATTCATTCACACCCATTTTAAACAATACTTTTCTTTAGTACTCCTATATCATATTATTCAAAAAATAAATTAAAAATTTTGAATAGTGTTAAAAGTTTGTTTGCAATAAGAGTAAAATATCTTTAAGATGAAATTGTCATATGAGAAAAATTTAAATTCTATGAAAAAAAAAAAGGATTAAACAGAATTGAAGATTAATTTGATTTATAATAAATTATAACATCTTTAAATCTGTTAGATTTTAAAAAGTGTTCTATTATTCTTTATTTTGTCTTTCAAAGAAATTTTTTTTTTTTAAATCCTTTTGTGTTTTGGTACCTATACTTGGTATACTATAAATTTTATTTCAGAATTTTAGTTGCAATTGATTTCAATTTTATACAATAATAATGAATTCTGTTCTGAAATCCTTTCAAGGTGGATTACATATATATTTCCTTTTAATTTTTAAAGGATTAATTTATATTTGTAGTTTTTGGTTTATTAAAAAGGATTATAATAAGTACCGTTATTTAACTAATACATGGGAATATAAAATAATAATCAAATCACATAATTAATATAAGCTGTTAATAAATATTTGATTAGAAAATTTATGATTTTTTAAATAAAATTTTTATTTATTAAAAATGTACATACATATATCAAATGGATTGTGAAATCCAAGTGGCCAACAACGAAATATTAGACAAATTTCAAAGTAACTTGTAAATTTAGAACAAGCCTATATATACATACTGGAAAGTTTAAAATAAATCAAAATTAGATTATATTATACAAATTTTTTATAATTCTTTTTAAATGTATTAATCTCATAATTTCTAGTAGTTATATTTTAAAATTATTAATATTAAAAAGAAAACACTTTAATCCTTGCTTAATTTTAAATATGTATTTAGTACCTGGTATTTTAATACTCTTAAATAGTTTTAAAATATAAATCAAAAAACAAAAAAAAAAAAAAATTGTTTCTTTTTTGAGTATTTTAAACTAATTTCGAACATTTTTAGATAATCTGGAAAATATTATTTCTAAGAAAAGTATATATCTAAACTATTATTATAATAATATTGGTTATTAAAAAAAAATTTAAAGTATGTTTTTCTTTTGTTTAATTTTCTCTTAAAATAACTTCGATTATTTTAAAAGTATAAATTTAGTCTAAAAATGATTTTTAAATATACTTTATCCAAAAATATCTTTACACATTTTCTTCTTTCAAAAAACAAAAAAAAAAAAATTTTAATTTAAATAAAAGTAAAAATAAATAAATAAATTACTTATAAAATCATTACGAAAATTCATTCGAGAAATTATGAATAGAATTACCAAAAATTTATAAGAAGATTTTTTTCTTACCTTACGTAAGCTTATCAAAAAAATGTACCTAAGGGATTTCCTATTTCTATGAAAACATAAATAAGAAATTTAAGAAATATATTATAATTTTTTTTTACTTTTAACTTTTAAACAAATATTCTTAGAAAATATTGAATGAACGATTATGAATGTAATCGTATTATGATTGTATACTTAGAAAATTTTAAAGGTGTTATTTAAATTTTTTGTATTTATACAAAATTTGAATCAAATTAACCCTTAACGTTTTCGCTTAAAACTAAAATAATATATAATTTACGCATAATAGTTTTTTTTATACCATTCCACTTGTTATTTCAAAAGAATTATTAATGATAAAAATTCGCAACATATATTAGGGGTCCCATCAGTGGCCTAGTGAGTAAGAGCATATATAATACGCTGTAAATACCGAGGGAGTGTAGGTTCGAATCTCACACATGTCGTAAGAATAATTCCCCCTTACGACATTTACAGGCAGCCACGCCTGAAGAAGAAAGGCTGTGTAATTTCTTTGACATATTTAATTTATTGTCGTATATATCTAAACTAAAACGAGGAAGAATACAGTTGCCTTTGTCAACTCTTAGATACCCGTACGACCCGTTAGTATACCTATCACTCTGCTTATAATATTATTTTTTTAATTTTTTAGTATTTTAAAATAATTTGGGTGAAATTTTATAATTTCTAGAACTGTGGGTTGTGCATATATTCAAACTATATGTTTATACATTCTTCAAAAGCAGATTCTAACCTTCCGAATAACGATTATCTATCTAACTTTTCCAAATATGCTATAGTACCATTTAAAACTAAGCGGCAAATGTATAATGCCTAAGTTTAATAATTTATACTATACATATGTATAAATTATTTATCGTACGGTATAAAAAATGTGAAGAATTGACTTTTCTGGAATTTTGAGGGGCTGTAAGCCCTGAACCCTATAGAATTAAAAAAACCCGTTAACATACGTTAAAAATATATTATTAAACCTTTAATTTTCATGTCTTGCCGAAGAAAAATTTTTACAGGTGCCTAAGTTACAGGTGCCTGAAAATAGCAAATTTTCAATTTTTGAGGAGTAATAACTCTTAAAGAGGGGGCGCTACCAAAAAATTAGCTGAGCAAAAAGTTTCTGAGGAAACTTATACTAATTCTAAAAGTTCTTTCTTGTCTCAAAATTTCAGGTTCGTATCTCAAAACGTGCCGGAGTTATGAAAAAGGAAATATCATGCAAAATTTGGTTTTAACATAACGGTAAATTTAAATAGTAAATTACAAACTATTGCATAATTTTGATATTGTCTTATGGAGATAACAAGAATTTCGGTCTTCTAGTGTTTTTAGATTGTAAAACTACTGCACAGAACCTGAGATATATACATCTGAAAATAGGGGTTTTTTGAAATTTTGGGGGGCTGTAACTTATGAACCCTATACAATTAAAAGAAACCATTAACACACGTACAAATATATTACTGGACCTTTAATTTTTTTGTCTTGCCGAAGAAAAATGTGTACAGGTGCCTAAGTTAAAGGTGTTTAAAAATAGCAAATTTTCAATTTTTGAGCCCTAATATCTCATAAACAGGGGGTGGTCCAAAAAAAATTTCTGAGCAAACTTATACTAATTCTAAGAGTTCTTTCTGCTCTCAAAATTGCAAGGCCCTATTTGAAAGCGTTCTGGAGTTATGAGGGTAGAAAAATCATGCAAAATTTGGTTTTCATATAACGGTAAATTTAAATACTAAATTTAAAAAAATTGTACAATTTTGATACTAATTTATAAATTTAAATCGAATCGAATGACGTTTTTTGATTGAAAAAAGCTTAAGTAGAACATGAGACATATGCATTTAAAAATAGGGCTTTTTAAAAGTTTGAGGAGCTGTAGCTTCGTAACGGATGGGGCTACAAAAAAAAGTTGTAAATTATAAAATTAATATTTTTATGTTATCTATCAGCAGTTAAAATTTCATGTCTCTATTTCAAAAAAAATGTGGGGATCTAAAAGTTAGGTGTTCGAGAGCTACCCGAAGTTGTGGTCGGATCTCAACCAAAAAAAATAGGGAATCTACAAATTGTTGTAAGAATATTTTGTGTTAATTTCAAGATTCTAGCTTTCTTAGTTTTTGAGTTATCTTGCTGACGGACAGACGGACGGACAAAGCTCAATCGTCTTAGAATTTTTTTCTGATCCGATCCATACCTTTGAAGGTATATCTAGCTAGGTTATTTCGAGGTGTTACAAACGGAGAAGCAATTTTAATATACCCGATCCTTATCGTACGGGTATAAAAACACAAACTATGAACACTATATATATGTTATTATAGTTATCAAATTATTTAACAAGATTATTTCTTTAAACTTCTTAAACACTCAAGAACTCCAATAAATTAAAGGAATTAGAAATGTCCAGTTAGAAACTCAATCGATAAAATTATCATAATGTTAAATAATAAGTATTTATAATGCATCAATATTAGATATTAGGTTAGTAAAAAAAAGTTAGTAAGAATATTCAGAACTTCTATTTGAATTCGTACAGTCACGATTTATTAGTCATAAACCATGAAGCTGTCAACGCCTATTTATAATATTAGAATTTTTTGTAATTGATAAAAACATAAATCGAAAATTTAGGTTAAATCACAAGGAAAAAAAAAGCTAGAAGTTAACTGTCGGATATAAAATAGAGTTTTACTAAGCAATAAGCTGAATTAATATTCTTAAGAAAGCTGAGAAGATTTTAAAATTATTAAATAATATCTTAAAAATTTAAGGAACCACTCTTACTAACTGAATAACGCCATCAAGTTTATGGTAAAGAAAAGCTGAAAAAAGTTCGAAAATTTGGTTGTAAAATATGCTTTTTAAGGAAATATAAAACTAAAATAAAATATTAGGTTTGTAATAAGTTTTTATTTATAGTATTCTGACCTTAAATGAAAAATCAGTTCAAACTTTTCAACATCTTACATGTCATATTATAGCGTTATAGTTTGGTGTAAACTCTGGTTTAATTTATATGCTTTTTAAATCTCCAAAATCTTTTTTTATTTGTTTATTTGTATCAGAAAATAATAATTCTAAACTAAAACTAAAATAATAAACTAAACCTTAACTACGACAAATAGAATCTAGGATTGCAAACATGCAAGTTAAATTGCAATCATGCAGACTATACGAGAGTTAATTATGCTCACGAAAGTCTGAATTTCAGTGTTAATTTATTAAGGTTAGTATTAAGTAAGTCAGAGATTGAGTTAGTCTCTATCAACATTCGAGAAATATGCTCGAATTTGACGTAGTTTGTAGAGTGGTAGAAGATATTAGTAAGCATATTCAAGACCTAGTTTAACCAAGGCCCATGCAACCTTAGAATTTTATGTAATTGATAAAAATATGAAACGAAAATTTAAGTTACAACAAAAGAACAAATTATAGTTAATTGTTCACGAATATAGTAGGGTAAACAATTGCTGAACAAGTATGATATCCTTTATGGCATGACTGAAAGGAATTCTAGTTTCATAATGAGGAAGATGTAACGGATCAGATCATTTTTTGGACAGATTCAATACATGAAATGTCTATATCGTGATAGGGGATACCATACTTTGCTGAATATTCAAGGATAGATTTTACATTAGTAATAAAACATTCCTTCGTGATATAGGAATCAGAGAACTTTTTTGATCAACACATAATAAATTCAAGAGTTGAGTTAATTTTATTTATTATGGACTTTTGAAAACTAATCTATTATCAAGAACTATCTATTATCTGATCTATTATCAAACCAAAAGTACGATAAGGTCTTTTAATAAAATCATCGTTGAGGAGATAATCATAATTGGTTGTTGAATCAGCTTAAATTCTTAAAAATATCATAATTAGGTATTTCTCAACATTTACTTCAAGATTATTGTTTCTGAACAATGAGCCAAATTGATTGAAATCATGTTGCACTAATCATGAGTGAAAATTATAGTTTTGAATATTTTGGTATCATTAGTAAAACTAAGATGGGCATGAGATAGATATAGAGGAGTGTCATAAGTCGAAACTATGGAAAATAAAGGACTAGATGGCTATCTTGTATAACTTCTAATTTGTAGCATAAATCGAAGAAGTATTAGATCTAACAAAGACTTGATATAATCTATATAACAGATATGGCGATAAACATTTCAGGCTATGACTTAAAAAACTTATAGCTTAATATTTTTCAAGGATAATTTTATAACGAATTAGATCGAAAATCTTAATCTTATTGAGAATTTAATAACAAATTGTTAATAATATCGCCTATTGATCGTTTATGGTATCTAAAATTAAGGTTGATGTGAGTCTGCTTTAATAATATAAAATACAATACATATGAACTTCTAAATTAAAATAAATATTAACCTGACTCAGCAAAATAATAACTTCTTTATACATACATACATATATACATGTATGTCTCTAATTATTATACTAATGCATTTCTATGAAATTTCAATACATTTTTCACATAAATTTTATTTTTTTGGTTTATTTTTTACTTTTCGGTAGCTATTTTTTTCATTTTTAGTTTTTTGTATTTTTAAATCGCATAATAATACGATAACAACTAAAGAGTCATTTTTTGGTCATTTAACATTTCAATTATATTTAATTTTAAAAAATTATTAATTGTAAAATTAACATATATGTGACCACAAAGAAAAATAAATGCTAACAAAAAGATTATTTTTGACCATTTTTTTTTAAAATTTTCTATGTATTTTCTTACAAATTCATTTAACCAGAAATCCTCAAATATAACCAAATATAAGATCTATTACTCAATTTTTATGCTCATTGTCAAATAAAAGGCAACATAAAGAAATCAAACAAACAAAAAAAAAGTTGATGAAGACAAAAAAAAATGGCTATTGTATATAATTTGTACATTTGTGGTGTTAAAGAATGGACATCATGATTAGCATAAAATTTTTATTTTATTATTTATTTTATTCTATTAATAATTTCATCTTGTACTTACATATAGCAAATAAATAAATTTTAAAAGATTTTTAAATATAAATCCAAAGAAATCTATAAAGAACCTTTAAAAATCTTTAAAAAAAGAAGGAATAAAATGCCGACAAAAAGAAAATTTATTAAATAAAATGTACACATACATATACACATAGATGTTCAATTTAAAATATGATAAAATTTTTTTTTTTTAAATCATAAGAATATTATTTAAATATTATTAAGACATCATTTGGCAAAAAAAAAATTTTTTTAATTTTAAATCGTAAATCTTTTAGATTTTTTTTTTTAAATTAAATTCTATAGTAACTTCCTGCTTCCTTTTTTTGTTTTGTGTGTAATCTCATATTTATGTTACGCTTAATTTTCTATATTTTATTTTTAAACTATGGCATTAATAATTAAACCAATTTTGAAAATAAAGAGGTTCTGCTATTTTTTGAATCATCAATCGACTGTGATGCCATTTTTTTTTAAGTAGACTTATAGAAAAAATTGAATCAGAACATGAACTTAAAATTTATACAATGAAAACAAAATGGCTAACAAATTTTACAATTTAAGAAAGTGTTATGTAATCTAAAAGATATTATAAGATACAAATTTTAGTAGCTATAGTTATGTAAATAAATATTAGTATTTAAGCCGAACTATCTGACAGTTTGTTGCTTATTATTAATTATATATAAGTAATTAAACTGGGAATAGTAATAAATTAAGATCTAAAATAGAATAAACAAATATAACCATTAAAGAAAACTATAATATGAACTGTAACGGCTAAAGTATGGTTAGAGTACCGAAAGACATTGAAAAATATGATGACACACATACTTTAGCTAGAATAAGATATGATATATTTGTGTAGCTGAAGCCCCTATACTCCTCAAAGTTCCACGTTACTCAAAAAGACAAAATTATTAAAAAACTATAAAGCATAAGTACAATTGGAGTTGCGTACTAAACGCAGCAATAATATTAGATATTGGTTTTCTTTATTATTATTTATGAAAAACTCGATATATATACATATATATATATAAATATATTATATATAAAATCGTAAATAATAAGATTAAATCAAATCAGATAATAAATACAAGAGAAAATGTACAGAATTACAAGAGAAAAGAAAAAATCACTGGTTAAAATTCCAAGAAAACAAAAAAGTTTTAAATATAAAACGTGTTACGATTAATTAAAAATTGAAATTAATAATTTTTGCAGTAATCAAAAGTCCAAAGACCAAAATGGGTTCGAATTTCAACTGATATTGAGAGTTCGGTATTTAAAAATAAGAATTTGTAAAACGGATTGTTTTAATTTTAACTTTTTTCGTATATATATAAATATCCATTTTAGAAAACTATTTGTTCAAAGTAGCAAGCTCTGATATTATTCATCTATATATTTCCTAGTAATATATTTTGGAATATATTAGCAAAAGGAATGGTTATGTGAAAAAGAATTATAGAATAAATAGTTGCGAGCATAATGTCGAGTGATTTATACATAAATGTATCCTGATAAAAATAGTTTGTTGACTAGACTGATTAATGTTTTTCCAACTAAATAGTTTCACATCAAACTGTATTATACATGTTTTTGTTCCTTGCAAAATAATCTCAAGGCTCTTTCAAGGCTCTTTATCATGTGAATTTCAAATTTAAGAACAACATAGCATGTACATATTTAAAATAACAAAATTTTAAATTTTTACAAATTTAATTTAATGGTACCTAAAGTATAGTATAAAAAAATTTACCCTTAAACATCTTATCTTTATCACAGCACTGAAACAAATGATACAATGACAAAATGGCAGAAAATTTTCAGCGTGTAAAAATGATGCAATAACATACAAAATGCAATGAATAAATTGCATAAAATTTTCAGCTTCAGCGTAAACTGTTGCGCTGAAAGAGAGAATGATAATTTTCAACTCTTGTGCAGGAAATTGTCAGCGTCAACAGCAACGCCAAAAAAAGTAATGAAAATTTTACGCATCTCATGTAGAAATTTTTCAGCGCTAAATTAAGCGCAGAAGGTGGCGTACAAAATACTCGACAAAATATTCTACACTGCTTTCATAGCTGAAAAGTGCAGTTATTTCACAAATTCTAAATTTACTAAACCAATCGCAAAGTTTTACAGTGTAAAAAACTTTTTGGCTGTGATAGTATTTGTAAAAAGCGGTAAACTGCTGAAAATTTTTTATCTTGGTGATGAATGAATGATAAGAGTATTCATGTATATTATATAGCGCCGTATTTACATACATACATATATGTATTTTATTGTACTTATAAGAAATTATTCTATGAATGGAAATATTTTTAAAGAAATATTGCAATGTATGGCGATATACTTATAACAATATTAATATACTATGTGCGCATTAATATAATATAATATTTAAAATTATATTTACTATTTTGTAATTTAATATACATTTACCGCTTAGTATTAAATGGTACTATAGAATATTTGAAAAAGTTTTGGATTGATAATCGTTATGTGGAAGGTTAGTAATCTGCTTTTGAAGAATGTATGTATAAACATATAGTTTGAATATATGCACAACCCATAGTTCTAGAAATTATAAAATTCACCCAAATTATTTTAAAATACTACAAAATTAAAAATAATATTATAAACAGTGAGTGACAGGCTATGAACATACTAACGGTTCGTACGGGTATCTAAGAGTTGACAAAGGCAACTAACTGTATTCTTCCTCGTTTTTTTTGCTAATTTTTCGACTTCTGATTATAGATCAAACATTCGTAAAGAACAAAAGGTCATACATATCTGCAAATTAATTTTAAAACTTTTATATTATTGTATAAAAATAACTAACTTTATTTTTTATGCTTGTATTTAATAAAAATTGATTTATTTTATATTAAAAAAAAATATCTTCAATTACATTGTATTTTAATCAAACTAGTTATACACAATATTATTATTGTGTTTTCTTAATAACATGTGGTAAATCATAAACACCACGAACACATTTTAATTTAACACCGGGTACATCTTGTAAACGACCAACACGACACAAAACAATATTATGTTCTTGTAAATTATGTCCAATACCAGGAATATATGCAACCATTTCTTTACCGGTTGATAAACGTACTAAAACACATTTACGATTGGCTGAATTTGGTTTTTTTGGTTTTTTAATTAATGTTTTTAATATGACACCTTTTGCAAATGGTTTACCATCTAATGGTTGACGCGGTGGTCTTGTTTTATAATGGGGACCATTACGATGCATTTGAGCTAATGATGCCATATAACGTGTTATTATCGATGACGATGATGATGTCCATGATGATTTTAAATTACTACTAAATGTATTAATATAAGCTGAAAGGCAAAAAAAAAAAGAATATTACCAACTTTTGTATTATTTTAAGCAAAAGAAAATATATATATATATATAAATCTTAGTAGAAATAGCAATTATGACTAAATAGAGAGAATGAAAAGGAAAAAAATATATTATTTGGGGGTTATTAAGAAAAAGGATTTTATATGTAGATATCTTTCAAGAACTGTTTGAAAAATTTTCTAATTGTAACATTTATTTTTCAACAATGTATGCTTCATAAAGATATTGAAGATATAAAATAGCTAAACGTTAAATACCCACCCGGAAGATTTTCTTTTGAATTTACTGGTATTAAGCATTCAATTTTTATGTCAAAAATATGGTAATTCAAAAAATCTATTGATTTAACAGTTAAAATACCTGCTCTAATACATAGGTATTATTTAAAATTGAAGTATTACAATTGATTTGAAAAATAATTTTTCCCTTAATTTATTTTTTATATTATTAAAAATAAATATAGCAATTGCTTGCTCTTCAGTCAGCAGTTTTGGTCAGTTGATTAACCTATTAAATCGGTTGGTAAAAAATCAAAATAAGACATTTTTAAACAAGATAACTTGTTTTATTTTATTGAATACTGATTTAGTTTAAATATATCAACAAAATATCGATTATTTTAAAATTCATTTTGATAAAAAGCAACCAAACCTGTAATTACTACATTCATTTTATTTTCGAAATGATTTAATTTTTTTTTAGAACTTACCGTGAAATCTGTTATAACAACAACAATAATAGACTAAATATTTTTTTTGTTTTGAAATTTTCACATCAAAATTCTTCTATAATTATTTAAATTGAAAATTTATTTCAATGAATATTTTTTCTCATACAAAAATCCATGAGAACTGAATAAATCAATCTATGGTCCATCCAAGTGATTTAATTCAATCAGTTTTTATTTTTAACTCTTAAAGAAAAACAAAAACAAATAAATAACAACGCTTGGTACAACGCTGTACCTTCTAAAATTTCTCACAAAACCAAAGAAAAAAAGAAATTATTATTAATAATAATTTCATTTCTGTACTTTTACTATTATTATAAATTTTCATGAAAATATGATTGAACTGTGTTATATAGAACAAGAGATTGAAGCACAAGAATAATAAAAACAAGAACAAAAATCCGTCAATATCATCAGGTTTAGAATATGTATTTGGTTTTTTTTTTTTCAAATAAAGGTTAAAAAATTATACTTTACAGGATCACGATCATCATCAAGAGTCCTTTAATATAAACAAAAATGTTTGTTTAAAGAACGGAGTAAAATGATGAGTTTTATGTAGGAGGAAATTAAAAAAAAAAAAAGAAAAAATACAGAAAATCATTTCGAAATCACAATAATAGGAACAAAAAGAAAATACGCTAAGAATTTAATGTATTATTATAATTAAAACATATTTGTATGGGCTGACCAAATATACAACATATAACTGGACTTACTATTGTTTGTAATATGCACTCTTTTCTATTATTGTTATATATAAAATGTTATGTGCATTGAGGGATGGAAGGATTCATTTGTAATATGCACATATTATTAAAAATATTTTTATTATAAATTTTTGTTTTTTGTTTAGAATCCTTTTGCTTTTGTTATTTTGTCTTTTTTTTCAAGGATTATAAGGAAGTTCTTTCACAAATGATAAAAATAATAATATATGAATATACATTATACGTATATGTATATAGTCATCTGTTGTTTTATTTTGAAGTTAAATTATTAATTTTTTCTTTTTACTATCAGTTTAGGTTTTTCTTCAATGCTAAAGTGACCAGTTTCCAGTCTAGAGTGACCATGAAAATACTTTGCTGTAAAAGTTTTATATAGCGAGAAAAAGTAAAGAAATGAGGTTCTGTAAGAAGCTCCATTTTTTTTCATACATCAAAATTTAATATAGGTATTTATTAAAAATTGATTACTAACACCTACAAATAGATTGAGTAGAGGTAAAAAATTAAAATTTGGATAACGACAAGTTTCTTTGAATACAAGTTAAATTTTTTTCTGCTATTTCGAAATAAGTTATATAACCTTGAAACGCTAATTACCAACTTTAAA
This sequence comes from Poecilobothrus nobilitatus, assembly GCA_947095535.1. Lineage (NCBI taxonomy): Eukaryota > Metazoa > Arthropoda > Insecta > Diptera > Dolichopodidae > Poecilobothrus > Poecilobothrus nobilitatus. The sequence continues at coordinate 87,851,638 of OX352773.1, read as the reverse complement.
TTGAATATTCATGTAATTGTTCTTACCGAAATCTGGTTACATAGTGTGGAAAATAAATTTTCAGTTACCAAATATATTCTGAAGAATTCGAGGAAAGTAATTTTTTTGGGAGTGAAACTATTCAAGTAAAACCTTAACATATTTGGTATATATAAGGTACACGAAACCCGTGTGGATTAAGGACCCCCTTTCATTAATAAATTTGATGAAAGGGAGTCCTTTTATTTGATGACCTTTCAGTTCAAGAAATCTTTAATTCTTGATGACTTCAATCTAAACTTACTGAACTTTGGGTGTGCTGATATCTATTTATATACAAACACCCTATTAAGCAACGGTTTCCCAATTTGCAATAATACTTCAGACCAATTTGCAACTAGATTTGGTAGGAATTCAAAAACGATTATAGACCACTTTATATCTGATATCACTGAAAACAAATACTCATTTTGTATATTAGACTCCTGTTTGTCCGATCACCAAATGTTCTTCATAAGTTTATATAAAAAAACAATTACTGAGAAAAGCAGCCATTTTAAAACTATTTTAAATTATGAAAAAATAAATAATCCTAATTTTTGGAATGGTCTCTACGCCTATGATAACTTTGATTCAAAATAATTGATAAATTAACAGAAACTGTTAATGCGAATACTCAACGTATTCCTGTTAAAAATAGCAAAAAGAAGAATACATAGATTACCGAAGAAATATTGAGTGAAATGAGAGTTAGGGATTCTTTAAATATACGAAAAAGTATTCAGAAGTTATACAATAAATATAAAGCAGAGCTTAAAAGGCTCGTAAATGATTAAAAAAAAATATTTTTCAAATGAAATCACGAAAAGGCATTCAAATAATAAAAAAACTCTGGGATTGTTACAAAAAAATAATGTTTAAATCAAATAAGTCTCAATCTAGCAATAAAACTAAAGTGATTCACTCCAATCAACATATTTTAGAAAAATAAAACGAAATTGCCTAGGCTTTCAATGAATAATTCATAAATGTAACTTATAAGATAAATGTATCTGCAAATAGCATAGATATAATGTATACTTATGAATCAATTCCATAGAAATATCTATAATTACTGCCAACTAGATCCAAGTTTTTAAATCTCTCAATTCGGCAGCGGCTACAGGGCTTGACAAATTTCAACAAGATTTATACAAAAATTTTCCATTTTTTTATTTGCTACTAAAATACATGCATAATTTATTTTTGTATTTAATGAAATATGTACAGTTTTTATACAGTAAAACTGGTCACTTCTAGACACAAATAATATTAAATATTAAAAATGAAATACATATGTACATATATATGGAAAAAAAAAAAAATTTTAATTTTATTTTTAAAATTCATGAAATGTGATTTAAGCCCTTTCTTATTCTCATTTCGAAATAATGACCGAAAAAGAGATAATTTTTTTTTAAAGTTATTTTAAAATTTTAAAAAAGGATTTACTTATAAAATTTTTTTTTTTTTAATAAGAGCATCTGCTTTATAATTTATTTATATGCATGTACATTTCATTATTGAATATTAAGATAATCTTAAGTTAACTGGACAAAAATCTAAGAGCTAATATATAAATCAAAAAAATTGAATAAAAGTATGTTCATTTATTATGAAATTTATGAAGATTTTAACAACTATAGACTTTATTGAAAAATGGAGTCTTAAAAATTTTTTTCTTTGTTTAAATTTTAATACATATACAAAATAATAATCCGCTGTTATCCTTTTTTCTTTATTTGAAGAACAAAATAATTATTATAATTTAAATTATAATTATATCCTTTATTTTTTTGTTAATGTAAGTACTAACTTATAATAAATTTAATCAAATGTATTTTATTCCATCTTAATTTTTATTTTTCTTGCTGATAAAATTCATCCTTACCATTTTAATTTTAATCCTTTTCTAGAAAATATTATTTCATTTAAGAAGATTGTAGTAATTTTAAAAAAATTTAGGTTTCTAATGACAAAATTTGAATACATAATGTTCTAAAAATAAGTTCAATGCTTTATAAAATACAATTTCAAACTATTATTTCTTTTTAAGAAGCGATTAAACAAATATTTTGTGTTAGTTAATACTATATAATAAATAATAATTAATATGTATGTATATGAAAGCGATATGATTTTATTAAATAAATTAATTATTGCTAGGTATATCGTGATACTGTTGTAGGTATATCGTGAAACAGTTTCTTATGGATTGAAACATATTTAAATTTTATAGGATTTATAGGATCTATAAATCGCAAACAAATAGACAAACATTCGCTTATATATACATATATAGATTTTCTATTTTCCTACATACAGACTGTTCCCAGATAAGTGCACTGATTTATGCCGTTGTATATAGTTTAGTGAGTAGATCAAATTTTCGTATGGAACCAATGTTCAGTGCTTAACAGTATCCGCAATATGAGGGCTCAAAGTTAATTTAAAATTTTTATTTTTATTTTAACGTAAATAAGATAAGCAAATAGTTTAAAAGAAGTTAGAAACCCAACGCTATAATTTGACGAAATATTGCGATTAGAGTCTATCTTTTCGTTTTTTAGAATTACACAACTATATTTTAAATTTAGATTAAAATAACAATTCGAATGTAGAAACCATAGAGAATTAAAAAATTGTTAAAAATATTATTAAGAATAAACAAAAATCAATTTAAATAACAAAAACAATAGTATAAATAACTTTAGCAAAGAAAGCAAAGAGATGTAAATTAAAAATTTAATTAGGTAGATGGAGTGAATCGAAGATTAAAGATAATTAGATTTCAATATGCAATTTTTAATCAAACACAAAGGCATAAATTTAAAACAAATTCCATAGTTAATGTTTAAGCAATAACCTACAAATTATAAAAACAATCTTACTTTTGTTTTTTATTATTATTACTAACTATCTGTAATCTTTACAAGAAAAAAATATATGTAGTTAATTACTTTTAAGAAAAAATATAACATGTTCATTATTTTTTTTCTAAGTTTTGTCATAATCAGTCATTCTACGGTAATAATTTTTAAACTTTAAAATTTCTTTTTATTTTTCCTTAAAAAAAAAAAAACAAAGAATTTTCTTATAACCATTACGTATTTTAAACAATAGATATCATAATTTAACCTATTGTTCCTATTGTACGTCCTTTTTTTATAAAGTCATCCGTCATTATTTCTTCTTTTTTGTCATGTTTTGTATTCTTAATAAGAGTTGTTTGATCAGTGGTGGTCAGTATTTAATTTTAAGACTTTCTTTAAAAAATTTCCAAAGAATCTTTTCACAAAACATCATGTATGATCACCCTTTAATTCTATGGTCAATGTGCCAATCAAATAATCAAATTTCATAATTTCATCTTTTTTTATTCTTAAAATTTTGTCCTTAAATAGAAAAATAAAGAAGAAAATCAAACTCTAATCAAAAACAGTACAAAAAAAAAAAATTATGAAATTTTATTTTTATCAAAACATCAGGAGGACATGTGCCACACGATCAAAAAGAAAGCATAACAAAAACGCATGGTTTGTAGTTAAATACTAAGAATTTTATTGATATATCCAAAGAATTGATTGAAAAAAAAAGGATAATAATCATTTAAAAGTAATAATTTAAAAAAAAAAATAAAAAGATGTTATATAGCCGATCCTGTGACTTGTGAGAGTTCTGATGGTTGGCTATGCCGGAATTAATGGTCAATTAAAATACATAATACTTAATGTATTATGTTCGATATGGCAAAAGTAATGCAATCCTTTTATTTTTGTTAAAATTTGATTCTTTTACCAAATATAATTTACAATGAAATCTCAAAAAAAATCTGAAAAGTTGTGATATTTTTAAACTAATTTAAGATTTTCGAAAATGATTTGCAAAAATAAAATTTTCTTGAAAAATACCATCTGGTTTTTGTTTTGATAGTAAGAATGAAATTGTGTTTTATTAGAAGATAAAAAAAAATGTTCATCGATTCTAAAATTACATTATTATTCAAAATAAAAATTTTTATTTTAAATTTTATATGTATTAAAAGATTTTTCCTGGTTTTATATGACATTTTCTTAGAAAACTTATTATAGAAAAAAACAAAAATTAATATTTGGGAAATCAATAACTACAAAATAAACATTCTGTGTAACCAAATGCAGACATTCACAATTCTGAGCTCTATCAAAATGATATGGTCTAAATTATGTATAAAATTTGTCAACTTTTGGTCATTATATAATTTTTAAGAAGTTTTTGTCCCACAATAACTTTAACGAAGAATTTCATATTTTTAAATGAAAAAAACTCAAAACTCAAATTTGAGCAATGTTTCTTTAAAGACTTATAGGATTCCTTACTTGTAAATATCTTTCTAAATATCAAATTATTACTTCAACTCTATTAAGAAAACGGAAAATATTACAAAATTTTTAATAAAAATTTTAAAAAATTATTTCAGAATTGGTCTAAATTCTTACAGGATCATCTTAAAGAAATCTATAAAGAAATCTTTCTTTTTTTTCTTCTAAGAAACTTTAAAGAATCGTAAGTGAATCTTAGATGAATTATTCACAATATCTTAATTGATTTTATATAAGCGATAACTTATAGCTTGAAAAAATCTCTAGAAATAACCTATTTCTATAAATAAAACATAGGTGGTCATTTTAGAATTGTGATAATCCTTACAAGAATTTTTTAAATCCTTGAATTGGTTATACTACCAGGTGTTAGAAAGTTTTTTTTTTTTTTAATTAGCAAAAATTCTAACAATATAACAGATTAAAATTATTCAAATTGGCCTTTTTCTTTGTTGCTATATAATATATATAATACCAGATATCTGTAAGTTTACCTGTTACCACATTCCACATTAACAAAGAAAAAATTTTTAAATCCTGTTTAAAAATAAATAAAGAAAATAATTTTTTGTGCGATAAATCTGAATGGAAACAAAAGAATAGGAAACATTTTGAAATTGGAATTTTTCATTATGTTGAAATAAGAATAATATTGGATATTGTTATTTCTTCCTTGTTCTCTCTGTCAACGGTTTTAATTTTTGTTGAATTTAAATTATTATGTACATTTCATGTCCAAGCAATTGAATAGATTAGTGATATTTAAAAAAAAAAAAAATTATTTTTGAACGGATTTATTTTTGCAAATATAAAAAGTACAGCTTTCTTATTATTTAATTTGCATCAATATTAAAATGGTCATAAGTGTTAAAAATTACACGTAAAAATCCGGAGCGATACGAAATGTCGGTTTTCAGTTTTTTTTAAATCTCGGTAAATCTCGTACAGCAAAAATAATACATTAAATTTTAGGTTTCGTATTTTTATTACGTAAAAAACTTAAAAAAATTACGAAATTAAAGAAGTGAGTAGATCACAACTTAAATATGCTTCCTAATATAGATCGAGATTCTATATTAGGAAGTATATTTAAGTTGGTTAAAAAATCAAAGTTGATCCTTTTTCCAGAGTATTTATGAATTCATGTATGCGAGACTTTGGTTACAAAATCAGGATTTTAGAAAATGAAATAGAAATATATAAAGATTTTGAAAAAAAAGGCAATCCTGATTTTGTAACCAAAGTTTCGCATACATGAATTCATAAATACTCTGGAAAAAGGATCAACTTTGATTTTTTAACCAACTTAAATATGCTTTCTAATATAGAATCTCGCATAGACATATATATAAAAATATAAAATACGTACTGTTTTACATTAATATTGTTTTACATTTCTAATATTTTACTTATATATAAGTTTATATTTTTAAATTTTTTTCAGGTTTGAATATTACAAAAATAGATTTTATTACATATTTTATGAGAAATAATAACTCGAGACTTTATTTCTCAAGAAGTCGAGAGATTCAATTGAAAGAGAAAGAACACCCCGGGGCTTTATGTCTCAATTACTATGAGAGATAAGACCCCAGGGCGTTATTTCTCATAACACCAATTTATGTCTTCTTTTTAAAATTCTCATTATTTTTTATTAGATGTAAAATAACACCCGGGACTTTATTCCTCAATCACAATGAGAAATAACAGCCCCGGATATTATTTGTCATTAAATGTGAAATAATACTTTCGCGGCTTTATTTCACATTTAATGGGAAATAACACCCAGGAGTTTATTTTTCCTATTTTCTATAAAACTAAAAAAAGGGAAATTACCCCTTCTTGAAATCCGCAATTTGACACAATAATAAAATTCATATAAGAATACTGGTTTCAATATTTAATGAGAAAATTAAAAGAGCCGTAACTCATATGTTTTAAGACAGTTGATTTAGTAGTTCGATTTAGTAATTCAATTTTTAATAGTTTATTATTTAAAAATTAATATCTTTGTTTCGTTTTTACAAAATCTCGTTCTTTTATTTTAAACACAAAAAAAAAACAAGATTTTGTAAAAACAAAATTTTGAAAACCGAGTTTTCGTATTAGACCCGTAAAAATCAATTATGAATTAATATTATTGTATTCGACTTACTTTAGGTCTTAGAAGTTTGAGTTTTTGGTAAATTACTACAGCGCTATTAGCCTAGTAAGATATGAAAGTTGCGCTATAGAACTAAAGAATGACCTATACTTGTCGTATGTTTAAACAAGTTAAGTAAATATATAACTAAATATATAATCGTAGAAAAGCCGTCGATCCAGAAAAAAGATAAATTATGATTGCCATTTCAAAACAATAAATCAGAGTAATTGAACCAGAAAATACTGTTAATGTCAATATATGAAGAAAGCTTATTTGAATATATTCATAGTTGATACTGTGCGCTGTATCACAGAATAATAAAAAGTATTAAGTTGCAAATATAACAATTCAAATAAATTCGATAAGAAAATCTATTTGAATATGTTTTGTCTACTGGAGTAAAAATGATAATAAAGGTCGTAATAATATTAAGTATTTTTTTTTAAGTTCAAAACAAAATCTGGAATGAAACTTTTGTCATTAAAAGAAAAAAGAATAAAAGCTAGTAAGAACTAAATATTATACACCTGTATGTTCATATGTATATTCCATTAATATAATTTAATGTGTTCTTCTACCATAAATTGAAACATAAAAATGAAATATTTATCAAGATGTACAGTAATTTAATAATTTAATTAAATAATTGCATACATACTTACATATAATATACGATATTTATCATAAAAATACTAACCGAAAATTAAATTAAAAAATTTATAAGAAAAACTTCCTACCTTTGCAAGCAAGTTGTTTTGTTATAGATAATGTCTGTTTTAAGAAATTCATTTTTATTCATCTAATTTTTTTGAAATTTACTTTTTTATAGTGTTAATCATTTAATCAAAATAAAAATTAGAGTTTTTTATAATCATATAATAAATGAACCAAAACAAACTTTTTTACTGCTTTTACTTAATAAATTGTGGGGTTATGTAAACAATTAACAAAGTATTTTGACAATTCTATTTTTCTACAAAACTTCATCGACATTCGGCGCATTTATTTAAAATTGTGTGGTTGCTGTCCTTAATAAATTAAAAAAAAAAAATCCTATGGTCGAAAAGATGTGGTAAAACAAAATTAAAGAAAATATTGGTGGTGAATGGTGAATTTCTAAATGTCAAAAATTGTTTTCTTTTTTTTCTTTAAATTTGTTATTTTATTGTTTTAATACAAAAACTTGTTTTAAGGATGAAATTCTAATAATTATATTAGTTTAAAGTTATTTTAAAAAATAAAAGAAGTAAATAATGTGTGATTCAGTTGAAATTCAACAATATTTAGAACAAGTAAGAGAAGCTGACAAATGAATTCAAATTTATTACCCTTAATTTTAGTTATCACAAGTTGAAGAAGCCTTAATATTATGCGAAAATGAAGTGGAAAAAACATCCTTGGAAAGTTTAAAAAATGACTTAACTGAATTATTGCAACTTACAATACAAACTCAACAACAACAGAAACATCATATAGAGAAGAATGATAAAAGTTGTGACAAAACCGATACAATACAATCGATTGCAACTAATGGCATAACAAAGGCTGATCCAGCTGGTATTGATGATGAAATGGCACTTTTTATTTCTGAAATAAAAAAAATTGAAACTACTTCCAAGGATGTCAAAGAGTGTGTTGGAGAAAAAGAAGCACAGTTGAAATTGGAGGACATTAAAGTGATAAAATCATTATTCAAATATATAAAATTATATTGTATATTCTATGTCTTATATTTTTAGGAAGAATTACTTTTGATGGTTGGCCAGAAATGTTCAGCGCCACATCAGCATTCATGGGGCAGTACAGCTTATCATAATGCATTAATATGTGGTATTGATAATACAAAAGAATATGAAGTAGATGATTTACAGAATTTTTGTGTTCGTGTAATGTTTACAAATCCCACTCATCAAGAGATGTTACCATGTTCATATTATTTAGAAGGTGAATGCCGTTTTGATGTTGATAAATGTCGTTTTTCCCATGGCGAATTGATTCCATTTCGAGAATTAAAGGAATATCATGAACCGGATTTTACAAAATTAGAAAAGCATTGTATAGTTTTAGCAAAAATGAATGATAAATTATGGCATAAAGGTAGAGTATTAACAGCAAACTTTGATACAAAAACATGCCTGGTTCGTATTGATCGTGGTAAAAAAGAAATTGATTTAAAATTTGAAGATTTACTTCCAATGTTTTATGGTAAATTCAAATTGAATAAATTTAAATTTTATTTTTTTAACTAAAAAAACCATTTTTAGATGATGATTTAACAAGTGATTCATCAACAGATCCTAATGACAGCGACCGTGAATCAGATGTTGATTCAAATCTTACATCAGATCGTTATTTAGATGCAGCAAAAGAAGCTAAATTAATCGAACGAAGCTTATTAAGTCCGAATGCAAATGCAAAATTAGGAGAATGGGAAAAGCATACAAAAGTACTTAGAAACTTTAAAGCAATATAAGTTAACAATTATTAAATTATGTTTTTTTTTATTGTTTCTTTAAGGGTATTGGATCAAAAATTTTACAAAAAATGGGTTATATTGTTGGAACTGGTCTTGGTACAAACGGAGAAGGTATTGTTGTACCGATTAGCGCACAAATATTACCACCAGGGCGTTCATTAGATCATTGTATGGAATTGCGAGAAATGGCAAATGGTGATGAAAATTTATTCAGCGTTGAACGTAAAATGAAAAAGGAACAAAAGCGAGCAGAAGCACAAAGTGCAAAACAATATCAAAAAGAAATAAATCGATCTGATATGTTTTCATTTTTAAATCAGAATATTTTAACTGGTGTTGGAGATAGTAACGACGATACAGATGATCTAAAAAATCGATCTAATTTTATAAATAATCAACAAAAACCAAAATCAAGTGATTATAAAAACCATTCAGTAAAAAATTTGAATGTTGAAAGTGTTCGCTTGGCAGATGATATAAGAAGAAAAGAAAAAGAAATAGACAAGTTAAAAGAGAGTATGAAAAGGCATACAAGTGGTACAGATGTACATAAAAAAATGCAAAAAATGATGACAATTAAAGATCAAGAATTAGAAAATTTAAAAAAATCTGAACATTATTTAAGTAAAGAACAGAATTCCAGAAAGAATAAAAGTAAATTGGATATTTTTTGAAAATTGAAATTCTATTTTATATATTGTTCCATTTTTTTTAAAATTTTTTAATTTATTAATAAACAATTAACACCGAAATTAAGTTGTTTTTCTTTTTGTAACCTAAAGGTTAAAAGAATATCTAAATAGATGAGTTGTTTCGTGTAAAAATATAGTACAGTCTAATTTTGACAGTTAGGATCTTACCTTGTACCATATGCCGGTTTTTATTTGGAAAAAGTAATTGTAATTTCAGTAAAGTTTAAAGACCAGATTGGAATAAAGCTTCTGTTCGTATATTAAAATTAAAAATTATTCTTTAACATTTTATTCACTTGCAACTTAACTTTTTAATACAACCCTTTCTTTTATTTTTTTTTTATTTAAAATTAAATAATTTTGGTATAATATCACCACAACGTCCAGCAATTTTAATATCAGCTAAATGATCACCTCTTGTTTCACCGATATTAACAATAGCAACTGGTAAATTAATATCTTTTGCTTGTAATATAATTCGATAACCAGAATATACTAATAAACTTGAACCTAATACTAAGACACCATCGCTTTTATAAACCATTTCAGCAATATATTCAACACGTTCTAATGGTATATTATCACCAAAAAATACAATTTTTGGTTTCAAATAACCTTTTTTACATTTTGGACATGATGGTATTTTAAAACGATCTACGTCAGACTGAGGAATATCAACATCACCATCTGGTCGCATCATATCAGGTGCTTTTATATGAAACTCTGGATTAATTGTATTTAAAATATCTTGAAATGAATGACGATCAATAATATAATCACATGACAAACAAATAACATCATAACCAGATCCATGTAATTCTATAACATTTTTTGAACCAGCTTTACCATGTAAACGATCAACATTTTGTGTTATAATACCTTGTATACGTCCTTCCCGTTCAAATCGAGCTAAAGCGTTATGTGTTGAATTTGGTTCTTTTGCAGAAAATGTTGGCCAGCCAACATAATTCCTACAAAAATATTTAAATTCGGTCAATGTGTTCGATCAAAAATCAAAAATAACGCATGCATTTTTTTAAATTAATTATTCAATTATTTTGTTTTTAAATTTCTTTTTAAATGACGTTTTTAATTACCTTGTCCAATATCTAAGGCGAACTGATTCATGTTTTACAAATTCTTGATGTTGAATTGGTTTATGATTTGATCTGGCATATAAACCAACACCTTCAGAACGATAATCCGGTATTCCTTCAAATTAAAAGTTTTCAATTATTAAAACTAAAATTTTAACCAATATAATTATGAACCAGATTCTGTAGAAATTCCTGCTCCTGTCAAAACTAATATATTTGGTCTTGACATTAAAAAATTCTCTAATAATTGAATTTCATGATCTTGTACTGGTTTATGTGCTGGTACAAAATTTATTGATTTAAAATTTTTTATACTATTTTTCAAACTTAATAAATGTGCTAATTTCATAATTTAAGTAATTAATAATAATTTTTCAGATACTTTTACTTTATCAATTTGTAATTAATTCAAGTTTAAACATATATTTAAACTAAAAAAATAAAAAGAATTAAAAATCATTACTAAATAAGTAAAAAAATATTTTTCAAAAGTTAATTTTTAGGATCTTTTATTATTTTCCTTTATTTTATTATAGCCTTGTACCTATCAATTGTAATTACCTAAGCTTTCAGAAAAAAATAAATAAATAAATAACAGGTGATTTCAATTTGTCATATTTTTTTGAAAATTGAAATATTGGAATTGAAACAAAATAAGTTTAGAACAAGATTTTAGTACAAAACTGTAATTTGTTTTTGTGCAGACTGGAGTTTTTTTTAGTGGAACGTGGAATGGAAGGTTGTAAACAACTATACTAGTAAAAAAAAAATTTAAATTTGAATTTGAAAATATTTGATTTTATTTTAAAATTAATTTTGTTGCAAAACAAATTGTTGAATTTATAAGAAATCACAATTTTGTAATTATGTACCTATATATTTGTATAAACTTATAAAAAGGTGAAAAGATGTGTATTTTTTTTATGAAAAAATTATAGTGATATATACATACATACATTTTATAAACTTTTTTAATATTTTTATAATTAATATGTATTTGAATTGGAATATTTTTTGTAATTAATTTTAATAGGTACATATAAAGAAAAAAAACTATAGAAAATTTTATTAAATCGTTGCTTTTTTTGCATTAAAATTTAAAACCGGCTAGTTATATAAATATAAGTATTTGTAAGCAAACTCTAGTGACGCGCTTAAAATAAATTTAATACATGGATAATGGATGTAGTTATAAGACTTTAAAGTATTTCTATTACACACATATGTAAGTATGTACATCCATGTTTTTTTTTATTAATTTTCATGAAAATTGGACATTGAAATATTTATTTTTGGTTAAATAAAACAAAAAATCTAAAAATTCAAAATCTATCATTTATTATTTTTCGCACTATAATTTGAAAACAACTGATATTTACAGTTATGTGCTTGATAATATAAATACATAAATATTATATAAATATAAATACATAATTTAGAATTTAAGTGATTCTTTATTTCACTACACATACTTATAATAACTTAGGAAAGCATATTATATAACACATTTGGTAGTTCACAATTTGAAATAAAAATATAAGATACCAAAGTTGTTTCTATACCTAAAATTAATCTTTTTATGTATGTATAATATACTTAGGTGTTATATTAGATTCCAATTTTTCCTTTTTTTTTTTTAAGAAAAATTATTTTCTCAGTAATTTTCCTGCCAATTAAAAATGACTTAAACGCGTATTTTATTGATTAATAAGCCATGTATTTAATATCTGAGTTTTGTTGTGCTTTACGAAGCTGCCTAAAATTCGTGCAAGATATTTTTTTTCTATAATAAAAGTTATTCAATATGTATTGATATCAGAAGTATTTTTTAAAAAAGTTTCACTGTAGGTGTGCTTTAAATTTTTAGCTAAATTTTTTACCAATCTAATCAAAAACGTTATTGGACTAAATGCATACTTTTTTGTTATTTTAATCAAACATCAATAATTTATTTCGTAACAATGAAAAAAAAAAAAAACAAAAGAAAGTAATTTAGCAACAGCTGATTCTTACGTTTAAATAAAAAATTAAAAGAATCTGCAAAAGAAAATTGTTTCTAAGAATAATAGGAGCAAAAAAAAAAACAAAAAAAAATCAAATAGGCAGGTAAGAAAATATGATTTTGACAATTGCTTCAAATTTTTTTCCCGTTACTAGTTATATACGTCATAAATATACTTGTACAAAAATATTGAATGATTTATTAAACAAATAAAATAAAATTCTCAATTTTTATGATTTTATTCTCCTATTTTTGTATTATTTGACTGTTTTTTTTTTTATTGTTTTGTAATGCGCCTGGCATTTAAAAATTATTGTTGTGACTTGTGTGTGTACAATATTGCGATGCGACTTGCGAGTTACGATTTTTAAATTATAAGGCGAATTCACTCTTATTTTCTTCTCTATCTTTAGTTTTTGCTCAATATTTTGACGTTCTAGCAAATTGTTATTGTTGTTGTTGGTCTTTTTATATCCTTTCATATTACATTAATGTAATTTGTATAGTAGTCGACTTTTAGGATCGTACCGATTTATATCATTAACGGTTTTTTGACATAAAAATTGCGGATAAAAATAACAGTAATTATTTAATTTTATTTTTTAATTTTCTTTTCTTTTATTTTGTAATCAAAGAAAAGAAGTAAAACATAAACATACACAAAATAAAAAGAATTGAATCTCATTTAAAAAAAAATTTTTTTTAAATTCTTATTGTTTTTTGTTTTTTTTTTTGAGTAAAGAAAAGTCGGTTCAATATTGTAAAATTTATATATCTACATTTTACTTATTATATATATAAATGTATATAATTTTTAAAACACATAATTATGTATTATATTTAAAATAAATTCAAATTAAAAAAAAAGGGAAAAAGAAAAAAAAAAAATAGAAAATTTAACAAATGAAGAAGAAAATAAAATGGAAAGAAAATTTGAAGTTTTTAGTGTTGAATAAATTAATATTGGGACTATATATTAAAACTAAATAAGTAATTAAAACTAAATAAATAAAATTGAATATTTAATTTTATTCAACCTAGAGACATTTAATTTGAATATATTTTTATAACACAACAAATTATAATAAAAAAAAAAGAAAAAACTTCTTAAATATAAAAATCGCCTATAATTATGCAAACCTTGAAATACACAATAAAAAGGTAAACTTATTTGTTACATGTTACATATTATATACAAGGTACAGAATAAAATTAAATATTTATTTTAACTGTTATTTTAAAATACATGTATAATCTGCCTTCTTTAGTTAAAAAAATATATATATATATATATATACATATATATGTGCCCATACCAAAAATAGTGCTTAGTCTCATCTTTTAGTAAATTTTACGAAACCAAATATAAGCAAAAATATAGTGTACTTACATTGGTGTTAAAATATTTTAAAAAAATTGAAATTTTCTAATCTAATGGAAAAGAAATTTTAAATTTTAATTAAAAATTTAGAATGAAGAAAAAATGTAAAAATTAAAAAATGAAAGTGCAATAATTTTCATCAAGAAATGGAAGAAAAAATTTAATAATTTAATAAAGTTTTACAAAAAATTTTTAATTAAGAAAGTTGCAAAATAAAAAAGGATTATAACTTTAGTTTTTTTTTTTCTATTTTTTCTTATTTTCACTGTTAAACAGCGAAGGACAACGAAAAAAGGAATTTCTTTATTTGAATGTTGCGTTTTAATGTGATTCAAAATTCAATCAAAAAATAAAAAGTCCTTTAATGGTATAAAAAGTAATAAAAAAGTGGTAAATTTATTGATGTTTTTTTTTACTAAGAAATTTGTCGTTTATATCCTTTTTTGTATAAGTGGAGAAAAAAAAAAAATATTGAAAATTATTCAGCAAAATAAATGAAAAAATAAAACTACATACTCACTGTTTTATTAAATATTAAAATATCAATAATATATTAAGTAATTTGTTTTTTCGTTTTCATTCGTTGTGTACTTTAATTTTTTTTTTTTTTATTTATTTGTGTATTCTTATATTATTACTCAATTTGCTTTAATATAAAAATAAGCAATAAAAGAAACAAAAAAAAAAAAAAAATTTAAGTGTAAATTCAATTAACAAAGTTTAAAATTTTTTTTTTTTAAATTAAAAAAAAAAAAAAACAAAATGATTATTGTGATTTCAAAATTTTAATAAATTGTGTTTATTTTTACATAACAACCAAATTTTTCCCTCTCTATATAATCTTTGCTGCTGCTGTCTGCTGATTTTTCCTTACAGAAAATACAGCAAATATAAATATATACGTTTTATTAACACCTATACATATGAAAGTGTTAATATTAAACATACGGAATTTAGAGAACAATAAAACTAAAAAAGGAGAACAATAATAAAAAAATAAATTTAAAAGTTATCGAAAGTAGACAGCGAAAAAATTGAAGCGAATTCGAATATATAACGGATATTAACTCTATAACTAAATAAACAAAATATTAAGGATTAAATAAGTATAAATAAAAAAAAAAATTAAAGATATAATTTATTTGTTATTATTACTTTAATGTGAAATGAGAGCAAAATATAGGCAGAGAACTAAAGCTAAAAAAGAGAGAGGAACGGTGATAATAAACATGAAAAAATTCGCCTAAAAACGTTTTTGTTTTTTTTTTTATTATTTTAATACAGACAGAGGTAGGTTTTAAAGCAAATTTCTTTTTTTTTTTTATTAATATTAATAATTATTATTTTATTGTTTTATATATTTTGTTCATTTGTGCAATAAACAGTATTGAAAATGATTAATAAATTTTTAATATGAGTTCCTATTTTTTAAAAAACTACAAGTGCTGATTGTGAGCAAAATAATTATAAAATTTTACAATTTGGTGGGATTAAAAGTTCTATTATCCTGTATAAAGAAAGTGTTTTTTTTTTTACAAGTAAAATGTATAGAAAATATGAAGGAAATTAATTTTGATTTTAAAATTACTTTAAAATTTTACTAATTAATTAATATTCTTTTAAAACGATTTTAATTTAAATTTTATGCAAAGATTTGTTAATTTGGAAATTATATTCAACATTATTTTCCAGTCGAACACTAATTATTTAAAAATTTATATTCAGTTATTTTTTTTATAATTTATTAAAATACTGAATTTTATAATTCGGTTACAGTATAAGTAAAATAAAAATAATATTAAAATCTTATTTAATTTTTAAAAGAAAATTTATATTTTATAGGCGAATAAATTTTTGTATTCCTTTCATAAAATCGTTTTAAATTTTGAAAATTTTTTTTTTTTAAAGATTTCAAAATCAAACTCTATGCATTAAAGAAATCATCATTTAAAGAAATTAAACTCCCATGCATTACATTATCTTATTTTAAATCTTTATTTCGAAGTATTTTCAAGATATATCTGTTGATAATTATTATATAATTTGGCTAGTGAAAAAAGGAATACTATGTGTATTCATTAAAATTATTATCTGTTGCAATAAATGATTTTTTTTTTTTCTGTGAGTAATAATGATTACATAATATACTAGTTGTTTAAGTAGTTCTTAATAATATGAAGTATATAATGATGTAAAGTGAATGCTTATGTCAGACCTTATTTTGTTTATGCTAAGATAGTTATCAAATCAATTTAATTACCTACTTATGTATCACCTTTCTAATTTAAAGGTGCAGAAAAAAAAAATAGAGTAATTTCTGATCATATCCTGGCTGCTCGTATGTTGATAAGTTTTTTTTTGTTTCTTATAGTTCAAATTATAAGTCAAAAGTAAAAATTAGTAATAAGTGGTAATATAACATGTAAGACGTTTTTAAAATTAGGTTTATACCAAAACCATAACTACTAAGTCTATTTATAGGCTATTATTATTTTATATATACTTAGTAACATTATTTATGTTGTTTTGTTAATATTATATTTTGATATAATGTATTTGGACACAAGGGGGTCTGTTAAGTGAGACACATAGATCCTAGCTAAAAAAATTATTTAATGCTATTAAGAAATATTACAAATAACATAATATGCAATATTACTAAAATAATATTACTAAACCTTTTGTTGCTAAGGCGATTAAAAGTTCAATACTATTATTAATTTGTTTTTTTTTTTTATATTATATATTCACACTACATTAGATAGCAACGAGAAATTGTTAAGAAAAACTACTTTTTCAGTAATTTTCTTAAACAATTAAAAATACTTACTACATGTGCAGCATTTTCAACCCGTACTATACATCCATTAATTATACTAATATATAATATACTATACATCCCCGTGCTTAATCACTCGGGCATCAGTAATTTTTTTTTTTTTTTTAAATTAAACTTTATTTTATCCTTTACATAATTTAAAATTAACTTAGACTACTTATAAAAAATTTAAGAAAAATAGCTTATCATAAATTATCAAAAACATTTAAATTATAAGTAACTACTTATAATTTTTATGTTCTTTTTGTGTTATTTAACATAAAAAAATTTAATTTCTGTCATATAACTAAAGTAATTGTTTTTACAAATTTATTATATTTATTATTGGAAAATTGTAGGGAATAAAAAACCAATAAATTTGCAAGATTATAAAATGAAACTTAACCATCAACAGCTTATCGTACTTAAAAATACTTTTAGTTGAAAACATGTGTATATAATACTTATTGCTAATTAGTAAGTGCTTTTCAACCCCTAATGATATCGTTTTATTAATTTTTTTCTTTGTCTGGAATGGACATATCGTATTTAAAGTTTTCTCCATTTATACAGCCCAGATTATAAGCTTTCCATGTAACCTATCTATTCTAGTGATATAATAGAGGAACTTGATTTTAGTATTGAATGTAATCATGTTGCTGTAAGAAAATAAAATGGTCAGGGGTTTATGAAATAAAGATTTCAAATTGATTTTATATTAAAATTAGCGATCCTTATGTACAAATATTTATTTGTATAATAATGTTTGTAGTCGGACTCGGGATTTCGATTTATATTGGTACAAATTCTTAAACATTTTATTTCAAATTTACGAATTGTTTTCATTAAACTTGCACTAATGTTATAACATATTGGTGTACCATATGCAAGTGTTCGTCTAATGCATGGTAACATATTATTTTGTTTTAAAATAAGTTTGTTTTTTTGTTCATGGTACTAATATTTTGTTGTAAAACAGTTTTTTTATTGCCATGAAAGCTTTGTTACCTTTTAATATATTATATTTTGTATGATTGATAAAGTTTAGATTTCTAATTATGCAGTTGAACCGCAAGGTAATTAACAATCAGTCACTAGCTATTTATTTATTTATTGCAATATTACAAAACCATCCGCTATATTAGGACATTATAGGTCGAATACTATTATTAAATTATACGCTAATATTATTTATTATGTATTATATATTTCATATTTACGCTATATTTGATGGCAAGGACGATTTGTTTTGCTACCTGTGCAGAATTTAAACCAGCACTCCCTCGGTTAATAAGTAACGTGCTTAACCACTAGGCCACCGAGGTCCCTTAAATAATTTATTTATTTATTTATATTAATATTACATACATTAATGTAGTGCAATATTATTGAACCATCGACTACTAAGGCCATTATAGGTTTTTATACTATTATTAAATTATATATACTAATATTATTTATTTTGTTTATATTATATATACTTTATATTAACATTATATTAGGTCGTAAGGGGGGTATCTAAAGAAAAAAACTTACGACCTGTGCAGGGATCGAACCCACACTCCTTCGGTTAATACGCCACACGCCTACCCAATAGGCTACCGAAGCCCCCCTTAAATTATATTTGGTTTATATTTATTTTATTTATTTATTTATATTAATATTACATACATTAATGTAATGCAATATTATTGAACCCTCGGCTACTAAGGCCATTATAGGTTTTTATATATACTATTATTAAATTATATACTAATATTATTTATTTTGTTTATATTATATACTATATATTTACATTATATTAGGTCGTAAGGGGGGTATGTAAAGAAAAAAACGTACGAGCTGTGCAGGGATCGAACCCACACTCCTTCGGTTAATACGCCACACGCCTACCCACTAGGCTACCGAAGCCCCCCTTAAATTATATTTGGTTTATATTATATTTGGTTTTGGTATTTGTAAAGAAAATTTAAATTGCATATTTTTAGGGGAAGCATTTTTAAACTTTTTTCCGATTTAACGAAGGCTTATATTCTTATATTTTGTGTTACATAGTTTATATTTTTAAGTTTAAATTTCATTTTGTGCATTTCAATCAATTGAGCGAGTACTGCTTTTTAGTTCTAGATTCTCGTGGTGACAAAATATATCTTTTAAATGCAAATACTAGTGTAATGCAAACTAAAAAACGATACTGAAGTGTATTCAAGAAAAATTTAGAAAAATACCAACTGTAAATATTGATAAATTTTCAAAGAAACGAAAAGGAAATCTTTATTATAGAAAAATGAATGAACAGAAGAAAAAAAAAATTGAAGATGTTTGACCGTGAAATTATTTTTATGTAAAAAAATTTATGATAAGTAGTATAGAAAAATTGGAAAAATAAATGGTTTTTTTTTTTTGGTATCTTCAGGTACCTTACTGTTGTATTTTTGTCATATTTTTGTCATTGAATTTTCCAATCCAATGAATTTTAGACGAAATATTAGATCTATATCAGAAAATTAATGTAATGTTAATGTAAAAAATTTAAAAGTCGAAATAATTTTAAATATGTTAAGAATACTGCTTTTGGCATCATAAAAGAAAATGTATTATCAATAGAATTTTATGTGTGAAAATGTTGTATTTGTCCATCTTTTTGATATTTTCATTTATAGAAATATATAGTATATATATATAGAAATTTTTTTTTTATAAAGTATATACACTGCCAATATTTATTTATTTTTAATCATCTTTATTCTTAATTATCTAGAAGAACAAAGTGATGGATTTAGTAATCGATGAACTTAAAATTAATCTAATAACTGTTAAAATTTGTTTATTTTTTTTAAACGAATTTGTTTTCGAAAAGGTTATGCACATATGTTTTTAACTTTTTTTTTTAATTTTAACCGAAGCCCCTAACAAAAATATATTTTAAAATTTTATACCAATTATAGTTATTGCATTCTCATTTTCATCTATTTTCAATCATTTTTTGCAATTGCTTTTTTTTTTTTTTAAAATATAGTCCTTTTTTTTTCCTTAAATTGAAATTGTTGTAGTTTTTATTTTAATATTTTTTTTTTTTATTGAATATTACTTTGGTTTTAAACGCCCATAAGGAAAGGCAAAATATTTTTATAGAAAAAATGATTTTAAAAAATAAAAAAATAAAAAAGAGTAAAAGGACCCTAAGGAAAAACAGCTGAGATTTTTCTACAATATGATGAATGATATATGATTTTTGTTTGTTGATATTTTATTTTACACAGAAAACCAGAAATATAAATAAATTGTTTATTTTTTCTTTTAGTTTGTTTTTTTTTTGGTCTTGTCTTATTTTGAGGAGAGTTAAAATTTAGTGATGAGGAAGAATAGAAAAAAATATCTATAGGGATCTATGGAAATAAATTATTTGTTTTGTCCTTTATGTACTTTGCTCAAACAGTATAATTAAAATAGTTAAAATAAAGTTTTTTTTATATTTAAATTTTTCTTTGAAAATTGAGAAAATTTACACAGAGAATTGACAAAAATATTTATTTTTAAATGTTGAATAGTTTTTTTCGTGTTCAAATTGCTGTTTGTCTTTTATAAAATGATTGTAATTAATTATTTTGAAGTTTATACCTAATATTGTTTCTTATCTTTAAAATAACGATAAAAATCGAGTGTTCAAAATTTTGAATTGAAATCAGTTGGGAAAATTTATTTGATAAAGAAATAAAATTCTTTATTTTTAAAATTGATTTTTGGGAATTGTCTGAAATAAAATATTGTGAAATGAATACATTTTTGTTGTAGAAAATAAAACAAAATCACACTGAATAGCATACTCTTTATTTGAAAGATTTAGACATTTAAAAATGGTATTTTAACTTTTGAATATAATTTTTCAATTTTTCTTTTTGAATTTTTTTTTTTTTCTTAAAATATGATATTATATAAATCTTGAAATAATTTTTTTGAACTTTTGCTTCTAAAAGAAAAAAAAGTGTTTTCTGTTTTTAATTTTTTATTCTATAAGACATTATAAAGTTGATGCCATTTTCTTTATAAATATTTTATATACATTTTTAAGTTGATTAAACGAAAATTTAAAGAAAAAAACCCTAATTGAATTTTTAACAAAGTAATTGATAATAAAAAGCTTAAGAAGCATTATTATTATCATGAATATTTCTTAGTTTACTATTTTATTTGTTCTACTTAATGAAAACTCCCAATATATATATATGTACAGAGTTATTTCTTGATCGAACGAAAAAAATGCTTTTAGTACTGGAATGCTAACTGAAAATAATTTGAATATTCAGAAAATCAAAATTTAGATAATCATAATTCGGAAAATAAAAATTCAGATAAATCACAATTCAGATAATTCAAAATTCAGATATTTAAAAATGCAAAATGCAAATTTAATTTTTTCGATTTATATAGTAGGGGCTGCTACTGGCAAATCGCCATAAACATATTATTGAAACGTACTATTAATGATGTAACCATTTTTACATACATTTTTTTTTACATACACAAAGAATTTCGGATTTTTTCCACTAAATTGAAATTAGATATTTTTGTAACAAATTTTGTATTAGTAAGGATTTTGTATTTTTTTTCGGAATTCAGTAAATTTCAATAGATCCTTTAATAAAATATTAAAAAAGTAGGAATTTCGAATTTAAAAATTTATGAATTTATATAAAAACTTTATATCACTTAATAAACCGGAAATCACTTCTGTTGAAAGATAACAAAATATTGCTTTACAAATCAGTTTTCCAAAGTTTGATGTTTTATGGCTCAGAAATTTGGGGTTCATGTGCTAAATTACACCTAGACCGAATACAAATTAAGCAAAATAAAATTTTGAAATTATTGTTAGACAAACCATTCTTTTTTTCTACTACAAGACTTCATGCTATTGGAAATGTTAAAACAATTGGAAATATGATTATAGAAGAGCTCATTTATTATTAGGAGCAATGATTCTAAAAATCCTTTAATACAAAATTTGTTTAATTAATCATTTTGATATATTCAAAATTATTCCTTCTCTAGTTTTTAAGTCATAATATGTAAGTTTTTATTTTTAGTTGTAAGTCAAAGGTCAAAAGAGGTTTTCAGTTCCTTTCCTCTTAATAAATTTGTATTAAAAATAATATATGTATCAAATAAACAATAAAATTTTTATAGTTTAGCTGTAAGGTGAAAACCGACCACTATATTATAATTAAGTCATTATAAATTAAAACGTTTGTAAGTTTGGAACAAGAAATAAATGAATATTGTATTATGAATTTTAAATTGTCTGAATATTGAATTTGTATGAATTTTGAACAAACTGAACAGTAAAAATCATAATTTTCTTATGAACCCAAATTTTTCAACATGCACTCTATTAATTAATAGCTATTAAGAAACTTTAGTTTCTTTTGAGGCATTTCTAATAATGTAAAATATATGATACAATTAACTGAATTTAATTTAAATTTAGTAATTGGATGGGATGATAAAAGAATAATACAAAAAAAAAATTTGAATAAATTGAACTGTAATAATGGAATAAAATTTTATTTTAATGTAAATTTATATAACAAAGTAAATAAATTTATCTAATAAGTTCACTTTATTTCATATCAGAATTTTTGTTTTTTAAAAAATTTCTTTTGATTTCATTTAATTTTCTTTTTTTTTTTTTTTTTTTTTTTTGTATAGGTACATATAACTTTTAAATTCATTTTAAAAGCTTCAAAATAATAATAATTACTTTAACAAATATTGTTTGATTCCTAAAGGGAATTAAATTTTGTCTCCCTTAAAATATAAGATTTGTACCAACATAACAAAAAAAAAAAAAAAAAATTTCCTTTAAAAATAAAATATCAAATATTTATAAGTCTTCTAAGGCCAATAAATTATTTTAGGACTATTTTTAATGTTTACTTGATTTTCCAATAATAATGAACAAAAAGTACAAAATTTAATATTTTATGAAATAACATATACATGTATATACATAATACATATATATACTACTTATATATATATATATAAAATAAAAAGAAATAAATTTATTTAACTTCTAAGAATTTATTTTGCTGTTTAAAAAATCTTGAGTTTTAAATATAGAATATCTTTTTTGTATACAATTGTTAAATATTTGTATAAAAAAATGTTACAATTTCTTTGTTTTTTTTGTTTTTTTTGTTTTCTTTTGTATTAAATATATTTAGTATAAGTTACAGTTTAATATAAAAGAAAGCATATATATATACATACATATGTATTATACTAACTTGTATTAA
Source organism: Poecilobothrus nobilitatus (assembly GCA_947095535.1). Taxonomy (NCBI): domain Eukaryota; kingdom Metazoa; phylum Arthropoda; class Insecta; order Diptera; family Dolichopodidae; genus Poecilobothrus; species Poecilobothrus nobilitatus. The sequence goes on along the minus strand of OX352773.1, from coordinate 87,828,348 downwards.
CAAAATATATATTAAGTTGCCCTTAGAAATAAAAGAATTTATTATAATATTTTTAAAAAATATTACAGTACATTTTAAAAATTATGTTTCATTTGTTTGTTTGTTTTAATTTAGAAGTCTCTAATAGAGAAATTGAATTCTACTTTATTTTCTATAATAAGTAAAATGACAATTACAACATAAGATTTAAAATAAAATGTTAAATGTTAGTAGAAGTTAACTCCAAGGTCAATAAGAAAAAGAAAATATACATTTGTATAAAAAACTGTCATAAAACATTAATTTAAACTATAGATATACAAAAAAAAAACAAAATAGAATAGAATAAACTATAGATAATAAAAAATTATTTTTTAGATAAAATTATAACTATAATTAAACTTTAAAACCCTTAACCTTTTATCGATAATGAATAAAGATCTAATCAAAATATTTTATTTTCTAACCAACCGCTATTCAAATATTCAATCACTTTGTAAATATTTCGGTTCAATATATTTAGTATCTTCTGTATATTTAATAAATATAAACATTTTCTAAGTAATATATTAGAAGTTTTGTTTTTTTTTTTTTTGTGCATTATATAAGAGAAGAAACAATAAATGTGAAAATATAATTATCTAAAGATATTATCGATGTACTTTCTGTTTTTATATTGGTGTTTTCATGTTTATTTTTTTACGATATGATTATCCCTTGGAGAAAAAATGAAAAAAAAAAAAAACGAAATTAAAAAGAAGAAGGAATTATATAATGTATAAAGACTAAATACATTTTAGTCTCAGTTTAAAATATTCTTTTAAAAGAAAATTCGAAAAATCTCCTATTATTTAAAGGGTAAAATTGCTTAAGCATTTTCGGTTTTTAAATAAAATGCGTCCATTTAATAAAAGATATGTATCTAATGTAAATTCAAATTTTGTTATAATACCAAAATAAATTTCTAATACCAAACAAAATAATGTTAATTTCTTAGTGATTTCATAGGATTTTCACTTGACATCTCCATCTCACGCGATTTCGCGCTGATATTTTAATGTCATCTCAGGAGATGCTACATTTAGCCATTTCTTGATGAATGCGCCATGTGATGTTGGGACGGCCGCGTCTTCTGGTATCATGAGGGATTTCACTCTAACGCCATACGTGTTATGCTTTCATTTGGATTTAAAAGCGTGTGGCCTATCCACTTCGATTTCCTACGCCTTATTTGTTTAGCTGTAGGTTCTTCGACGACTAAAATCCAGAGGCCTTCGTTGGATATTGTGTTCGGCCAGAATATGCAGCTGCTTATTATCCTGAGACACTTATTTACGAAAACCTGCAGCTTCTGGGTTAGGCTGTTGGTTACAAGTCAGGTTTCGCTGCAATATGTCAGAACGAGTTTCACGCATGCCCGGAATATTTTTAGTTTCGTTTTTCTCGTTATCTGGGAATTTTTTTTTTTAATTAAAACATATAAAAATTTTTTATTTATTGAATATTAGAATAATTACCTTTGCAAAAATTTATTATGTTTTTAAAAAGATTGTATTTAATTGCCTTTTATAAAGTTACTAGAGATGGATTTTTTTGAAATCCTTACACTTAGGCTCTATATATCTCATCATGTTGTATTGATTGTTAATTTCCATTTATTTAAACGTTTAGGAAAATTTCGTTTTTTATTGCTACAGTTAATACTAGGTATTGTTTGTTCTACAAAAAGTTGATTAATATCTAAAGGGCAGATTTACGAAAAATTTAAAACCTAATTAAGAATATTACAATATTCATACAATTAAAACATGGTGTATGTTAGAAAAATTACATGAATTTATTATTTATTTATTTGAAAATTTACTTGAGTAATATTCATACAAAACAGGATATTTGATATTTGAATATATTGGAGGTTTTACAATATTTTTTTATAATTAACATAAAAAAAGTTATAAAATTCCTGAATAATAAATTCATTCTTTACAAACACCATAGAAAATATTATTGTATGAAATTAAAAACCTTTTTAATTAAATTTTTTATTAAAACAATTTAAATTATTTATACCTATTAAAAAAAATTAAAAAAAAAATTTAAACAAATAAAAAAAAATTTGAAATTTAATATTTTTTTTTTTTTTGGTAGCAAATGCTTTTTTTTTTTTGTTTTTTCTCTAGACGAACCCATAAAAATGTTTTTATTCAATTTGAATGAATCGTTAATCTATTTGTATTTGTATCCCATTTTAAATATATATATATTGATTTGTTTCGTATATATAACAACGTTGAGTATATCATAAAAATTTAATTTGATTGATAATTAAAATAGAAATCGATTATTTTATAGCTTTTTTTCTAATAAAAAAAAAAAAAAAAGAACAAAAAAAAAAGCAATAATAGAAATGGTTTCTATCCTTAAAATCTCGTTAAAATTGAATGTAAATTTCTAAGATTTAGTTTTAAAATTGAAAAGAAGGTTTTAAAAATAAAATCAAAGTACATACATATATATATATTTTGAATTTTTGATTATCAATTAAAAGTCATAAAATTTTACATTTTTCTAGTAAAATAATTTTTAATATTTAAATTTATTTAGAATAAGTATAATAAAAAATAAAAATGTTAAGAATCTCTCATCATCATCGTATATTATTATTAAATCATTTATATTTATACAGAAAAATAACCTTTTGTAATCCTACAAACAACCTTTACTTATCTATAGATTTACTTATATATTTATGTTCAAATATATGTATTACAATTTAGGTCATATAAATTTAAAGAATGTGTACTTTTAAAATATGTACTCGTATATATATATACTTACTTAGAAAATAAATTCTCAAAAGAAATTTGATTTATCAAGGCACAAAAATAATTTGATTAAATGAATTTTATCAATTTCATAAAAGTTTATTTATCATTATTATGTATCTAAGAATTATTATCTTTTACCTAAGCTAAAAAGTCTTAATTAGTAGTTTAAAATCTTTATTAATATTAATTTATTTCGGGATAGTATTTCTTAGGCAATATCAATGATTTTTTTTTTTGTTACTTTGCTTTTTAATCTTATCTAAATATTTTTTTTTTTTTACTTAAAGAAGGTGAAAATCTTCCAAAGATACCAAATATACTCCGTTGATAATGTTAGATTTTTACTGATTAAACGCACCTCCCCCTTTAGTCAATATATAGTATGAAACTTTTTACTGTGCTTTCGGTATATTAGCTAGGAAGCAGGAATAATAAAGAATAATAACAGGGAAGTTAATATATACTTTGAATTAGGAAGTTGGATTTTATGGCATCAATGAATCCCACTTTATATTATTACACTTTTGCTAACAGAGACAAAACCTTAGAATAGTCAATAAATTAATAAATATATTAAGTGTTAATTTAAGTCGTGATGCATTTACTTAAAAAATTTAGGTACCTGATAAATTTTTAAAAATTACTTTATTTTTAATTTTTTTAACCATAACTGTAAACATAAGCAGTTTGTAAGATTACTTTCTCATACATTTCCTTGAAAGAATATAATTTTTTTTTTTGTTAGTTAGAAAAGTAAAGGAAAGCAAATAAGAAAAACTCATAAAAACGATTTTTTTTCCTTTTTCAGTTTTTTTTTTTTTTACTGCATTTTACATAACACATTGGAAACGGAATATTTTATGATTTACTTTGATCATAAAGTGAAGTAAAGACAAAATAAAAAGGAAATAATATTCTTATCCTAACTATGAACTATTCGTTGTATTATGTTGTATATAGATTAATTTTCTAGTGTTGTTGTTTTTGTTTTTTTTTTATTGTCAATAAATTTTAAGGACATTTAAAATATTTTCAAAACAACAGTTCAATTAATATAAATCCTTAGTTGTTAGTTTATTTAATTGTTATTAGTTTTATTGTTAATTTTTATTGCCAGTAATTAAGGTATATATATACCCATTATTTTACCTTTATATATTTTAATTCAATTATTGATAATGATAACTAATGCTGATTATGATGAATAAATGAAAACAAAAATTATACGAATTTTAATGAAATTTGCACGTATCATAACATTAATGTATTATTAGGTTAGAAAGGTTAGAGCTTATTTAGACTTAAGAGAATTATTTTGTTCTTAAGTATTTTTTTCAAAATTTAACACAATAAAGACGGTACACAAATAATTTTAAATGAAAATTTTAATCAAAATAAAAATTTGTAAGAATATATTTGAAATAATAAAAGGCGGTGGCTATAAATATACCTAAATATTTTATAAAAACATAGGATAAATTTTTTAACGTTTTATTTAAATTTCTTAAAAAAAATGACAATAAATAAAACCTTAAAAGATTTATTTAAAGGGTTGGAAAGAATTAATATTGACAAGTGTGTTTTGTTATTTTTTAATTATATACATATATATATATATACTGTTTTATTTCGCAAACATTAATTAAAATTCTTGTATATTTTAATTGAAATTTTCGGATTTTCCTTTTATTTATTTATTATCATTTTAATTAACATAAAAAGTTTTATGTTAGGAGATAAAACAGAAAAATCAAGAAATAAATATTTGAATTTTACCTAAAAATATGCAATTTTGCTTTTTTTTTTCCTTAATTAAAATTTTTATAGGGAATGCTTTGTTTATATTTCGTTTTATGCTAAATGTAAAACTAATATAATATTTTCAATTTTTCCATTTTATTAGTTTTGAAAGAGAATATTTAAAAGAATATTATTTATAAAAAATAAAATATATACTTAGATTATATTGTCAATAATCTTTACGATTTCATATGTAGTCAAAAATTTTTATTTAAAAAAGTCATCGTTTGTTATACAATATAGGTGTAAACATAAATGTATCTAGCTTTACAGTGAATTAATCCAACCCAATCTAAATAACGCAAAAAAACGATATTTCTAGATATTTTTTATCCAGTCCTTTGACATTTTATTTTGGTTATTTTTGGTTTCAAATAACATCATTCCTAAACAGATATATTTTTTTGATAACTGATGTGTAAACTACTTATTTATATTAATGTTTAAGTATATGTTTATACACAAATATATTTAAATAATGTTTGTATTCGCTCGCGTTTAACCAAAATAACAAAATCAACTGTCTCCACCACAGGACCGACCGCTATTACACGAAAAGTATAATGTGAAATTTCATAGATTTTTTACATAATAATTTATATCAAAAATAACTTCTAATAATTTAACAACATTTTGTTTTTTTTATTTTATTTATATTAATTCATTTTAAGCAATGAATTAATCGTAAAAATATATGTACTTTCATTCATACATCCATACATATGTATGGACATGATTTTTTTTTTCATTCAAAAATATTAGAAGGAAAAAATAATAAAAACTGTAAACAAATACAAAACAAACATAAGATTAATATTGAATCTGCTAATAATTAACACGTACCGACAGACTTACACAAATACACAAACACACACATTACCTTAAAAAAATTTTTATAGCCTTCTGCGCACCGGAGTAGTGAACATTTGCCGAAATGCCTGGTACAAATTTTTAGTATGAAAACAATATCTACCTTATACATTAATGTATGTGGTCAGTAAAAAACAAAAATTAAAAACACTATGTATGTATATCAGTTGAATCTATACTACCAAAAAAAAAATTTATCAAGGATTAAAATGTCCTTGATAGAGAAAAAAGAAAAAAAAACTCCATTAAGTAAAAAAAAAATTTATTTTATCAAAAAAAAAAATAAAAACTACGAAAAGTACATACTTCAAATGCTATTAAGGATATTTTCCCTTTTAAGGGGTACTCACTTTTATGTATATATTTATGTATATATATATTTATATATATACATAATATATATATAGACATATATATATTATATTGTTTTATAACAAACAGTTCTAACAAAATTTCAATGCACGCTAAATATGATAAAATTATAGGGATAAAACAAACAGAACAAAAACCTAATATTAAAAACATGATGCAAAAAAAAGGACTTTAAAAGGACATTCATGATGTTAGTCACCTAAGGCATTTTTTTGTATATTTGCCTCTGTATAATGTAGGCGGTCCCTATTACAAGTTTCTTTTTAGGAAATAAAAAATTTAATCAAAAAAATAAAACCAAAAAAAAAAATAATAATGATGGTTTCCTCTGATAGAGGGATAATTTTCTAATTTTCAATGTTGGCGAAACTAAATAATAAGAAATTATAGATAAAAGAAAATGAAATTATTTTATTTATTTAGTGTTTTTTGTTTTTGCTGAACTTGGACTTTTGTTTTATTTATTAACTTAATTATCTCTTGATTCCTGTTTGTAATTGTTAACCACATTTATAAATTTTGAAAATATTTTAAATAAAAAATATTTTTCAATTGTTTTATAAAAACAAGACTGATGATAAAAAAAAATCTTAAAATTAGATTTTTAGACACAGTCAGAGATTCTCCACGGATCTTCGAAAAAATTTGAAAATCACGACAAAGTATATTGTAAAAAGAGTAGATTTTGCTGATTTGAAGGTGCGAGGTATTTTGAATTCAGCATAGGTATTCTAGTATTGTTCAGGGGAGCTTTTTAGGATGGTCAATTTTTAACATCATATGTTGCCGTAGAAAAATTTTCATTAGATACTTCGAAATTTTAATTTAATAAAAAAAATTTTTGTTGTATGCAAATTTATTTTATAGAATATAAGAACGCCATTTTTTACGGTCTTCTTATTAAACTTAGTAAGTTAATTTATTTTCGTTATTCATTCAAGGTTTCTTTTTTAGGTACCAATCTTTGCTACTGTCTGAGGTCAGATAGTATGACACATGAAATTATTTAAGAGAACTTAAAATTTAACTAAATTATGTACTCCTTTTTAGTGCACTTCAAAATTGCTATCGAATATTGCTGTCAACCTTTTTTGTTTGTTTTTAATTCAAAATAGAGTGATAATTAATACAATGTAATAAAAATTAATCCTACTAACTGTATGATGTGTAATTCAATAATAATTATTGTTGCCTATTAAAAGAAACTAATCCTATCTAAGAACTAGCGAAATAGAAATGTAATATTTACAGAAAAAAAAATAAATAAAGAGTAAGTATTTAAAATTATTATACGAATGGAAGTAAAAAACCATTATAGGTAATATAAATTCATAATTAAATTCATTAACACAAAATTGACAATATATGTTTTTTTGTACTTTAAATTACTTTTACTACTTTGAAAAACAACTTAAACATAAAAAATAATTATTGATTTTATTTTTAAATTTCTCAAAGTTATTTATTTGTTTAAACTCTCGTGGCAAATCATTATAAATCGCATAAGCCTTGTTGTATATTGTATCTTGATTATTAAATCTCATTTTAGACTATATAATTTGTATTTTTTCAGCATTTCTGGTTCTATATTTATGCACTTCACTATTCAAACTGAATTTGACATTTGTGTTTATGTTGTTAGCATAATGCATTACCAGCTTACTTTTAATCAAATGATTTATAGGTAGAATATTATCTACAAGATAGATCTGCTGAGTTGTTGACCTGATTTTATAACCAAATAAATTTTTTATAGCTTTCAACAGTTTGAATTAATTAAATATACTTATTATACACATTACCCCATAAATGTATACCATATGTAACTGTGGCATGGAATATACTGAAATACAATGAACGCTTTAGTTTATATATGGGTCTGTATTTCTAATTAATTGAAATAAACCTGCAAACTTTCTAGCTTTTGTTAGTTGTTTTCTAATTTGTTGCTTCCAAGTACGATTTTCATCTATAATAACACCCAGGTATACTTATAGCATCGCACTAATTCTAAATAATAGCTGCAAATTTTAATCTGAAGGTAGATCTATTACTTTCCTCTTTCCTTATTATGTATTTAGTTTTGTTTATATTTATAGTGAGCTTGTGTTGATTCATCCACTACAAATCCACAAGTAGATTTGTGATAGCTATATCGAAACAAAAACAAAATTAATTTTTGAAAAAAGCTTGTTTTTATTATTTTTTTTTTTTTTTTGGATATTTTTATTTTTAAATATTTTCAAAATTTTCAATGAAAAAATTAAAAATTAAATTGGAATATAAATCAATATGTAGGTTTAGGTTTTTTATGTTTTTTTTTTTGAATGAATGAATGAATAATAACTAAAATAAAATATTTAATTGGCATATGGTGTCTTGTTAATAATATTGATTTGCAGATTAGTATCAAAACTAAAAAAAAAAGCGAAAAAAAAAGTAATATTTAATCGACAATAAATTACAACACTAGTAGTGTCATTAATTTTACTTTATTTTTCTTTTTAAGTTAATTATATATTTATATATATATATGTACATTTTCATGTCAATATATATATATATATGTATGTATTGTATTTGTATGGTATTATTTTTTTTTGTTTTTTATTTATGTACAATTTCTTGCAAAAAACAAAATCTAATATATTTGCTGCATTCCAATTTAATTACAATTGAAAATAAAAAAAAAAAAACCATATTCCACCCAAAAGAAAAAAAGAAACTTATATATTAAATTAATATATGTTAATATATGTACATATATGTATTTATATACATACATATATGTCAATAATATGTAATATATAGTAGATATATTTAAAAATGTATTTGTAATGGTTTATAAATCCGATTAATTGACAATTTCAAGGACAATCTTTAATGCGGATAATAAAAATTTACGTACTTTATACCTTATACCTTTCTCATTTCTTTTTAACGTTTTTACTTTTCCCAAACAATTTACCACCTAGATAATATATATAGTTTTAGTTTATATTATGTAATTGATTATTGATATAACTATATATATATATTTGTATTATAATATGAGTAATTATGTATTGATGTATATGATATATATATAAGTAATTGTGTATAATAAAGGGTGTTCAAAATTGAGGTATCATTTTAATTTTAATAAAAAAAGACTTTTTTGAAATATTAAATATATTTTTATTTTAATTTATTACAAATAGGTTCCGGTTAATAATGAAAAATTATGTCGGCCAAGTAGTCCCCTCTACTACTTCGGCAGGCTTCCAATCTTTTACCAAAATTCTGAATCACGTTGTTCAATAAACTGTTCTCAATGGTTGAAATCTGCTCGATAATGTTGTTTTTAAGCTCTTAAATTGTTGTGGGATTATTGGTGTACACTTTCGATTTGACAAAACTCCACAAAAAAAAATTCAACGGTGTCAAATCGCACGATCTTGTTGGCCACATCACTCCTCATCTACGAGAAATAATGCGAACGATGACGAATGGAAGTTTTTGGATTTTTCTTCAACACTTCTGCTCACAGCTGCTACATTCTCGGTTGAACGGCCACTACGTTGATAAATGTTGCCTCTGTTATCAAGAACAGATCCAGTTTCTAGAAATTTATCAACCATCAGCTTGATGGCACGATTTGTTGCAGCATTTTCTTTCTTTTCCAACTTTTACCATTTTCAAAAAATGTTGTAATAACAAAAACACGTTGTTCCTTCGTGTAACGTTCCATATTAACTAACCGGAATGTATTTAGAATATACCTAAAGAAACCTCGTATAAAAATTCCAGGTAGAAAAAAAATGGCGGCAAAATCAAAATGATACCTCAATTTTGAACACCCTTTATAAAGTTTAATTTTATTTTTATTTTAATTTCAATAGATTTTATATTCGTATCTTATTTAGTTATTAATGTTTTCTTACTTAAATTTTTACCTTAACTTTGCATGTTACCTTGGTCATGATATTTTCAATTCTTTGAAATTATATTGATAAAGAATAATATCTTTTTTTTTTACTTTTTTGTTTTAAGTTGGTTGATAATTACATGAAATAATTTTATTTTTATACTAAAAGAAAATTTAAAATTTCTTAGAAAAAAAATTTGATTAAATGGAAATGGAAATAAGTAGAGCAAATTGTTAAAAATTAAAGTAAATTGTTAAAAAAAAAGTAGGAGTATATAATATATTTCTTATAAAAAATTTTGATTTTTTAAATATAATTGAATATAAAAAATATAAAATGTATTTTAATAAAAAAAATGTAATCATTTATTATTTTTTGTAAAGTAAAAAATTTAAATTTCACTTGCTCGATTGTAAGAATTGATCTGAATTTAAAAGAAAATCTGTAAAATCATGTTAGTTTTGATCTTTTGTATTCACCGTAAAATGATTTCTACAAAATTGTATAAAATTAAAATTATTTTGCTAATCATATCAATGTTTTATTTTCCATTTAGAAATTGATAATTTTATTTAATTTGAATTTATCTTATATTGTATTTATGCTCCTACATGAATTATTTTATTGTTTTCCTAAAAAAAATTTGGTAATATAAGATCAAAAATATGAATCTGGCTTACTTGGTTAAACTATCTATAGAAAAAGAAAGAGAGAGGGGGAGAGATAAAAAACGCTTTTTCATGAATTTTCCACATGTACAAAAGAAATTTAAAGTGAAAATATTTCATTTTAAATGCAATCCAACTAATAGAACATAAATGCTTATAAGTGTCAACTGACATGACGTAAATTGTGTTCTTTAATTTTAATTTTGAGAGCACACTTTATTTTCAAATATTTATATTTAATGAAAATTATCTATTTTCTTTGAATTTTGGTTTAGTTTTTTTTTTTTTTTAATTTTCACAATAGTAAGTAAATGGATAGAAGTTTTTATCATATTTTAGGTGCTAAACAGTTTTTAAGTATCTACTTTTATTTCAACAAAAATCTTAAGAAATAAAAGAAAAAAACGATTTTTGTTTTTTTTTGTTCTTTCTTTTAATATAGAATTAGTTTTGTGTGTGCAATTGTTAGTGTAATACACACTTAAAATATTTTCTTGTAGGTATTTAAAACGGTATATTACGGAATTCCTAATCCTTTTTTACTATAAGAAGGTAAAAATAAACAACAAACAAGAAAAACAAACAAGAAAAATTATAGATTATATAAAGTCGAATATCTTTCAAGGATCATGACTATGGTGAATTTTAAGATGCATCAGTTTTTTTTCTCTTCGTTTTTATTTTATGCTTTTATTCACTAAAATTACTTACAATTTTTATTCCTTTTTGGTTTTCGTTTTTATTTTTTTATTATTGCCATTTTTCTTTTGAAAAGGACATTGTAGAGAAAAAAAAGTATGTGGAAAAAAAAGGAATTAATAAAAAAAAAAATAAGAAGTAAAAGAAAACATAAAAAAAAAAAAAATTAAAAATAAAATCATAAATAAATGAAAGAAAAGAACAAAACTTATAATCCTAAGAAGAGTTAAATTCCTTTTTGCTTTTTTTTTTTACTATTTTGTTTTGTTGTTATTATTTTTTTTGCTTTCTTGAAGAAATTACGTCAGATGTAATATTTTATTTTCTTCTCGCGTTTTTTTTTTTTGTGTCTTTCTTTCATTTTTCATGGTATACTCTGTATCTTCTGTATTATGGTCTTCTGTATAAGGTTTGTGTATTTATGTACGTATTTGATTATTATCCTTGAATTGATTTTTTTTTTTTTTTAGAAATTTGAGACGACGGTTCTTTTTTTTTATTTTTACTTAATTTAAAAAAAAAAATGTATGATATTTTTTTCTTAATTTAAAAGGATTAAATTGAACGTACATATGTATATATATTTATATAATTTGTGTATTCATAAATAAAATGGAAAGATAAAAAACCTTTTGGAATTTACTTATCTTATACGTACGTATCTTAAAACTTAAAAATTATTTTCTATAAAGAGTTTATGTAACAAAAATAGCATAAAAATAAAAATCAAAGAAAGAAAAACGGGAGTAAAAAAAAATAACAAATTAAAACCATAAATTTAAAAATATGGCAATGTACGGAAAGTATAAAACTACGAAAGAGAAATTAAATCAGGATAAAACAACAAAAACAAAAAAAAAATATTAAAAAATACTAATAATATTTATACAGTAAACTTTTCACAAGTAGAACTTTAAATATAGTATATATATATATTAGTATATAGACTTTCCCTTGAAAAACCCAAAAAATAATACTATTTGATTGTTAAGTTTATTTACTAAACGTTTCTTATGTTGGTGTTCGTCTTCTATACCTCTTCAATAAAGATTTACATTTTCTTACAATTCTTTTTAAATTATTTTCTAAAAAATAATTTACTGTATAACACAATAATTTTTCATAAACATAACATGTGCGATTCGTATATCTTAAAATTTCTTATGGAACATTTTCAAGTAGTTCTGATTGACTTAAGTAGCTTCTGAAAATTTGTACAAACGATTCGAAAGTTTTTAAAAAAAAAACTATTACTTCCGTTTTTCACTAATTTTAATCTATTTCATTGTATTTTTTAATTTTATATTGCTAAATGTTTTAGAAGGAAGTTATTCTAGAAAAATAGGAATATGATGAGTAGAGAAGTGGGAATGTCTTGGGAATATATTGCTTTTATTAAATTCAACAATATTCACTTGCACACATGTTTTCAAATACAGCCTAATTATGGTATTTTTTCTTACGGAGGGACGGTGGAAAATAACGAAGTCACTTAAATTGCACGAGGTCCTTCTGGGTAGTCCTTTAATCAACCAAAACCACCGCCTTTAAGACCAAACTCTAAAATGGACCCTTTAATACATATAGTAATATAATGTACAGTCTGGTTTTGGGGAAAAGGATGAGGAAAGAAGGATTACTTGGGAAATTGGGTTTGGGATAATTAGAATTAAAGAGGATGAAGAGAAAAATTTACATAGTTATTTTGAAGAATTATGTTATATAAGATCTAAGAAATTGCGTTATATACTTATATATAGTTTCATTTAACAAAGTTGAAGTGTTTATTTAAATGAATGAATAAAATTGAAATATAAAGAGTTATAAAAAGGATTAAAACTATAATTTTTTTTTTTTCTGTTTATGTTTTTGTTTTTGTTCTTTTTCTTTTTATAATATTTAAAAGTGCAATGGAGCTAATTTAACTTGTTCTTGTTCTCACTGTAAATCTTTTGTTAATTGAAAAAAAAAAATTCTCTTAATATATTCACTTTCTGAAAGGAATAAATGTTAAATTTTTTAAGTTAATAGGGCGCTTCATTCCATAAAAACTAAAAAATAAACATAAAAGAAAATGAAAATAAAAGAAAAACAAAAATAAATAAAAAAAACATTAAAATATAAAATAAAAAAATAATTTGATCGGAAATTAAAAAAAAAAAATAAAAATAAAAGAAAATACAAAAAGAGTCGTTTGATTAATTACTGGTTATTAATGCTGTTTTGAAAAAGGTGAATTTCAAAAAAAAAAAATTCTAAAAAAGAAAAACAGAAGGATTAAGAAATTGTTTTAATCTTTTTTTCTTTAAGTATTCGTATAATACTGAGAGGATTGGAGTGCTCTTAGTGGTTTTTTGTTTTATAACTATATAAGTAATATTAATTTGAAATTTTATTTGAAGTAATTTTTGATGGGTAAAAATTCATAAAAAAGGATTCAAGTATTAAATAACAATTTACGTTACTGGTTGTGTTATGTTAATAATACTTTGGAGAATTTTTTTTATGAATAAATTTCATTTTTACAAAAAATTTTCAAAAGTTAGTTAATAAATTTATTGTTGTATATTTTGTAAAATATTATATTTTCACTTTTTCTAAAATGATTTTTTGGTATCATTTTACAATTTTTTTATTGTAAATGTTTTGGGTGGATCAAAATGCGTTGGTAAAGCTAAATTGATTTATGAATTTTTTTTAGAATGATTTAAGAAATTTAAATAAGATCTATAAATTACAAGAAGCTGATGATTTAAATTACAAATTAAAAGAAAAAAAGCAAAAATTTACAAAAAAGGTTTAATATAATCATAAGATATTATTAATTCCATATGTAATAATTGATATAAATTATGAAAAAGGACATCGGTGTATAGTGGGTAAGAGCGTATAAAATACGCTGCAAACACCAAAGGAGTGTGGGTTCGAATCCCACACACGTCGTAAAAGTTACTCCCCCTTACGACAGTTACAGCCACGCCTTAAAAGGAAAGGCTGTGTAATTTCCTGTCCACAATTATTTGGCAGAGAAATGCATTAAAAAAAAAAAAAAATTATGAAAAATGGCAAAATGTTTAAATGGGTGATTAAAGCTTAGTATCACTCTATAGGATCGGGTACGAAATTCAAAAAACAAAAATTCATTTTCAAAATACCAAAAAAAAAATTATGTCACCGCCTCCAAACACCAAATTATGTCTCCTCTTAACAAATGATTGAAACCCTGATTTTGTAACTATAATTATAAAATCCCTTTTATAATATACATATATGTATGTATGTACAGGATGTATATTTTAAATAAATTTTACTTCATATTTTATATAAAAATAATATAAAAATTATTATAAAAAATTTAATATAAAAATAAATTTAACGTGACATTATCGCACTTTATTAAAATGAAATGTTATTTTTAAGAACAAAATATTAAAGAAATCTAAATACTTAACACCCAAAAGATTAAAATTGTCAAAACTGTTATAGGTTTTACCGACCGCATACATTAATGTATAACGTAGGTATTGTTTACATACCAAAAATTTGTAGCCGAAATTTTTGTCTGTATGTATGTATGTATGTATATTGTATATACATTCTATATGTGTGGGTATATGTGCACATTTCTTTTGGAAGATGTACAGCTTAAACGACCAAGCGGAATTTTTTGAAATTTCATATTTACGGTTTTAACGTAAATATTTCGGATTAATAAGCTTTTGGAGCAAATCGGACAAAGGCAAATGGTAGTTTATTAGTGTAAAGTTTTTTACGAATATTTCGTAACATGAAAATATTATAAGAAATATTATTAAGAAAAAATTGTTACACAAGTAAATAGCAACAATTACTTTGCCATAGAAGATTTTTTGATCAGACTAACTTTAAGCTTTATTTACTGAAATAACATATTTTTTTCAAGTCCAAATTCACAAACATATCCTACAATCCTACAAAATGCTAATTCTCAAAATTCAAACATTTTTCATTTTCAGAAATTCATAAAATCCAAAAAACATATAATTCAAACATATGTATAAGCCTAATACCACATAACCCAAACATGATGAAATCTGAACTTACATAAATTCAAATATGAGAGTACGTTTTGGAAGTGATAGCCGCCGCTATTTTGAATACTGTGTAATTGAAATATGTATCTACAATATATTGGCACTTTATGTAGTTTATTACAAAATCATGGTTATAGGCCTTTTACAGAATAATGAATTATTTTTTATCAGGGTTGCAATAATTAGGGCGCTTGGGGCAGTAGCCCACACTTCTTTAAATGCATGGTTATTAAAATATGTATGGAAAAAAAATAATTTTACATGTAATATGTAAAATAAATATTTAATTTTATTTATTTAATTAATTCAATATTACATGTGGAATATTGTACGGAACGACTACAACCGGAGATTGTGATTTGGTTTTTGAGGTGTTTTGGAATTTGGGTTTTTGGATTGTGTGAATTGCGATTTTGTAGGGGAACCGCATATGCATTATATAAACACATTTTTTTTGTTTTTTTTTATCTTTTTTATATCTCTTAAAATTTATATACCTATGCATATATTCTTTTGTTGATGACACAAAATTGAAACTGTAAAATTTTTGTTAGCAAACATTTAAGTTACCATATATAATTTATTCATTATCGTTCAGGATATCCCTATATTCTTTGATAAATTGTTTAAGGTAGAACAAGACAAAATAATGTTTTTAATTTAAATTCAATATATTGAAACAATTGATTTTATATAAAAATAATAGATGATATAAAATGAACCGCAACTGACTTAAATAAAAAATCATTAACTATCAATTTAAGTAAAGTATATAAAGATACCAAAAAGACAAAATAATCGGGAAATCACCATTATTTAATAGTAAATTTAACATTATTCTATACGAAAATGAAAAATAAAAAAAAAAATTTGTATTTTAATTTCATATTCTGTTAATTTTTACCAAGATATCATGGTATACGAGCAGTGAAATATTAAAAATTAACCTTTTGTATATTTATTATATTTTCTTATACAATTTTTTGTATGAGTTGGTATACTATTAAAATTTTATTATATGTAGGTAAAAATGTTTTTTTATATTGATTTTAATCTTATTTTTACCTTCTATTTTTTTTTTTTTTTAACTCAGGGCTTTTCATATTGGTATAGTTAGCAGTTTATAAAAAGCATCATTCTTTTTATGTTGGCAGTTAGCCCTCAACTAAATGGAAAGAAAACATTTATTACTTTTGTAACAAAACAAAAAAAAAAAAAAAAAAAACACCAACACCAACACAAAAAAGAACAAAAAACAAAAAAAAAAAATAAGAAAAAGAGAAAAATAATAGAAATAAATTTTGTTTTGAATTGAATAAAATATAAAAAACTTAGAAAAACTCATCCAGACAAGTGTAAGTATAAGTAAGGAATGAATAGATGAAGGAATGATGTATAAAGAAAATAAACAAAAAAAAAAAAAGTGTTTTTGATACAATTACGATACAAAATTGATTACCAGTATATGAGTGTCTATTGTCATATATCTTCTACAATTGATATTTCTGTTTTTTTTTTTTTTTTGTTTTTTTTTGTTCCAAACGTGTGGAAAATGCACATACACATCCATTAAGATTTGTGTCCTTTTTTTTTATGTTTCTATTTCTTTCTACTTTTATTTTATTGCTATATATTTTAACTTTTATTTTTTTTTGGTTTTGTTTTATTTTTTGTTCGACTCTGACATGGACATTAAAATTAATGGAACTCAATAAAAGAAAAATAATAAAACACATATAAAACAAATATTTTTTAAGAAACAAATAATTCGATTGATTGAAAGTCGTTCTTCAATTGTAATTCAAATTAAGAATTTACAAATTTCTATTTTTTGTTTTGTAATATAGAATCATATATAGTTACATACATATATTCATTTATGTAAATATATAAATGTGAAAGTGATTGATTTTTGTTGCCCTCACAAAAAAAAAAATAAAAAAAATAAACCAATATAAAAACAGGACGTAAGAAAAAACGATTTCGAACAAAAAAAAAAAACTGACTGAATTGAAATGAAGATTTTTCGTTTTGTGTGAATTTTTTAAAGGTTCGAGTTTTTTTTTTTTTTTTTTGGGTATATATTTAACTAGAAAATATGAGCTTAACATATGTATATAATGGGAAAACGTGTTCTATTAATACTAATAAAAATGAAAATAAGAAAAAAATAAGATAAATAGAAAAAAATAAGAAGAATAAATTTATAGAATATGTATATATGTAGAAAACATACATGGGTTTATGTATTAAATAAAATTAATAAAATGTCACATTTCATATATTATTATATAATCATATTGTTGTTTATATATACATAATATTTGAATTTTATTAAAATTTGGAATAATGTTTTACAATTTAAAAAATTATTGTTCTGATATTTAAATAAATATAATGTTATTTATTATTTTAATGAAAAATTTAATAGTTGGTTCTATTAGAAAACAATAAAATCAATTTAGTTTATGTAAAAATATTTTAATTTAAATTCATGTTTCATAAATTATTACGATTATGTTAGAGTTGATTCAGTTTTAAACACTTTTCATCAAGTTTTTGATTAAGATGCTAGGATTATGTTGTGCGATTAAATTAGGCTTTATAAGAATGTAAATATATAGTGACGGCAAAAATTGACATTAAAAAGGGTTAGAAAATTGTATATAAAAAATTTACTTAAAATAATCTTTTTTTTTTTTTTGATAAAAATATATATGCTCAGTTAGCCCGTTATCATTCTTTTTAATAATAATTGTAGTATATGTAGGTACTTAAATGAAAGGAACATTTTATGAATTTTATTCTTTGAAATGTTTGTATTAAATTAAAGGTTTATCTCATTTTAAAATTTGTATATCATACTTTTTTATTTACAAAAAGACATGACTCTTAAAAAGAAATTTTAAAGAACATTAATAAATTTCTATGTAATGTTTCAATAAAAAAAAAAAAACCCTGTTTTATTTAATCATATACGTATATATATATATATATATATATATAATTTTTTTTTACTTTCACTTTTATTGTAATTGTGGGCTAAATATTTTTTCTTTAATTTGAAAATTACTTTTCATTTTATAGTAACAAAAAAAAAAAAAAAGAAAAAGGTAAAAATATAATGAGTGCCTTTTAATGTTAAAAACGTCTAAGTACCTTTTCACAAATTGTTTAACTTTTAACATTAAATTATAAATGACAGGAAATTGTAATTTTTTTTATTGTATCACTTTTCGTTTTTGTTTTTTTGCTTTTTAGTGCATCCTTTTTTGTTTTTTCTTTATAGATATAAATATTGTATATTTTTCATTTTCATATCGTTATATTTATATATAGCTTATATATTATAAAACAAATTAAAATTCCTAAAGGATATTTTTTGTTACTTTCCTACTTTACCACTTTTAATGAAGATATACTGATATAATTTTAAATGTAAAAAAGAAAAAAAAACGTAAGAATGAAAGGATAAAGGAAAAAGTATATGAATTAGGACAAGTAGTTTCAGAATGCAATTTCATAATACTTGATTATATAAGTGTATTTTTCTAGAAACAAAAATACCATACATATATCAGTTTACGGAAATTCAACAATAAAAAATTCGATATAAAAAATTTAAGTTTTGTTTTGAATAATATTTAGATCTTGTTTCAACTAAACCTAATGTATAGTTATATAGTAGATTGTTTCTATGCTTTCACAATTAAAGTATCTAAATTTTTCTAAACTTTTGATCTCTATCATCAAAATTATACTCTTTATTTAAGTTAAGGAGTTAGACCTGTACGAAGTTAATAAGCTTTTTTAAAGATGGCTCGTAAAAAAAATGAAAATTACTTTACAGAAATATCTTTTAGATTCTTTAGACTCTTTAAATATTTTTTATATTGTATTGATAACACTATGACTAGTTTGTAATAAAGAGTTCTGCTAAACTTACGTGCAGAAGAAAAGTATCAAGAACAAAAATGAACTTATTAAGAAAAAGTGACAAAAAAAAATGGGACGGAAATCGGCATGTAAACATGTAAATATTACATAAAAACAGAGAGTTGCAAAGAGTTGTTTTTTTCAAAAAATAAAATAAACTTCTCTAGTTTTAACAAAATTCAATAAAATATCCTATAGTATAAAAATTGCATGTTTCTTATTTTTTTTTTTAATATGTATTTAATAAATATAAAATTTATTTAAATATATAAAATTACTATACTTTTTACAAGAGTTTTTATAGAAGAGAAACGGTTCGAGTTTTCTATTACAAATTAAATACTAAAATAAAATTTGATTATATTTTCCTGCTTTACTATAAAGAAATTTATTTCAAGAGGAAGGTAAATCATTAGGAAATTTAAAATAAAAGAAAAAAAAAATGAATTCCATTAAAGTGTTGACATTATATTTAAGTGTTACCTTGATATTTTTATATACATATATACGTATATACATATACATAAAAAATACTCATTATGATTTAAGAGTTTTATTTAATTACAAAATAAAAAAGACAAAAAAAAAAAATACTTCAGATTTTAATAGAAAATATTGAAAGAATAATTTTCAAATGAAAGTCTATTTAAATTTAAATGTTTTAAATAATTTTGTTTTTTATATTTTTAATATTTAGTATAGTTTTACTGTGATTGAGTGTTATGTAATATGTATACTATTATCGATTATAATATGTTCTATTCAAGTACAAATTAAAGTGTTAATATGAAAGTTACATAAATTTTGGCTTATTTCACAAAATATATGATTCGCTCATGAAATAATTATAATAGTCACAAAGTTCATTTAAATTATTTTCTAACAATTACATATATACATATACAGTCGCTTAAATTTTATCCTTGTTCTATACCATAATTTTTATTCATTAAGCTTGTAAATGCGTTAATTCGAAAAGATTTTCGATGCTTTTCATTTAATTTCATAGCTTTTTCCGACTCATCTTTGTGAACTTAGCCTTATTTAGCATTGTTTTAAATTTTCTAGCTTATTTTTTTTGCATGTTTGCATGTTTGTTTTGCATGTTTGTTTTGCAAAGGAAATTTTTCATTTGTATAAGTTTTCCAAAGTTTTCCATATTGTTATTCCTTGTGGGATAATAATTACTTTACTACTCGTTTTTCAAATAAGGTTAAGTTTTATTTTTTTTTACACGTTACCTAAATTCTAGGAGTGGATTCCTTAACACAAAATTATCGTAGATTGGATAAGGGGCAAAAAATCGGAAGAAAATAGCATAATTATGGATAATAGAGGAGAGTTAAGCTGGAGACTAACCTGAACAGGTTCTTTTTAAAAAATTGTATCTTTTGTAAATTATTCATGCAAATAATTTTTGAATTTTTTGCTTTTAATCAAAATCTTACAAAAAAAAAAAAATAAAGTTGAAATTAATCAAAAATCTTTTAGTTGTAAGAAAATTAAGAATTCAATTTGTTCAATAATAAACCTTTTGATAAAAGCCGGAAAAATATATTTTTATTTTCAATTAAAAATCTGGGAAAAATTTCCACATAATTAACCCGATTTCCACTTTTCTAAGCAAAAAAAAAAAATTAAATAATAAACAAGAAAAAAACTGTTGTATAATTTCCTTCTTAAATTGTGCACACACAGATTTTTTTTCAATTTTTTTGATTAAAGGATAAGAGTTCCTTTTTCCTGGATGAAATCATTTTACCAAAACAAAATACAGAAATACATAATAAGTACTAAAAAAGAAAAAATTGGTCCCAAAATAATTTGAAAAAAAAAAAAAAAAAAAGAAAAATGTATTTATTTATGTTTTTTTTATATTTGGTTGTATGTTTACTTTTCATTTGTCAGTTGACTCAAAAGGCATTCAGAGGAAAAAGAAAAATTTTTATTAGTTTAGTATACATTAAACGATTTTTATGTTGTTGTTGGTTTTTATTATTTGCACCCTATATAACAACAATATTAACAGTATATCATTTTATCTGTTATAGAATTTCTGTAATGTTTCAAGTCATAAGCCAAGAAAATGAAATTTTGTTCTTGTTTTATTTTTTTTTATTTTTATAATTGACGGGATCATATCACAATCGTTCAATCAAAATATAGATTTTATATTTGTTATTTGTATGTATACTTATACACATGCATATAGATATAAACTTACATATAAAAATTTATTTGTAATTTGCTATAAAATGTATATATATATGTATGTATGAATTTAGATATTAACTGACAGAATAACTCATCATCAAAAGGAATGTTTGGTATCCATAGATGAAATAAATATTTCCTACAAGGATAAATATTATCCTTTTATTATTTTTTTTGTATAAGTTTTGTTTTTTTGCGGTTGTCTCATGTAACAAAACATTTTGTGGTGGTGGCAAAGAAATGAAAAAAAAAAATAATCGTGAAAAAATATTTTTATAAAGTTTTTTTTTTTTTTTTGTTTTTTCTCTTTTTTAAACCAAAACGACAAAAATATTGTTGATAGTGATGATGATGATCGTATTGGTTATGATTATTAATATTATGATGTTGTTGATGATGATGATGATGATATAATATAATATCTATTTTTTGCTTTGTTTTTTTTTTATAGTTTAAAATAACGTTTTTCATTTTTAACATTACCAACATTTTTATTATTTTCGATGTTAATAATTTATAGAAAACCTTTTATGTTTTAGTTTGTTTTTATGACATTTATCACTTGCCTTAAATTTTTGAATTAAAATATAATTGGAAAATTAATCTTTCTTAAAAAATATTTTTTGTAATGTTTGGTTGCTGTTACTTCTGGCAGTGCAGTGAATTAGTTATACTTTCATTATTTCAAATTAAATTTAAAATGTTTTTCCTATTTTTCTACTTCTATAAGAACCATATAATGAATATTTATCCATTTTTCGAGTTGGTTAATCCTTTGTATTTGCTACAGGAATACTACATTTTAGCAAATTCTTTAAAATTGTTTTAAAAAATATTAGCTTGTCCGTTCATCCGTCTGTTTGTCTGTCTGTCTGTTTACAAAACTTCTATACTGTTGAAGATGAAGCTTTGAAATTTTAACCATATAGATAGCTCACATTAAAAAATTTCTTACAAACTACAGTCCCTCAAAGTTTGTGTTGTTTGTTATTTTTAAATCATAATAAGGTTGCAGGAGCTTAATAAATTAGCAAATAATTTACGATCCATTGAAATTTATGTTTTTTTTTTTTTGGTTTTAACACAAATGCCCAGTTTTACCTATTATCTAATATTTAAATATATCAAATTAATAAATTCGAACCTTTTTCTTATACATATTTAAATTTTAGCTCTCAATTCGATTTTCATATAGTAGCAGGCAGTTAATTTAAGACTTTCAAAAACGAATGAGAAGAAATCCGTTTTGTAGTGAATAATTCTCAATAAGTTTTTTAAGCGATGTGAAAGAAGACATTATTTTATCGCCCTTATTTGATATAATTGAAAAAAAAAAATCTGCAGTTTTAGCTGTATTTCAATAATTGTATAGAAGACTTATTTATTTCCTTACAATATATTACGAGTATTTTTTTAAATAGGCTTGTTATTATAGAGATTGCTTCTTTCAGTGTCATGATCTTTTATTAGTTTATAGTTTGTTGTGTTTAAGAGAATATTGTTTGAAAAATTAACACAATTGTATACACCACACATTTTCGAATATTTAAAAAAAGCAAAACGCAACGCTAGCCTAAAACTTCTTGCAGGCTACCAAAAATATCCTTGTAAAGTTTCGTTTTATTCAAAATCAGTCATTTTCACTTGAATCTTAAATAAATTTTCTGATACTTTTTATAAAATAAAAGATTAATAAAGATAGTATGTGGTTGTCTTATAATAAAAAACAATGAATTAAGGGAAAGAAAATATTTCTTGTATGAATGATAGTAGTAATTTTTATTTTCAAAGCTCCAATTATAAATTAAAACTCAGATTAATTTAAGACTAGGAATAAAATTAACCTAAATTTAGAATGAAATATTTTTATATTCTTTTTTGAATAACTTAAAATCTAGAACTTTTTTTATTGTTAAGTTTTAATATCTGATTACTTTCACTGCCTTTTTTTTATGCGATATTATATTGACTGAAAACTTAATTTTTTTTTTTATATTCGTCTTATTTTAACACATACAAACACACACTCATATTATTCAACAACAATTTTTATTTTACTTTTGGTTCGGTTTAGTTGAAAAATTGTATTTTATGTCACAAAAAAAAAGTATAATACACTTTAAGATGGATAGAATACAAATTATATAAAAAGTTAAAGAAAGTAAAAAAAAAAAAAAAAATGAAAAAAATATCAACAAACAAAAAAACAAAACAAAAATTGGTAACTTTGATATTAGGTTTTTGGTTGTCAAGTTTACCCTCACTTTATGTGACATAAATTGGATTTATGATTTTTTATGAAAATAATAGAGAAAGTGAATTATTATACTTTACCTAAATACAATATAATATTACATATATGTACCTAGAATGATATATGATTTACACAATATATTAGAAGAATATGAAGTAGATTTTTAAAAGTCATTTTTATCATCATCATTATCATTATAATCATAATCATCATCATCACCAAACATTTTTTATATTGGTTTTTATTTTTATATTTCGAAAAAAAAAAAATTTTTTTTTACTTTTGTTTGCAATTCAATTGATATTAGTCGAAAGAGAAAAAAAGATATTTAACTGTTTTTTTTTTCATAATACCTTTAGCTTTTTTCTTTTTATAAAAGTAATAATAAAAATTAAGTGACATGTAAATATATATTTTTAAATATGTATGACAATCTGAATATATTTGATCTTTTTCTTAAAAAAATTTATACATATTACATTTTTTTTTTTATTTTAAAAATTTTGTTAATTTCTTTAAATTCATTTCTTCCTTTTTTTTTGCCTCGTATTTTGATAAGAATGGAAAAAGTAAGAAGTGAAAATTTATATTCCTAAGGAAAAAGTTATAAAGAAAATATTATATAGGGAATTTTTATTTTTATATTTAAAAAAAAATATAAATTTTATAATTCAAAAATTCAGTCCAATTTCAAATTTAGAAAAATAGAATTTTTAAGTTTGATTGAGTTTTTTATTGAACCTTAAAGTTTTATCGAAGGTTTATAGAATAAGATCAGTTGGTTTAAAGTCATTTTCACAAAAGGTCACTTGGCATAAAACATTTTTAAATAATATCCAATTTGGAAAATATTTTTTTAACAAAAAAATAATATGATTAGACAAAATTCTATTTATACTAACGAGGTATTTCGCATAAAAAACTAACAACACAAGAGAACTTATGGCAAAAAATTAAAAAGAAATATATAAAGGAATTTCAAATACTTAGAAATTTTTTATTGATTATATTCCTATGAATATAATTGCCATATTTTTATTTTATAAAATCTATAAAATATTTATGTTCTACTTTGACTTTTATTTCCGAAAAGGTTATTTATCACTTTATTTGGACTTTTTTTTATAATTCGTTCAAATTTTTATGAACAGCATCCCAAATTTCTATTGCATACGTAATTGTGCTAGAATTCTTTTATTTATTAATTTAGTTTATTTTTTTTTATTTTTTTATTTGTTCATTTATCTGCTGTTTCCACTATCTTATTTTTGTTATTATAAGTGTTTATGATGTCCTCTGATTTTCTTTTAATATCAGAGAACTAAATAGCACTAAACTTTTATAGGACATTATGGTTATGAGAATCAAATATCTTAAATTCAGGATTTAGAGCAATTATTTATTTGCTTATATTTACAGTTAAATATACTTTGTGCTCATAGTATGTGTTCTTTAAGAGATGGATGTAAAAAAAATTTTTTATTAAATGTAATGTTTTCTTTTTTATTTTCTTTTTTACTAATGGTAGGTGAAAGCATCGAAAGTCACCTAAAAGAACAGCACGTTATTTCTCTGGGAAGTGTTCGATATTAATCAACAAAACCAGTCCTCTATAATCAAACTTTAGGATAGAATCTTTAATATAATTGTAGAGCTTGGTTTTACTGATTAGGATACGAGAAGGAAGCTTTGTGAGTGAAGCTTAGGGAATTTAGAATTATGGTGAATGAGGTATAAAATTTGGAGAAATATTTTAATTGTATCGTACCATATTTTAATACCATCTTTAAAAAACACTTGTAATATTAAAGAAAATGACAAAATTATCGGACAATGGTATAAACATTGTAAAGATGAGGATTAGAGGGGAATTAAATGTACAATATTGTAAACATTTCAAGAAATTCTTTTAAAGTATACATTAACCAAATTAAACAAATTTAATTAAAATATAAGAGTAGGCCGCAAATTGACAAGTTAAAAAAAGTTTGGTTATTTTTTATATTTGTCAAAGAAATTGGTAAGAGATGTCAACAAAAATTTATTTCCGAGAACCTTTTTCTATAAATGTGAGATTCGGTTAAAACTAAAATAATTTCTTTTTACAATTATTAAAAAAATTAGAATCATATGTACATATATTTGCCTATAAACTCGTTTTTTGATGAATAGAAGACAAAAGTTGTTAGAAAAATAATTTTTTTTTTCAATGTTCCCTGTTTATTGTAGTTAATGGCGTAACACGTGCTAGATAAAATTTTTTTTTTGTTGTTAACTGTCTGAAATAAAATTTTATTTAATGTACATACTTTTTAAATTGCTGGATAAGATCATTTAAAGGAAAACAAAACAAAGAACTTTATTATTTTTTTTGCTTTGTTGACCATAAAAAAAAAACACTAAGTGTATATTAAATACATTTAAATGTGTGGGCTTAGACCTTATTTTTTGTTAAGTCCTTGATTATAATATTATGGTTTATTATAAATGGTTTATTATATATATTTTTATTCCCTTTAAAAAGGAGGAAGGGAAAAATGAGTACGAACCAGTTGTATAAAAATAATAATAATAAAAAGAAATTATTATTTATTTTATGATATAAGAATATGGTTTTTACTAAAAGAAAGAGAAAAAAGTCCATGCATATGCACTAAATATTCAAAAATAGAAATACAATATTATAAGCGTCTCTTCTATATGATTTCATGGTGTCGTACTTTGGTTATTATGATATCCTATTATTTTTTTTTTTATTTTGTATTCCCATTTCTATTGTACACTTTTAATTTATGAAAATGAAACAATGTATAGAAAATTTATCCCATATGAAAACTATAAAATTATAAAGCATTACAAATTCTTTTTGGCTTTTACGTTTGTAAATTTATTTTTTTTTTACTATTCTGATCTGATATTATATTTAATATTGGATACTGTGTATATAAACAAAATATAATTTTCCTTTTTTTTTTAATGCATTACTCTGCCACATAAATGTGGACAGGAAATTACACAGCCTTTCCTGTTCAGGCGTGGCTGTAAATGTCGTAAGGGGGAATAATTCTTACGACGTGTGTGGGGTTCGAACCCACACTCCCTCGGTGTTTATAGCGTATTGTATACGCTCTTACCTACTAGGCCACCGAGAATATAATTTTATTTATATATTTAAATTACAATTATATAATTTTTGCAAAATATTTAAAATAAATTTATATATTTACGTATTGATATTACTATTTAAAATAAATACTGTTATCCTATATTTTTTTTTTTATTTGATAAATTTGGCTACAAACATGTACAACGTTGCATGTCAATAAGTAAAGGTATTTTTCCACCCGAATTAGAGCTTGGTTTCTCTATAATATTTATAATATAGTTTTTATTTCATAAATAAAATTGAATACTTTCTAGTTAGGATTTAAACTGAGCTTTAATTTTTCAGCATGACAATTTAGTCAAATTAAAAATAAAGGAGAAAGAGTATAGAATTGACTGTGTCAACTGTAGGGTACTTGCACAAACATAATATAGATAGGGGCCTCGGTGGCCTAGTGGGTAAGAGCGTATAAAATGCGCTGTAAATACCGAGAGAGTGTGAATTCGAATCCTACACAGGTTGTAAGAGCTATTCCCCCTTACGACATGTACAGCCACGCTGTGTAATTGGCTGTGTAATTTCCTGTCCACATTTATGTGGCGGACAAATATATTAAAAAAAAAAAAAAAAATAATATAGATACGCTGTTTTCATAAAATTTAATAATTTTTTACAAAATTTCAAATATTTAACTTAATTAAGTACCGAAAAATGTTTATGTTAATTTTGGTTGTATGACAGGTACTGGAACTCATTGCGCTAAACCAATCAAATTTTGTACAAATCAAAAGAAATTTGTTGACAAAATTCCATATACCTTAGCTAGTGTCTAATTAACACTGATTTTTTTTTCATTGCCACTCCTATAAGGTACATAGGGCATCCACTAAATCATTTATTATTCATATTTGACTAAGGTTCTGTTTCCGGAATCATTAATTTCACTAAGCCGCTGATTAATCGGCTGTAGCTATTCTACAAGACTATGAGACGTTTCTTTATTTCTACACCATCTATTATCTTATACAAGAATTATGTTTTATTGTTATTTTATTATATTATATAATATGATATTAATTATAATTTATAAGACATACATACTTATTTTTAATTTATGTATATTATACTAATTATATATTAGAAATATAATTTTCTAATGTATAATTAGTATAATTTACATAAATAATAAATTTTCATCTCAATCTGTGTTACCGTTTCAGAGATATTGCAGTTCAAAACAGAAAATTTGGCTATAAAAAATTTTTTTTCCCAAAATTTCTAGAAACACTCATATTTTGAAAATTTTTCCAAGGCACCCTGTATTTATTATTACACCGTTAGAAAAGCCCAACGATATATAATAAGTATGGTAGTGGATGATAATAAGTCCCAGCAAGGAGTAAAAATGCGAAATTGAACAAATAATCAACATTTAATTAAAAAAACCATTTCATACTTTATGTTCTAGTTTATATGAAAATATATTATTAAATATTCTCTTTTAAGTACTTTGTTGTGACATAATTATTATGTAACATGAAATAAGTATAAGGGATATTACACATGGGGAAAAGATAATTCTGAAATGCCTCCTAATTCAGATGTTTGTATATACATAAAAGTTCATTATTTTTTTTTTGTAGCCAACTCTAAAATCCTTGCTAATTATATTTTTACACACATGTTCCAACAACAAAATGAAAAGGCAAAATAAATGTATGAGAAATAAAGTTTGAAAATGTTTTTTTTTTTTTAATTGTTGTTTCAATTTCGCATGTGGGACTATATTTCAGTGTCCTCTTGTGGGACTATTTGTCAATATACACCATACTTATTATATACCGTTGCAAAGTGTGTGATTAGATCTTTCTAACTCTATGATAATGAATATAGGATGTCTTAGAAAATTTCAGATATATAGTGACTTTTTTGGAAAGCTTGAATTTTTTTTTTTTTCCAAAATTCCCACTTTTAACTGCAATATCTTAGAAACGGTAGTACCGATTAAGATGAAACAAGATCTATATTAACGATAGTATTGTGATTTACAATATTGTAGAAAATGGTTCTATTTTATTGTCGTACGGCAAAAATGCTGTACTGTTTAATTAAAACAGTACAAAATGTTAAGAAAATTTTGTAATGCATTTTTCGAAAACGTGACGTCATACAGTACCGTCACATTAGGATGTCATTACGTTACGTTAATTATTATATAATTTTTTATTATATATTAAGAAATCTATATTATTATTTATTAATCTATATGATCCAGTCGGGGTTTGAACGCGAGACCTTTGGTATGAAAGGCACTACACTATTGGCTGGATAACACTGATTTATGCTTATGTTAAAAAGTAAGTTGTATGGCAGCTACTGTAAAAAGATACCGGTGGAACTTGTTCAATTTTAATAACAATTTTAATGACATTTATATAAAAATAAAATTGTAAAAATTTCAGAATTGCAGTAGCATTATTTTGTGAGTTACCGTGTGAACGGATTAGTCTTCGGACGGACATATATAGTTAAATGAATTTAGCATTCAATCCTTTACAAGAATGTGTACTTATATAATTTTTTATATCTATTTTGTAGTGTCACAAAAGTATTAGAAAATATATTATACCCAGAATTATGTCCTTAAGGATATAAAAATTGGATGAATAGCTGGATGTAAAGGATTTTTCTTTATTGAAAATTTGAAATTTATTATTTTTTTTGGATGTTGAATTTTTCCTTTTCGTTTGTTTTTAGAATTGAAAAATTCGCAAAAAATATTAGCAAATTAAATTTTTTTTTCCCGGCTTGTATTCTACTATCTTATTTATCTCAAAAATTTATTTTTTGGTAATTTTTTGGAAGAATACTTTAAATTTAAACTTTCTATTTTATTTTCTTTCAAAAATTTCAATATTAAAAAATCTTTTGATCAATTAATATACGTAACAGTTTGAAGCTTTTTTTTTAAATTATTTGTACGTATATTTTAAGATAAAATTAAAAAAAAAATCCGGTATTCCTAATAAATAAACTGTATAGAATAAAAATTTATAAATATATAATATTTATTTTAAGAAAGAAGATATAGTATGAACAAAAAAATTTGAACAGATGAAAACAGACATGCTTATAATCATGTTCAAATATAATAAACCGTGAAATTCAATGATTCCTTATATAATACATAATATTTATTTATTTTTGTTGTAATATTACAAAGATTTGTTCTAGAATATTATTACACCATATCTGTATGAGCAATTTTCAAGTACCTATACAGATTACTTAATAAATTTATGTAAGCATGTGAATGCTTTTATATTATTTTTGTATTTAAATTTTATTTTCATAATAATTTTAAATCTTTTAAAATATTTTGGAAGGAAAAATTTTAATGTAAAAAATGAAAATCAGATGTAACGGTATATTAAACATTTTATAATGATTCGCATAATAAATTTAAGGATTAAAATTTACTTAACAGAAGTGAAAAATTTATTAAGAAATTCTTAAGAAATTTTTAAAAATATATAATATATATATTGTATATAATATTGTAATATATTTATAAAGAAAAATTTAATATTATTAAAAATTTTTTAAATAATAAATTTGAGTGGAATTTTTAAAAAAGGAACCAAAAATGCTTTGGAGGTTACGTTGTTAAGCATATGACGTATTAATTGATAAAGTGCGGATTCAAATCCTGTTTATGCTGTAAGACTTTTTAATTAGAACGAAATTTTTGCTTAACCTTTATGTCAAACCCTTGCTGAACCCCTCTTTAATGAAACCTTTGGTACATTTGTACCAATAATGTTTTTCGTACATTTTGTATAAGAAATAATATGTAAAAATAAAATGTTTTAGTTTTTTTATAACTTTAATTCATAACTTAACTTTAACAAAATATTTCATAATTTAATTTAAATAAGAGAAAAATAAATAGAATACAAAATAAACGAAAAATTAAATAAAAAATATTTTAATTTTGAGAAGCATTGCAATCAAAGCAACGTAGTTGACATCGTTTAAGTTCACCAAAATCCTAATTGTCTCCACCAAACTATATATATATTTTTAGTATGTCTTTGATTCATAACACTTTAATTGAAGATGTCACGAACTTACAGATTTACACTACAAAAAGTGTGGGAGATATAGCGGTTTAAATTTAAAATTGTTACATTTATACCTAGGATTTGGCATAAGGGTTAAGTATTTAATTACAAATTCCTCTAGATATGGTCTAGAATGTAAAAATAAATAATATTACTTACGTATAACTAATAGTATTTTTATCCTATAATGATCTTAGTAAACCCATAACTAATAGTAATATATTGAATAATTTTATATGATTTGTAATATGTATTAAAATAAATAAATAAATATTTTATATATGTATGTGTTTTGTTGATTTTATTTTTGTAGTCGATTTATATTTTTTTACTCTTCAATGATAAATTCTACTCAAAAAAAGTATTTGACAATTATCAGAACGAAACAATTGTATTTAATATTTTATTTTAAATTAACTTATACGTATTTATTAACATCATTTTTAAAAATTAAATTTTCTTACGTCATCAAATGCTTACATGCTCAAATTAAAAAGGTCAAATGGATATTTATGACTAAAAATTCATTTTTCGTCATAATGACGTTTATTTTATTAAGTGTCCAAGGTATAATAATATATTATTTTACAAATCATTTTGGGAATTATGTAGAATAGCCATTATATGTAGAATAGAAATGTATACATGTATATTATATTGTGTAAAATTAATTTTATAAATTTTTATCATGCTTTCAGTTATCAAATTTGTATTTTATGAATATGTGTAAACCATCACAAATTAAATTGTACCTGAATTATTTTTTTTTTTTTATATATATATTTTCATGTACAGTTAATAACGAGACTATCAGTTTAAATCCATAAAAATTAATTATCTGACTCTGACGACTATATCATTTTAACATATATGTAACAGTGGCGAGAAAGGTTTAACATAAAATTAAAAGTTAATATTCTATATAATAAAAGACAATGTTTTTATTTTTGTTTGGTTTATAAAGGCAATTTCTATGTGATCTATAAAGTTCTTAATTTTAGCACAGGATTCCATAGACAAACGACAAACTCAATAGAAAAAAAACTAAATTTATAAAAAAAAGTCCCTTAAAGACCCTAAAAACTCAACTAAATATTTCAATATGTTTGTAATGCATATGGTTCTCTCAATATTATGTATTTTTATTTTACCCCTCTCAAAAAACTACCATTCCTTATATAAAAAATCAATGTATTCAGAATTTTATATTATTATATGAAAAAATAATTATTTCAACAAAAAACGACACCACATATGAAATAAATAATTATCTGCTTTAGATAAAATAAGTCGTATTAAAAAATTTAGATCGTTTTAGATTAAGAAACGATTTTTCTGACTTCAATTATTATTTTAATGTGAAAAAGTATTTATTTTAAAAATGTTGTTAGTAGCCAGTGATTACTTCTTTTTATTTATTTATTTATTTATTTATATTAATATTACATACATAAATGTAATGCAATATTATTGAACCATCGGCTACTAAAGGCCATTATAGGTTTTTATACTATTATTAAATTAATATTAAAACTAATATTATTTATTTTGTTTATATTATATACTATATATTTTACATTATATTTGGTCGTAAGGGGGGTATGTAAAGAAAAAAACACTTACGACCTGTACAGGGATCGAACCCACACTCCTTCGGTTAATACGCTACATGCCTACCCACTAGGTTACCGAAGCCCCTTACTTCTTTTTAAAAGATTACAATTCTCTGCTAAAGTTAGTTTTAATCTATAATTATAAACGAAGCTAATCTTTAGATAAACTACATCGGTTGTTGCTTTTGATTAATGAATACATATTTTACTTTTCGTACGGCCAACATATTCTAGAGTCAGCAAAAATAAAAATTTATATATTCTGATAACATCAAAACATATCAAAAATGTTGTGTATATATAAAGAAGTTTTATTTTAAATAATATTATATTTTTTTCATTCAAAATCCGATAATCTTTTATCCAACCAATAATATACTGGTTAAGATAACGGCATCATTAATATCATACTGTAATATATATGTATAATCTCTCATATAAACGTATAATAGTAATATCATACTGTAATATATATGTATAATAAAATAATAATAAAAAGAATTCTTGTATAAGATAGTAGATGGCGTGGAAATAAAGAAATATTTACATCTTATAGCTTGCACAATAGCTATATCCGAACAACACTGAAGCTTAGTCAAATATGAATAATAAATGACTTAGTGGATGCCCTATGCTTCTTGAGTAGGATGAGCAAAAAATATGTATATCTGTCAAAATTTATATATGTATATCTGCAAATAATATGTATATAAATTTTGGCTAAGTTTAATGTGAAGAAAATCGCATAGGAATTACTATAGTATTAGTATAAAAATGTGTCGTATATTAAGGCCACATGTGAAATTTTTAAATTAAAGACTTAAATTATAGATTCACAAAAAAAAAAAAAAACAAGGCAAATTAATATGTTTGTTTACTCTTTTAACATTCTATAAAAGGTTTAAAAAAATAAAAATTTAGATGATGTCAGTAGGGGATCGTATGGAAAGCTGGTTTATCACAATCCTGTTTTATCAAAATCCTGTTTTTTAAAATCCTGTTTTTAGAATATTCAAAACTAAATGCATTTTTTAGAATTTTTATTATAGTTTTCATGTATTTATTATGGTTTTAATATTTATACACAACTTGATCTCTATACAACTCGTCACTGTTTTATATTTTTCAATGTTATGCAAATAAATCTATTTAGTAGTTATTAAACGTACACTTTTCACTTTTCTTTACTAGAAAATATATTAAAAGAATGCAAAGAATTATATATTATAAATTTTAAAAAAGATCGTTAGAGCATGAAATTTGATCTAACCTTTAAATAAAAGATTATTTATGTATATATATTTTTTTCACATTGAAATTGATTGATTTGCAAATAATCTTTTCGAACAAGTAAAATTTCATCACAGTAAGTTATGATAAAAATATACTTATTATAACAGTATATAATATGTATATATATATAAAATTTAATTTTCTCTTCTGTTTTTCTTCTTTTACTTCGAAAATTTTAAATATTTATATTATATGCTTCCCTGTATTTATTTTTACTTTAAGAGAGTAAGTGTATGTCTAATAAAGAAAAAAATTTTTTTTTAATTTTTTTGATTAATATCTGAGAGCAAAATGAAGTGAAGTAAAAAGAAAAAAAAAATGCAATCATCGTTTAAAAAACCACATATTTTGCTTTTAATCAATTTTTATCAATAAAATGTCAAAAAATGGACATGGGAAAAATAAATTGCCAATAAAAAATTTTATTTATTTTTAGAGAGTATATATTTATATTGTATTATATAAATTGTAGATTATATATTATATATTTTTTTTTTTTTGGTTTTTTATGAGCGCTTATAATGAACTCAATGTTACATACAGTTTAATTTCATAGTATGTCAGTGAAGTGATACTTGTGTTACACAAGCCTGGGTAGCACGTATATTAGAAAATCCATTTTGTGGTTTTATATTTATGTTTGAAATTTATATGCTGTTTTGTTTTTTTTATTCATTTTATTCATTCATCCCAATCCCTTTGTTGGTGGTTTCATAAAAATGCATTTTTTTATATTATTAATAAAGTTTTTACCTAGGAGTAATTTATTTTATTTTTTTTTTTTTCACAGTTTTAAAAATAAAAAGTGAAATATTTAAAATAATGTGATAAAACTTTCAGCAAAATATCTTACAGAAATATAAAATGCAAAAAAACTTTTTACCGTTTTGTTTATGTTTAAAAATATAAAAAAGAAAAATGACCGTACAATTTTTAGGGAACATAATATAACAAAAATTAATTAATTAAAAATTATTTATTTTTTAGTTAAAAGAAAGTATTAAATATTAATAAATTCGTTTTAGATTGAACTTCAGCTATATTACAAAAAAAAAAATATTCGGATAGTTTGATTTTATAAGTTTTCAATACCGTTATATTGGAAAATATTAATTTCAAATTTGTTGTCGAGTTGTAAAAAGTAAAGTTTTCATATGAAAACAAATGAAATGACAAAAAGGGGAATAGGACAAACAGATTGAATTTACGAATTCATTATTTTTTATACACTTAAATATAAAATAAAGCTTTTTAATCCTGTGTTTTTTTTTTTTTTTTCAGTATATTAAATTACAGGTGAAAAATATTTTTAACCACGTTTTCATTTTATTTTTTTTATAGAAGAATTTTATTGCACATACAATCTGTTATAGGGTCACTTTTAAATATTTGCATTTTTATATTATACGACAAGAAGGGAGAACTATATCAAGGATTGTCCATTAAAGGACATAACAAAGTTATATTATTACTAGTTATATAGGAAATTTATTTATATAACTACTATAAAGTGGTAGTATATAAAAACTCATTTTATTTATTATTTTTTTTTTTTTTTAAGGGTACTGTAATACTGAATGCAGTCAGTTCTATTTATAGTTCACAGTAGCTGCATTTTTTTTTTATCATCATACACCATATGATACTCCATAGTAAAATTATCGATAAAAGAGATAAAGAAGGGAAAGAAGAAGATATGTTTTATTTCGGTAAATATTCTATTTTAAGGTTACCGATTATTTTTTTTTTTTTTTATATTTGTGCAAAAAAGAATAAAAAATAATACATTAAAAAAAATTAAAAATATTTCTTTTATAAACTCTGCATCCATACAAAAAAAAAAAAAAATTTTTTTTTATAACATGTTCAATTTGAATTGTGCAGTGAATTGAACTAAATGAAACGTGCAGAATACTTAGGGATTTTAATTCTGCATGTTATTTTTAATAAATTTTGGAATTTTAACTTTTTTTTAAGGTTAAAAGAAAATAGTTTTTATATTTTCATATTTTTTTTTTTTTATCTTTGTCTTTTTTTTTCTTTTGAGAAAAAGTGGGATAATTAAAAATACATACGTATATATAAATGCATACGTTTATAATATTATAATAATATAAAATGTGTACAGGGGCAATTAGCAACATATATCTTTTTCTGGTTTAAACTTTTCTATAAATTTCACTTTTGTACTGGATTTACTGAATTAAAGCTTTTTGTTGGATGAGATAAAAAATTCAATATAAATTAAAGAATTCAAAAGGAATATTATATAATAATGCTTAAATACAAAATATTTTAAATTTTAGAAATTTAAAAACACAAGTTGGAGCCGTTGAGATGCATTTAAAAAAAAAAAAATCAATGAGAGATAGCTGCAAATAGGAAATAAAAATTTTTTAAAACGAATATAAAAATTACCAGCTGCAGTAGGGTTAAGGAAAACTTAAAAAAAAATTTAAGCAACCTACCAATAAGCGGTTAAAGCATAAAAAAGCCAGAATAAAACTTGATTTTGCAATGAATATATTAAATACTTCATATAGTAAAAGTACCGAAGTAGTATGATCTTAAAGTTTTTAATTTTTCCTGTTAAATTATTTAATTAACAATAGAGCAAAGAATATTATAAAATAATATGTAAAATAAAACTGATGAAAAGACGAAACAAAAACAAAAAAAGGAAAAGAACTAGAACAGAAAATTCCATGCCACTTGGGAAATTAAATTTTTGGTTTTTGTACAATATGACAGAAAAAAAAAAACCTATTCTATTTTTAAAATTTTATTTTATCGTATTAAAGGGTTTTTTTTTTTGTAGTTTTTATCCTTTTAAATTTTGTTTTTTAAATTTAACTATTATTATTAATTATATTTGTTATATATTTTTTTCTTTTTCCTTTTTTTTTGGACTTAATTATTTTCATTATGTACCTAATAGAGTAGTGATCAAAACTTTTTTACTAGTCAACTGCATCTTTTCTTTTACGGTAGGACGAGTAAAAAATTTGTAGAAAGTTTTTTTTAAGATTATTTTAGCTTCAGAGGATAAATCAGTTTAATAACTTTAAATTACTTTTTGCTAAACAAAATTTTGAAATAACGAAAATACTAAACATCAAAATATTAATAGAAAGTATGTAACTATATTTTTCAAATTTGTTTAATTACATCATTTTACAACATTATCCTTTATTTTTAGGACATTTTCAAAAAAATTGTTGAAAAAATGTGCCTATTAGTTACGCTATGGCCGTCCGTCCATCTGTTTACAAAACTTTTACACCGTTAAAAATAGAGGAATCAAATTTTAACCAAAAAAAAGTTTCCCGCAGTTGAACGTAACATCGTTGCAGCCCTTGTTTGTTCTAGGTGTAGTTAAACGTATATGGTTAGCATGTGTTGTACTCGTGAACTTCAGCGCTATTGTGTAATGTAAAATTATTCTTCATCATGCCGTTTTTCATCTTATAAATTAGTTTGCAGTTTCAAAGTAGATCGACTGTTCAAGCGTAAGTATTCGGCACATTGGATAAAGCTGGGAATTAGGTGGGAATAATGAAATGACATTCTGAATAGAGTTTTACAGAGCTCTAATCGTTAGGACATGAACGAAATTTTTTAAGTGCGTATAGATCCCTAACTTCAAATTGTGGTATGAGGTAGCTCCTATCAGTGGTGGTAGGGATTTCCTTAGATCTTGAAGATGACGGTGCCAAGATAAGTTGTCATCTAATATTAGATATAAATATCTCGCAGCTGTTACTTTTTTTAGAGAAATAGATCAATATGGATATTTAAATCTAAAACAGCTTTGTTTTTTGCTTGAATACCATGTATTCAGTTTTATTGATATTTAAGGTTAGGTGATTCCTTTTGAGCCAGCTGCTTAAGAATGAAAGGTCACGATTGGCTGTCTGCTGGAGGAGTGATCGATTTTTCGCTTTGTAGAGCAGAATGGTGCCATCCACGAACATAGTGTACTGGCGTATTAGGCCAGCCGAGCTTATATTCAGCACATATATTCAATATAACAGGGGCCTCAGAACTGAGACACCTATTGGTATTACTAGCTATTTAGTATAGATGTTGATTGTTGATGTATATTATAATAGAATGAATGGAATAGTGATAGGAAAGGATAGTACAAGGAAACATTGAATTGGTAATTTAAGGAAACAATAAGTCCGCTTATTATTATTAGTATTTTGATAACAGTGACTATAGCCATTTACAGTTACAACACGCAGTAGTATTTAACACATTCCTGCATAAAGTAATAATTGAAGGCAATCGCACTATCACTAGCTGTTATTATTATTGGTATTAAAATTAAATATTAATATTATTATTATTTACTCCAGAGTTTAGGATCGTCAGTGGATTATTGCGTGCAGCAGCATATAAAACTTAATTGCGTGATATAACCAAAGATAAATTTCACTGCAGTAGCTATTATTATTATTAATGCCGTCCCTAAAAAGA
This sequence comes from Poecilobothrus nobilitatus, assembly GCA_947095535.1. Lineage (NCBI taxonomy): Eukaryota > Metazoa > Arthropoda > Insecta > Diptera > Dolichopodidae > Poecilobothrus > Poecilobothrus nobilitatus. Next base: position 87,790,129 of record OX352773.1, on the reverse strand, counting down.
CCAGTTTCCGATGGGTATAAATTAATTTTAGTTAAAGAAATTCGCTTAGAAATAAATTTTGAATGCACATTATTTCATTATTTTTTTATATCTGCAGGCAATATGGAAAATAATACATATACATATATATACATATAATAGTAAAAAGTATATAAATGCCAGTATGATCATTTATGCTATTCAATTTTATTTGGCACACATCTTCATTTTTGTTTTAAAAATTTGGAGAATTAAGAAGATTCATTATCATTGGTCTTAAAAAAAGCTATTTTGTATTTGTATATATATGTAGCTTTGTTCGGTATATAATGCTATCAAAGCAGTAAAATGCTATAATTAATTAATCTTTACTACTTATATTTATGTATTAAATACTTGTATATTTGTATCTATCTTAAATAATTTTGCTCTTTTTTTTTACGAGGGATGGGGGAAAACATCAAAAGTCACTTAAAGGAATTGCACGAGGTTTCTTTGGTTAGTGTTGGACTCGAAAAGCACTATCTTTAAAACCAAATTTTAGAATGGGTCCTTTAATGCATAATAATATAATGTACAAAGAGAAGATGAATATAATGTACATGAAAAAGAAGAAACTTGGAGAAAAGGATGAGAGAAAGATTTCTTGGGAAATTGGATTTAGGATAATTGGTATTATGGAGGATGAAGGGAAAAATTTGGGTAGTTATTAGAAGTTAATGTTATTCTTGAATTTCGTTATATCGTACACAAATGAATTACCAACTTTTGAGAACACATGTGCAACAAACACGACGTGCGCATGACAAACGAATTTCCGAATGCTGTGTTACGCCATCTTGACAGTTCGACAGTGTATGGGTGAGCATCTGTTGCGCTCCTCGTTTCACGTTGGAAACTTTGAGTGGAGGCAATAATTGTTTTATTTCTTTAGAACAGGTATTCATCTCTACAAGGTATCTAAAAAAACGGGTTAATGACTCAACAGCACGGCAATGGCAGAGTGCAAGAAACCCAAATATTTAGCAGCATCTTTAGCTATACCAAAAATATGATTTGACCAATCAAATTTTGATTTAACTCGATGCCCAGAGTGTTTTTAAGTTTGTTGAGTGCTGCAAAGCTTCACCCTGAAATGTTAGGTTGGGTGTAGTAGTGACTATTTTTGGATTTTCACTAAATCATTATTTAGCTTACTGATAAGTGAAATTTCTTGGCGTTGTATTAATCTGGTGATAAATGTTAAAACGACTATGAAATTCATAGGAAGCTACAAGGATGTTGTAATCTGCGAAACTATGGATTGGATTGGATAGGTCATTGATAAATATTAAGAAGAGAGTGGAAGATAAAACCGATCCCTGATGAGAGACACCAGCATTTATTATAGAATTATCAGTCCATCCATTTTAAAAAGACTCTACCTAATCCTAATGCTTTCCATTTTACTAATAAAGCGTCTTGGACTCGGTCAAAACCTTTAGAAATATTCATAGCAACTACATCAGACTCACCAGAATGGTAAAGGCTGATATTCAACTTTTCGCAAAGGTAAGCCATGAGATCACCGGTTGAACGGCGGGCTCCGAACCCGTATTGTCGACATGAAGCAAATCTCTACGATCCAGATATTTGAAAAGCTTCTGGTTTACTATTTTCTCCATTACTTTGGAAAGAATAGAGGTTATAGCAATAGGACGACATTTAGGGATCAGGATCGCTTTTATTACCTTTTTTTAGAATTGAGAAAACTAATTTGTGTAAGATTTAATTTTTAACGCATTAGATAAAGTATGTTAATATTTTTCTATTTTACCACTAACAAATTAAGTGCCTATATATTTATTTATAAGAAATAGTTGTTTAAAATTATGTAAAATCATTTAAGTTTTATTTTTTTTCTATTTCAACGTATTAATAATAAATCTATAGAAAAGATAAAGTTTTTCACCGCATTATACACTGTTTACTTATATATTCCGTTCATTGGTTGTTATTTAATTAAACATTTTATAAGGATTTATTAAATCTCAAATAATTGATTGATAATTTTATTTTTCTTTTGTTATAATTTACTATTTTAATTTAACATTTCAATATATGTACATTATTTATATATAAATGTATATTTAAAATTAATTTTTGATTAAAATTAAATCTTTTTTTTTATGAATGTTAATATATAAAAAAAAAAATACCAATTTTACCGATTTAATTAAAAAAGCATTGGTAAAAATAAAATATATACAAAATTCGGAAATACAATCATTGCAGGATATTGGATTGGATTATAATTTAAATAATCATTTGAAAAAACTGATAGATTACAAGAGAGAAAGAGAAAAAAGAAGCAAAAACTATGTTCAAAACAATTAAATGCAATTACGTGTATTGTTATCAATAAAATTTGCATTCCATTTTAATTTATGTATATTTGGAATTAAAAAAAATCTCTATATATATATATATATATATATATGTATATATATATGTATATATATAACATACTGTGAGCGTCAAAAACAAGTGTACACTTTTAAAATTTTTATTATTCATTATTTAAAACTATATTATAAAATGAATTTTTGTATGTGTTGAATAACAAAATTTATTTATAGAAAAATATGATATAAAAACAATTACAAAAACAAAATTAACAAAATAAAAAATAATAAAAAAAAATTTTTTGTTTTAATGAATCAAAAAAAATGTGAACAATCTAAAATAATTTTCGTTGTTCTCAAAAAAAAAAATTTGAACAATAATTACTGTGGCTTTGATAACGGCTGCCAATCTCCTTGTTGTAGATTCACATTTTCATCAGTAACTAATACCCTATTCCAAAAAGAAGTGACTTTGTTTTTATATATTTTAGCAATTTCTAAAGGTTTATGCTTATTAGTTTTTGAAATGTACGCCTTTTAACGCGAAGAGCTGCAACATAACCCACTATTATTTACTGTTCTTCTCACTATACTTGCACTTACAGAAATATTTGATGTTCTAGTAATATTTTCTAAAATTTTTACGCATCAGCAGCTAAAATTTCTTTAACTTTTCTTACTATTAATCTTATATATTTAGTTTATCTGTTTATACCAAGGTAAGGTACCGTGATTACCGCGCGGCATCACTGATGTTAACATCTAGCTGTTAAGTTCATAAATATATTAAAAATATGTTAACACAATAAAATAATGTAATTGATTACTTTTAATTTTTAAGTGCATAAAAAACATTATTCTTTTTGGGGATTTGGTTTTTGAATATTTTGTCTTTGGGTTTTTTTTTTTTTGGCCATTTTATTTTTGGAGATTTTATCATTGGTGATTTTGTTTTTGACGGTTTTGTCTTGGGGATTTGATGTCCCATCCAAAATTTATATTTCAAAAATGAGAAAATTTCTTGTTTTAAAAATCAAGGTAATTAATTGCAACTGTTGAAATTTTACAAATCTGTTCACTTTATTTTGACTCACTAAAACAAAAAAATTTTTAATATTGTTAATTTATTTTTTTGTAATTGCTTTTGTAAAATTTATTTTTTTAATTTTTATTATTCAACAAAAACAAAATTAATTTTTAGATATAGTTTTAAATTTGGATAATAAATATTGAACATTAGGTGAACATTAATAAAGGTGAACATTTTTTTTTGATGCTCACAGTATGTGCAACTATTCATATAAATATAATTAGAATTAAACCAATATTGAATTCGAATATTTTAGCATTTCTTTTTTTTTTGAATAAATAAGCCTTTTACTTAAAAGAGTAATTAAAATTATTTTTTAATTAAATAGTTTTCATTTAACAGTTAAGCAGTAAATTCGTAATCATATGTAATATAAATAACTGAAATCTATTTTGTCTAGTACCTATAATAGTTATAGATGAATGCATTGATAAAGTTTTAAAATAAATAATTATATACATACTTATATACTTACATATTATATTATAAAATTCGTCTTGTTATTTTAAATGCAAATTTACCGTTTTGAAAAATTTCTTCCCTCACCTAATTTTGAAGTTAAGAAAGTTTAACAGGCAATTAAAAGTCACTAAAAAAATATTTTATTCGTCTAATTTTTCATATTTGAAAAAATTAAAGTTAAAAAAAAAAAAAAAATACTTGCAAATAGATTTTTTAATACCTAAAAAATTCCACTTTTCATTCAAACTTACCTTTTAAAAAACAAAAAAAAAAAAAAACAAATTAACATCAATATAATATAATCTGTTATAAGCCCGTTAATAAACGTAAGTACGCATACAAATGTTTAGTTTTGGTAGTATTTGTACACAGCTGCAATACGTCTTTTTTTAAATTGAATTTTTTGTAATTATGTAGAAGTAAAAATAAAAATAAAATAATTTATATACTTTTTAGTTTTGTGTTTGGTTTTTGTAATTTTATATTTATTGTAAATGTAAAAATAACAACAATCACATTACAAAACAGGTAAAAATAACATATTTGAGTATAAAAACAGTTCAATATTTAGAATGATGGGTTATAAAAACGTGATAATCAAAAGGATGATGAAAGTATTATAAATGAGAATAAACGCGGAAAGACGGTATAGTTAAGGTATTCAAAGGTAAAAAAATTAAACAAAAAACTATTTGGTACATAAAAATATTGAAGCGTATGGAATTAACTTAATTATTTAAACTGTAAAATGATTAAAGTTTTTTATTGTACTATATTATGTAGTTCAATGCAAAATTGAAACAACCTTTTTTCATATTTATTTGTATATTAGTTTTTTTTTCTTAGCTATTTATGAGCCATTTAAATTAAAGTATTCTTTAGCGAAGAACTAAGCAGTATCCTAAAAGTATGCAACAATATTATCAGCTGCATATTATTATAAAAGTTTCCATAATTGACAGGAGAATCGATGACTAAATGGTTAACTTACACTGGTAGCAAGTTTTGTTTTGAAACAAACGCCCCTTGCTACCAAATAAAGTGTAAATATTATAATCTATAATATAACCAAAACAAATAAAATTAAAGGATAAATTAAAATAGTATGAGACATATAATTTTTGGAGCCATGGGGGTTAATTTTGTAATATTGCAATATCCGATGTGAATTGTAATATTAATATAAATAAATAAATAAATAAATAAAAATAATTTACATCTACATTATTTGTTAGTAAGGCTAGATTGCACACTGGTTAGAATGCCGATTTCTCATTTGGTAGGTCTAGATTTGAATACCAGTAAAAGTGAAAATATATCTGTTTTTCGACTTGATTCAGTTACCATTCCTCATTGAATCCGAACGACAATAATTAATAATTTATATATCATTAATTACATAAAATAAAAATATGTAACAAAAACAAATATCAAATGTAAATAAACAATTTTAACATACATCTTATAACTCATAGATATCGAAATATGCTAATGTGAACAAACAAATATTTAAATATCCAACTATGAACAAATGCTTTACATTATACATTATTAGTCAAATATAAAATTCTATCGAAATATAAACAAATGGAATTGTATTGATTGCAATTTAAGCAATTCTACATGCATCATATGTGATAAAGCCTAGTACTGTACCATCTAGTAATTGAAAACTAATTAATTGAAATCAATTCTAATAATAAGATTATATTCTCAATATATTCCCACTTCCGTCATTGGCTCAACACACCTCAATTTTGCTAACATATCTTCTCTCTTATTCTAAACGTGTAGGTACTTGAAAATTTTCAATATAACCGCTAAATAATTAGTATGAAACAAAGTATAAAGAAGAATTTCTAATGATCCAAATGTTATCAGTATTTAAGTGCAATAACATTTTTGCGTTGTAAGTGATGAGGTGCCAAACAAACATATTTTCTACTTTATATATTGGACAAAATAAAAAAAAACACTGTAATTTTTTGTTTCCAACTGCACTCTAAATATACACATTCAAAAATATAAACGTAACCCTAATTAAAATATATAGATACAAAAATACGACATAGTAATCCTTACTAAGGCTTCAATAACAAAAATAGGAAAAATAAACAAGAGAACTAAATTTAAATGATAGATGGCTTGTGTTCTCACACTTACCTAGACTTAACATATGTATATATTTGAATTGCATTACACACACGTGTAATTAAGAATAATATAGTTCTACATTATAAAAGCGAATTCATTGAGCTGAAAACTCAAAGGTCAAATGTGTATCAAAATGTAATTTTACTCAATAACAGTAAAAACAGTAAAATATTAACAATGGCATTTGAATAATTTTGTTATTTTAAAAAAGTTTTTCTTTTGACTTTTTTTTTTTTTTTTTTTTATTGATGGATAATTTAAGTGTAGGCAATATTTATTGCCAAACTGCCTTCACTAAGGGTTACATTGAATTGTATAAAAATGAAAACTACTATAAATATTTTCAGTTAAGAAATAGTTTAATTAAATGTATTTCTAATTTAATCAATATTCTTGCTATAAAATTAAAATGATTTTCACTTTATAACAAAAATTTATTAAAACCTTTTTTAATTTATTTATTTAAATAAAATCATTTAATTTTCCTTCAATAAATTAATTATATAATACCTTAAGTTATGTTATTATTAAAGGATTATGATTTGCATTAAAGTTAATAGAAAAATTTGAAAGGTTCAAAAACCCAGTGAATAAGAACGATCAAGAAACGATTGAGGAAAAGCACTTCCTAATTTGAAAGAAAATAGCTAAAAATGTTGTTTTATAATTTTTTAAACAAATATAATATTTTCGATGCAAGAAAATTCTAAATTTTTTTATTCAGTGAGATTTTGAAAAAAAAATATTGAAGATTTTGCCCATTCAACATAATTTTTTTTCAATACTATTTATTAACCTAAAACGTTTATAATATACAAATCATAATATTTTACATGAAATTTTAGATTTTTTAATCATATTCATCCAATATTTGTTGTAATAAATCAAAAACTAAACGAGGAAGAGATGTTACGGCTGCAGAATTTTGAAAAGTGGAGAAAAAAGCATAGCATAGCATAGACAAAATAAAAAATGTACTATTATTTAATAGTGGTTTTTTATACACTCCTGTTCCCTAATTACTAATAGCTTAATAAACACCCGATACTGTTTTGAAGCAAATTTTTAGTGCATTCATTTAATTCCTAACAGGTTTTTATTAGGTACTCGCCTTTATAAATATCTCGCCTATCTAAATTTTTAAATGGCTAATTGAAGCTTTTAATGTCGTTATCGACAAATCAGATTCTTATTAGACTGATCATCTGATCTAAGGTATTTATTAGCAAAGTTAAAAGAAAATCGAGAGTGATCTCTTTTTGAAACTTTACATTTGGAATTTGTAGATGACGATTTTAGTAATATTGCAGAACTTAGAACACTTTAACTAAATAAATAAAATAAAAATTTACAATTTTGGAACAATTTAAAAAAAATTTTCTTTACATTTTTTAATTAGATAATTTTTATTTTTATTTTTAAATTATGACTAATGTAAATATTTGAAAAAAAAATTTAAAATAAAAATTAATGTTCTTTTTTTTTATTTATTAAAGTATATACCTTTAAGCGAAAACAAAACAATACAATTTCCTGAAAAATATTAATTTTATTGTTATAAAATGCCTATATTTGTACATGAACGTACAAAATTAAAAAAAAAATTTTATTTAACTTTTTCTTATTTCTTGTAATATAGGATATGAGGATGCTTTGGTTTTTCAGTAGAAAGAATGTTTTTGTTTTTTTTTTGCGAGGGTAGGTGGAAGTTATCGATAAACATTATAAAAAAGTGAAACCAGTACGCTTCCACTATGAGTGTGTGGGACTTTAATACGCTAAAAAGCGCGTCCCTGTTCAAAGAATCTAAGAATAGGATATTTATAAACTTTAGTACTAATTTTGTGCTCTGGAAAGTGAAGATGCATTTTTTTTTATTATTAATTAACATCTAACAAAGATATTTATTTAATATGAGTAAAAGTATTTTACGCATGACAATCATAAAAGTTAAAAAGACTGCTAAAGCCTAGATTTTTTTATCCTCTTGAAGATGATGTTGTTAACCTAAAAGAAAATTGAATCCATTAAATTATCGACCAAATTAAAGAAAATTAGTAATAGTATATTTTTCATTAGTTTTTTTTTGTTTCACACAAGTTTTTCTTCATATAAGAAAGTTTTACATAATTCTTTTTTGAATAGGAATAAAAAATTTGATAAATGATTTGAATTTGTACACGTTGACTCAAAAAGACAAGTTTATTCTCGTATAGCATTGATATTATTTGTTTTTGTTCTCAAATAAGATTTATTGGCTCCCATATACACTGTTTTTTTTATATACTATACTTTTAAAAAACATAATAGATACTATATACATTTTTTATATACATAGGTAGGTATATATTTTTTCATATCATGAACATACATAATTTTTTTATTCACCTTTTAAAAATAAACACTACAAAATTATGTATCGTAATATAAAATATTTAATATGAAAATTCTCAGAACTAACTTCATATGCTTTTAGGCGTAAAATGTATTAATCATGAATGTGCATACATTGTGTATATTAAATATTAAAATCACTACATTATAAAGTATATTTTTTTTAGCATCGTTTTTTACATTATTTTTTTTTTAAATAATAGAAAATTGTTTTTATTAAAAAAAAAAAAATTATAATTTACTCTACTCATATTGTTTATACACTTAATACATAAGAACGAAAGATTTATTACATTACAGATGCATGATATTATCAATGATATCCTTATAATCGTAAATATACTTGAATAAATGGTACTACTGCTCTTAAAACTCTTAAAAATAATCAAGGATTACGTATAAACTGATAACAGTTTTCTATAACTATACTTTTCCAGTGATTGAACGGGAAGAGCAATAGACGGTATATGAAAGGAGAACATTTAAAGTAAAAAGAATTTGTTATATTTTATATATATTTATATATTTATTAATTAATAATAGTTTTTTTTTTACCATAAGGAAAATTTTGAATTACATAGAAAATTATTATGCGAGCATAAGGTTTTCTTTAAAAAAAATTGGTTAAAAAATGGTTTTTTAAAAATAAATTGTTGAATAATAATTAAAATTATTTAGAATATTAAAAAGAAATTATTTATACAGAAACTAAAGTCGTTAATCATTTTGATTAATAAACTTTCTTGGTTTTCTTATTTTCTTATTTTTTTTTTTTTTGATAAATTTTCTTTTAAAATTTTTAACTTTTAACTTATTTAAGTTAATTTTCTTATATATAAAATAATCATTTTTATTCGGTTTACATTCGAATGTTTATAAATTGAACGATAATTTGCCTTATGTCTGCGATTTAAATAATTCTTAAGTTCTACTATATAAAATAACACTTTCAAAGCTTTTTATATCATTAGTTTTTTATATATTAAATTTTAGGAAATATTTTTAAATTTTTTTTTTATTCTAAAGTAAAATTAGTGAGTATTATTAAAAACGTGTTAGTGGAAACGCCGTCGAAACGTATTTCACACAAATTATTATACTTCATCCGCCATTATTTTAGCGCGTTTCAGTATGGATAATAAAAAAAAGTAAGTTAAATAAATTAAATATTTTTTTGGTGTAATTGTGAATTAACTACTGCTTGGCTGTAATTTATACTCTTCAATTCTTACAAAACGTATTTAAGCGTGTCTTTATTTAGTCTACAATTTTTTATAAACCTAAGAGTTAAATAATTTTTAAACATATACATAGTATATATGTAAGTACTTTTATAAAATAAATTTTAAAGATTTTATAAAGATTTTGTTTTTACTTAAGTACTCTGCAGTCAATCAGTCAACTCAAAAATATCCTTTACAATATGCCTAACATTTCTTTGTATGAAGGGATAGAATCCATTTTTTAAATATTCCAGATTTTGTTCTTTAAAATGGTTATTGTTTATTAATTTTATTGTGAAGACAAACGCTTGACAACAAAAAAAATTACCGCTGACAGATACATTTTACTGATTACTTGAGCAACCGACGTTTTCAATAATAACAATTCACAATTTGATTGAATTGAATGAGTTTCAAGTCTATTCGATCCGCAACTGAAATCCTGTTTTCAATAATAGGTATCAATCAAATTTTATCCTAATTAAGTCTTAGATTTTTATATGGAGCATATAAGTAAGCTTTGTTGATTTGGTTTACAAATTTCCATTTAGAAAACTTTGGAGTTATCTCAGTAATCTTCGAGACTTAGATTTCTCATATAATTGTGAGTAATTTTAAATAAAATGTTTGAAAAGTCAAAAGTAATTTTAGTTCTTTTATTGGTATGCTTTGTTGGCTGAACATTATTAGCGTATTAAAGTTTTAAAAATTACTAACAAAGACCGTAATAAACTGACTTAACTTTTTACAAAGAAAAACATAGAAAAAACTGGTGTACTAAACACGAAATAACCATCTTTAAACGTACTTAAATTCTAATTTAAAATAGTTTTGTTTCAAGATTTTACTGTATTTTATTATTTTATATAGAAAATAATTAAGGTAATATTTATATGTAAATATATATATAATATATATGTTCATATTTTTATAATATTTTGACATTTACAATTCCCCTTATTTAAACTAATCTAAATAAGAAGAACAATAACATGACATGAATTCTATATTATAATTTTTCGTTTCAAATGAAACCTAAACTTATTTATTCATATTAAATTAGAGATTACACGCAATTCTTAAATTTTTTATATTTTTTTTTATTTTAATACTTTCGAATAATATGGAAAACAAAAAGAAAAAATATTAAAAAATTCAGAAAAAATACAAAAAAAACGAAACTGAAGATGTCAAAATTAAGCAAGTCAAAGTCAAGCTGAAGAGCAGTCACCTTTTATTTAAATATTCACACTAATTTTTTTTTTTTTGAAGTCAATGTGAGAGTTGCGTTGCGTGTTAATTTTATAAAAATAAAAAAAACGAATAGAAAATTATTTGTGTGCTCAAAAAATGGTTTTTAACCATTTAAAACAAAAAAATTAGATTATATAAGGTTATATTATTTTGATAATGCAGTAGTAAAAGAAAATTTAGTACTTAAACCACAAAAGTATATTTTTAACATTTATACTTGAAAAGAATATTGAAAAGTTTATTTTTTTACAATTTTTTCATATTTTTTTTGTTTTTGCTCCTTTTAATATTCAAAAATGATTTTTAGTATTATCTATACAATTGTTTTCAGTACGATTGGTAATATTTTACGTGGATAGTATGATAAATGAAATTTAGCACTTTCTTATTATAATATTATTGTCTTTCTGTATTTTTTTTTATGTTAAGCTTTTATTCACAATAGTGCTCATAATCAACAGATTATTGTAATATAACTAATTATACAAATTGGTGAAAATTATTTTCATATATTTTTTTTGTATAAAACTGAAAACTTATTTTAAATAAAACAGATACAAAACGCACAGCTTTCCTCGCGAAGAAAGAAAATCATTTTAGACAACTCTATAAATTTTAAAAATTTCAATTTTCAATAGTAAATTAATATATAGCTTGTGTTTTATAACATTTTTCAAAAAAATTGTTTTCACAAAATTTAATTGTGTTTACCGTTAAACATTTTTATTTTGTTTTCCTTGTCACTCCAATGAGAAGTATAGGGCATCCACTAAGTCATTTATTATTCATATTTGACTAAGCGTCAGTTTCGTGAATCTTTAATTTCACTAAGCCGTTGATTACTCGGCCGTAGCTATTGTACAAGAAAGACGTTTCTTTTAATTCTACGCCATCTATTATCTTATACAAGAATTATGGTTATATTATTATTATTTTATTATATAGCTATTACAATATGATATTAATTATAATTTATAAGACATATTATACTTATTTTTAATTTAATTATATTCTACTAATTATATATATTATAAAAAAAATTCTATATTATTTTTATTAATCTATATGAACCAGCTGGGGTTTGAACCTGAGACCTTTCGTATGAAAGACCGGTATCTTAACCACTACACCATTAGCTGGATGCATAGAACAATGAAATATAAAAATAATGTGGTAAAACAACTTTTTATTATAAAAATATAGCCCGTTGCGAAGCTAGAGCCTGAAAAAATTGAAAATTTTTTAAACATCTACATCTCCGTTTCTGCTTAACATTTTTTCATTCTAAAAATGCCCAACGACAGGATGTTTTTTTATTTTTATAAATGAATATGAAAATTGTACAAGTTTTCTAAATTTAGCATTTAAAATTATCGTTCTGTAAATATAAAATTTTACAAGATTTTGATTCCTTCATATCTCCGAAACACTTTTAGATAAAGTTTTAACAATTTAAAAGAAGAAAGATCTGTGAGAATTAGAATAAGTTGTTTTAGAAATTTTTTTTTCTCCCCTGTTTTATCCCCTGTTTAAGAACCAAAATTGAAAATTTTCTAGTTTTAGACACCTGTAACTTAAGCACCTTCAGAAATTCTTTTAAGCAAAAACGCAAAAATTAAAGTGCCAATATTATATGTTTAAATGTTTTAACACCTTTTCTTAATTTTTTTTTTTTTTTGTGCGTTTCTCTGCCACTGGCCACATAAATGTGAACAGGAAATTACACAGCCTTTTCTTTTCAGGCGTGACTTTAAATGTCGTAAGGGGGAATAACTCTTATGACGTGTGTGGGATGCGAACCCACATTTCCGCGGTGTTTACAGCGTATTTTATACGTTCTTAACCACTAGGCCCCCGAGACTTTTATTTCTTAATTATTTAGCATTTTTTTAAAATTGAAGGAAGGGTCTCTTAATTTATTTAAATATTTTTTCTTACATATAAAATTCTAATAAAATTTACATATTTTAATGCAAGTCAGTACTCTAAACTGTTTGTATTATCATTTAGAAAATAGATTGCCTTTAAAAAGCGTTGAGTTTCATTCTGCCTATAGTTTTATATTGAATAAAATTTAATATTATTTAAAATAGTTAAATTACACCAACACCAATTAGTTGAGAAAGGAGTAGGTTTCCTAAAAATAATTATTATAATATTAGTTCAAGATGCCATTGAGATTAAATTTTCTGTTCTTAAAAATGGTTTAAATAAAAGTAAGGTAAAAGGGGGTACATTTGATATCGGGCACATTAAGCTTGTTATTTTTGTTTTATAAAAAAACTCATCATTATGCTTATAAATAATAATTTGAAATTGAATATTTTATACCATATTAAATGAAAATATAAAATACAGGTGTTTTTAATTTTTTTCGAGTTTGTATGTAATTTTATACTCAAGATAAGTAATGAGTTTTTTTGATTAAATTTGTTCAATTTTCAAATAGATTGTTGTAAATAAGTTTTGTAAAACATTAAATAAAACAATTATTTCATAAAATTGCTAAATTTGCAATAAGTTTTAATAAAAAAACTCGTAAAAATAAATAATACAAAACAGGGGTGTAATCGTTGTTTTGAAACTTGAAATACAACCAAAATATTTGAATTATATCTGAAAAGTTTTTCATAAATTTCACAAAAAAATGTCGAATGTACCGCAACTTACCCTAATGTTGGAAACTGTAATCATAAAATTCTAATAGATTGTTGTAGGGTTTGATGTTTTAATGTTGTGAATTCATTAGCCTCATCGTTATACCGCTGGTATATCAAACGAGGGAGTCCAGCTTTAAAATACTGAAACAATAAAAAAAATAATACTATAGATTGTATACCATGTCCATTAATATTTGCAAATTATTATACAATATTTTTTCTTTTAAACTCCTAATAATTGTTTTTACTTTTTTTTTTTTCTCATTTCAGATTTCATTTATAGTAAAAATGCATTTAATTGCATTTTAAAAGCAATAATTAAATCTAAATTATAATTGAACAACTATTAAATTATCTGCTACTTATTAATATATAACTTCTATTCAAATAAAAAAATTATAAATATACATTTTTTTTTTATTGTAATAATAGAATTACAGATAATATTCTTTCAAAATAAAGTGATTTTAATCGAATTATAATAAAATCATAATATATACAAAGAATAAAAAAAAAAATTGAAACGAAAATGTTTGAAATATTATATCAAGTAATTTTCTAAAATCTAAAATTTACTCCAATGAATTACAAATTAATTTTTAAAATATATTAAGTTAATTAATAATTAAAATAGAAAAAAAAAAAACAAAAATAATAATTATAATAGGAAATATAAATAAAGCACTTCCCTCCACAATTATAAATTAAAAATTAAATAATTAATAATAATTATAATAAAAAATAATTAAAATTTAAATGTAAATATATTCAAAAATAAAAAAAAAAATGAAAAAAAAAAACAAAAGCATACCAGTTATTAGTAGATATAAATAATAAAAATGAGTTAGTATTAAATTATTAATATATACAATTTATAAAAAAAAATCTTGATAAGAAAATATATACGAAATCGTGGTGAATATCATTTATTTCATATACTTATATTATACACACTCCCTATACAGTCTACACACATGGATCTCATCTTTTTAATTAAGTTTAAAAAATTAAAAATTTTTAAAAAAAATTGTTAAAATATAATACAAAAAAAAAAAAAAAATAATAGCTTTTAATTATAATTGAAATATTTAAAAAACAAAAAAAAAAAAAAAAACTAATAAATAAATTTTGTAAATATCTACAGAATAATATAAAATTAAACTTTGAAAAAATTAGTTAAATTAAATAATAAAATCTTATTTTTTAAACACTAAAAAAAAATTTTCATTATTAATTTTTGTTAAAAAAAAAAATAATTAATAATTTTTAAATTATTAATCATATAAAAATAAAATATATATATAAATTTGTTAGTTAATTATTTTTAATTTCAATTTTTTTTTTTTTGTTATTTCTTTTATTTTCGAAAAGAAATACTAAAAAAAATCAATAAAAAATGCTTTCGAATTCACGTAAAACCAATACGCTTTCTGTCAATTATTATAACTTTATTATTAATCTATTAATAAGAATAAAAATCATTAATAATGTTATAACAATTATAACGAATTAATACATAAAAAAAATATAAAAATTTTTTTTTTATTAATTAAAATTAAATTAATAAAAAAGAAAAATTAATTAATAATAGAAATCCTAACAACAAAAAAATAAAAAAAAAAAATAATTATTAATATTTCTTCAAAGTATTGTAAAAAAACGAATTCAAAATTACCGAAAAAAAAATGCCTGGAGGACGGAGAGGACTTGTTGCACCACAAAATACATTCTTAGAGAGTATCATAAGACGTTCAAATTCACAACGTAAGTTTTTTGTTTTATATATATTTTATATTGATACTTATTTATTTATTTTTTTTTTTTTTTGAATAAACTTTTATTTTTGTTATAATTTTACAGTCTTAATGAATGAATATCTTAACCTACAAAACAAAGTTAACAAAAAAGGTTTAATTATTTTAATTTTTTAACATTTAAAAATATTTTCATTTCATTTTTATGTTAAATTTAATATGTATTAAGTTAAAATGTATTGTAATTAATTATTTAATTTACAGTATGTTATATTATTAATATATTATTCATCATTGTAAAATTTGAAAAAAAAAACCAATGTTTAATATTTTTTTTTTTTATAAAACTTAACTAACTTAACCTAAACTTAAATTTATCTAAAACTAATCTTATAAACTAAAATAACACACTTGTACCTATTTAAGTACGATACGTTTTATATTATTTCAAAATTAATATTTTTGGGGAAAATTCCTCTTTTATTTTTTTTTTTGCATTAAATATATTTATTTTTTTTTTTGTTTTTTCTACGAATACTGAAATTTACTACACCTTAAGTATAAGAATTTATTATTCTTTTTAAATCTTGGCATTTAAGTTTACAACTAAAATGTAAAAAATGTCAAAAATGTTATATTTAAAGTTTTTTTTTTTTTTTTTTGAATTATGATACATACTTATATTTATTATAATATTACATTTTTTTGCATATTTTTTATTTTTATAGTTTTTTAAAGTTTTTAACTCTAAACATAAGAATTTTTTGGCAGCAATTTTTTATTTGTTGGCATTTTGTATATATATTGTATATATAACATTTTTTTTTTTTAAGGTAAAATGTTATTAATAGTGAATATAAAATATGTTTTTGCAAATTTATGCGATTTAATGTGTTCGTTATATTAATGATTACTGTTTCTAAAAGTTTATTCATTTTTAAAAAGGATATTATTTAAAAATTGAACTTTTAAATTTAATAGGAGGCTAATCAATTTTATATCATTTTTTTTGGAAAAATTTTAAAATTAATTTTTGTTTTGCATTTAATACCATAAAAAACAAAAACAGGAAATTTTCATTTGATTCTATAAGTATATTAAAATCGGCTTTTCATAAAAAAAAATCAAATCAAATTAATTTTTACTGAAAAATAAATTTTTGATATGTAGAACAAATAAAATTTCTTTAAAGAAAAATATTTAATTTCAATTTGAAAACTAAAAATGATAATTGCAGCACATATTAAGCCATAAACCTTTCTTTCATTTTAAGTGAAGCTTAAATTTTTTCATCAGAAAAATAATTTTTAGTAAAAATACGAAATTTTTAACTAATCGAATTTTATATTGTGTAAAATTTTTATTCATAATGATGAGAAAATATTGATTTTTGAAAACCAATCTAATACTTAGTTAAAATTAAAGAAAAAAACATTTTTCAATGATAAATACTTGGAATTTCAAATAAACTGTGCGATTTTTAGTAAAAAATTTCAAATATATCTTATATTATTGTGAACTAAAATGAAAAATAAAATTTTGAGGAGCTGTAAGTCCGGAACCCTATATAACTAATAAAAAGTTATACCAAAGTTATAGGTGTCTAAAAAAAAGCTAATAGTTCTTAAACAGGGGGTGGTACAAAAGAAAATTCCGAGATAACTTATATTAATTCTAACAGTTCTTTCTTGTCTCAAAATTTCAAGTTCCTATTTAAAAGAGTGCCGGAGTTATGAAAAAGGAAATATCATGCGAAATTTTGTTTTCACATAACGATAAATTTAAATGCTAAATTAAAAAAATTCCTGTCGAATGACGTTTTCAGATTTAAAACATGTTAAGTAGAATATGCCATATACGCATTTAAAGTTGTACTTTTTCAAAGTTGGCTATATGAAAAAGGTGGTCTAACATTAATTTTTTTTATAAGACGTACCCATGGCTAAAATTTTTTGTCCTTATCCTTATCGGTGTAGAAGTTTTGTAAAAAGACGGATAGACGAACAGACGGACGGACGGGCGGACGGAGTGAAACTAATAGGCACATTTTTTCAATTTTTTTTTGAAAATATGCTAAAAACAAATTTTATATAAATATTAATTTTGTAGTAAAACTTTTTACAGATAATTTTCAAAATTTATATCTAAAAACATTTTTTAGCAATCTTTAATACAAAACATATTATTAATTTTTAGAAATATTCATTACTTATTTATTTGGCTTATTTTTATACATTGATTTATAATAATGAAAACTACTTACTAATCTATTAGAGAATGAAAATAATTTGACTTTTAACAAAGCATTCAAACTTAGTTTAAAAAACTTTACAATAGGACTTGTTCTTTCATTTGTTTC
Organism: Poecilobothrus nobilitatus; assembly: GCA_947095535.1. Lineage (NCBI taxonomy): Eukaryota > Metazoa > Arthropoda > Insecta > Diptera > Dolichopodidae > Poecilobothrus > Poecilobothrus nobilitatus. Next base: position 87,772,416 of record OX352773.1, on the reverse strand, counting down.
TAAATAATGTGATAACATCTCTTTCATATTTATAATATTGTCGTATACAAATGGATATTTAGTCTTTTTTTTGTGGCTTTGATAGAGATTCAAAATCCGGAGATCTTTCCGACAGAAAAATGGTTGTAAGAAAATTGTTAGTTTTCCATTAAAAAGGTTTAATTGTGAGTTTAATTAAAAATGTTGTTTTTAGTATTATTAAAATTTTTGTTTCTTTTAATATCCATACATACAAGCGATTTATTATTTCTTTTAATATCCAACATACAATACATTTCTTTTCTTTGTCTTTATTTTTCTTTTATCTTAAATTCTTAAATTCAACAGAAATCGTTTTCCCCTCACAAAAAAATAAACAAACTTGGCATACAATAAAAAAAAAACAAGCGATGTCTGTATAAATATTTTATCTGTTGAAACGCCAAGAAGTCTGCAATATAATTTTAATAAAAATCATGAAAAAAGGTGAAATTCAAACGGTTGGTAAAAACAAAAAAAAATATGAAGATAATGAAAAAAAAAAAAAATAGATTAATGGAAAACCATTTCAAATATTTTTTTTTTGGTTTTCAGATTGTAGATTGTGCTTTTTCGTGCATAATTAACCTCAATTTATGTCCATAAAAATTGAGAGAGAATAAAAAATTATAGAAGAAAATGAAAGTAAAACAACAAACTTTTTTTTTTGATTATAGTGATAGAAAATTTTTACCATTAATTCTCTTTATTTCTACTCGTGAATTTAAAGAAAACGAGGAAGAGTTTAGAGTTGACTGTACTAACTGTGGGATGATCGTACGAATATAATATAATATGCTGTTTCCAGAAGAAGTTTAGAAGAGTTTTATAAGATTTAAGATGTCTTTGTAGCTTTTTTAAGTACCAAGATGTGTAATAATATGTTGTATTAGACGTTGCAGAAGTTGTTGAAATAAAACTTAACTACTTTTAATGAAACTTTAAATACTCAAATAATTTTTTTCAATCAACTAAATCGATTCAAAATTTAATCCTGAACAATCCTAAGGTGTCGCAAATGTAATCGAAATTTTATTATACCTTTGATTTATAAGGTCATAAAAAACACTTTGCAAAACAGAAAATATCAAGTTTTATTTTAAGCATTAACATGTACAGATTTTTACTACATATTTGTTTTGTTTGTTGACTTTGTCTCGGCTTATTTATTGTAACCGAAATGAATACGAGATTTTCTCAATTGATTCTGAAAAAAAGCCACAAATTAAATATTTTTGTATAAAATTTGTAAAAAGAATTTTGAACGTAATATCAGTTTTATAGTTTACGAATAAAATGAATATGTGTGACTTTTGGTTATAAATTATAAGTTAAATAAATGGAGTGTTGCAGTTTTACTAGAATGTTACAGTTTTTTTTAAAAAGTTTTACAAGTTATCAACTTTTTAAACTTAATAGAATCAAATTAATAGAGGTACTCCGAAATTTGTTAAAATTTAAAACATTTTCGGCAACGTCAACGCTTCAAAAAAATTACGATTTTTAACCTCAAATAAAAAGGCTCCCATACAATATGCAATCATTTAAGATAAAAAAATAAATTTTGAACCACATTTTTTTTTATAGAATCGAAGGGAAATTGGAATCTATTATTACAAAATTAAATTGCTTGATTGTTTAGACTTCTACTCCTAACTTTTTCAATTTTTTAACTTATTTTGAGGGATTTTGTATACATATCTATTTTAAATTTCTAATCTATCTAAAAAAATTTGTCTTTTTGGACAGAATTTAATCAACAAGAAAGGTAGATATTTCTCTAAATAGGAGGATATATTAACGAAAAAAGGAAAATAACATCCTTTTCTTTTATAAAATATTTTTGTTTAAGGAACATTTGAAAGAAACGTTAATTTTTTGAAAATAAAATAGAAAATACTAAAGTCTTTTTAATTTTGTTTATTTCTATATTCCAGTATTTTTCTTTTTTGAAATTTTAAAATAAATATATATATCTACAGGATGTTTTCCAATGAGTTTTACATTGAGTAGGATGTTATATGGAATGTGGAAATAAAAAATAAAAACTCTAGGAGGAAGAGGGGTTTATAGTTAACGGCTTTTTTGATCTAATTGTGTTCAAAGTTTTTGTTCTATATAAATCCTCTAAGCATAAGTTCTATCTAAAACATATCATGGAACGCCCTGTATATATTTATATATGTATTAATAGTTATACTAATAAGTATATATACTTATATATATATTATGCAAATAATGAATACATAATAAACATATATATATATATATGCATATTTTTATTACTTGAAATTTAAAAATAAAAGTGTAAATAACATTTTTTAGTACGAACTACGAGTAAAAGTTAAACAAAACAAAGGAAAAGAAAAAGTTCAAAAGAGTTGTTCTTTTATCTTTTTACTGTTTCATTTTTCCTTCTTACTCTTTTTATTTTCTTTTTTATTTTAAATTCGTTTCAAAATTTTTATTTATTTTGATTTCATTCTTTATTTGCTTTGTTTTATAAATGCTTGAAAAAAACTACTTAACAGTGTCACAATATTAAATTATATACATATATATATATAAATATCTAAATATTATCTTAAGATTTATTTCGAAAACAATTGTGAAAATATAACAATATAAAAACAAAAAAAAAAAAATAACACTTAATATTCTGTACAGGAATACATATAACTATAAAACAACGTTTGAATTGGAGGAAGAAAAATTAGAAAGAAAAGCCTCTGGTTCACACAACATTTAAAATTTGTTTGTCTTTAATTTTACTTTTATGTTCTAACGAACAATTTAACATTAACATTTATAAAAAAAAATAAAAAAAAAATAAAGAGTTTTTCTTTATTTAATTTATTTTATTGATTACTTGATTTGATTGCTTTGACTCTTATTTGTGAATTATTGTCTAGGGTTTGTCATATTACGAATAATATAAAGCCTTAAGTATTCTCTTTTTGTTTGCTCTATTATTACGAGTAGTTTTAATATTTTACAACTTGCCCGTTTTTTATCGTTTTTGTTCTTTTATTTCTTCAATATTAAGGAAAGTTTAAAGAGAAAGTGTTAAAAATGACCAGTCTTTCCACGTTTATTTCCACGATTCAACTGATTCAGCTTATCGTTTCGGTTAATAAAATTTATAATATTATTTTTTTACATTAAATTATTAACCCTGATTATTAACTTAAAGTATAATTTAAAGTTTTTGTTTCATTATAATATTTCCCTTAATAAAAATTTCCTTTGGGGAAATCAAAAAAAAAAAAGCTACTAACCTAAAGGTAACCCAAAACTCGTAGTATATTTAACAGCCTTTTTATTTATATTTTTATAAGTTATAAAGTAAAGTTTTTAAAATAAATTTAAGTATGAATAATTCATTTTTATTTTTATAAGCTATTTGAACTAAAAAGGCTGTTAAATATACTACAAGTTTTGGGCTATCATTAGGTTAGCGCCTTTTTCAATTACAATTCAAACACATGTTTAAAAACAACTATTTTTTTTTACTGATTAAGTTAATAATAGAACTTACGCAAAAAAACAAAAAAATCCCCTGTGGAGGGCAGTAAAACTTGGTTTAGGAATGTACCTCCTCGTCTATCTTAGGGGCGTGAAGGATGAAAACAGGTCTCTTTTTTGAAAGCTTCTAACATACTCTACCTAATTTTCAAGTTTAAAGAGTGTGTCTTAAAATCTCTAGATTTTATCTCAATTTTAATTTATAGTCCCAATAGTAGGGCTAGGATCCACTTAAGTTTCCAGTCTCAAATTATTTTAGCATCAACTATATCGCAAGAGTATCATTTATATCAAATTTAATTCAAATCGTATAACAATTACTATGTGCTCTAGAACATATCGAATAACATTGGTATACTTAAAATATCCAAGGCGGACCCACTAAAGGTAATAACATTTTCATAATACATCGACATCATTGGCAACTTTTTTATATTGCATCAAAGTTCAGCAACATTTTCATGTTACAGCAAAATTTTCATGATACATCGACATCATTTGGAAATTTTTTTTATGTTTCATCAAAGTTCAGCAACATTTTCATGATACATCTACATCATTTGGCAACTGTTCTATGTTGCTTCAAAGTTCAGCAACATTTCCACATAATACATTGACATCATTGGCAACTTTTTTATTTTGCATGAAAGTTTAGCAACATTTTAGCATCAGCTATAACGCAAGAGTAACTTTTATACCAAATTTCATTCAAATCGTCTATCTGCTCTAGAATATGTAGGTATATCAAATAATATTTGTATTCCGATATTTTAAGGCGGATCCACTGCAGTTACATACTTCAAATTTTGGATGCTGATGCAGGAGCGTAAGACCAACCCGTGTACTAAATTTGATTAAAATCCGAAACTTTTGTTGTTTTGTCTGATCGCTTGGTTTTTTAAAACAAATCATATATTCGAACATTATGAGAGCCGAGAGGGCTCCATTACAGTTTTCGAATTTAACGATCTTTTTTGCAGAGGTCCTAGTCACAACACTAAACCTCTATACCATGCTGATAACAAGTTTTTGCGGACGCAAACGCGGTATTTTCAAAATAAAATTTTTTTTTGTTTTTTTTTGGATTCTACACCCTTAAAAACTTGCAGAAAATGAATTTCAGCGAAATTTTTTTTTTTCGAAAACATTCATATTATTTATACTACGAGTAATTTATGTTTTAGCTTTAAAATTTTATTAAAGGTTTTCATACTTTTAAAAAAAAAAAAATGATAATTTATAATTTCAGAGATTTTCAATGTGAGCTCAAAAAAAAAAAAAAAAATTTAACTAAAAATATTACATAAATATAAAATATACCTACTTGTATATATGTGTATATTTTTATTAGTCAAAAAGAATATTCCCATTGGCTTTAAGCTTAATTTTATAGAAAATAATTCAAAGACCTACTCAAAAACAATAAAAATGTTTTTTTAATAATTTCGTTTTCCTTTTAAAAAACAAACGAAAAAAAAAGCAAAAAAAAAATTACTTTCATTGTTTACTTTTTACAAAAGAATGTATATATTTTTTTTTTTTTGTGTAATTTTTTGACTTGCTTTTATAAAAATAGAGAAAAGAAGAAAACAGTAAATGAAATAACAGGCGGAAATAAAACAAAAGTACAAGACAAGACAAAAATTCTTTTGAATCTTTTCGTCATCAAAATCATCATCATCACATCACCCTTATGATCTTCATTTTCATCATTATTATTTTTTTTTTTTTTTTATTTTTGTTGTAGTAAATTTGTTTTTGTTTGGCAAACAATCATAATAAATAAATGTTGTTAGAGCTTTATGTTTGGTAACCATTTTTTTTTTTTGTTTTTTCGACTTTAGTTTTAAAAAATAAAAAAAAATAAAACCAGATATGAAAACAAAATCATTTTTTTTTTTATTTTTGTTGTCAAATTGCTCACCCACATTCATATTTAATAATATGATTGTTATCTTTATCTACTGGTTTGGTTTTTAAGCATCACATATCAAAGACTTTGATTTCGGTTGTCTTCTACATTATGACCTCTGTTTAATTCGTGACTTTAAAAAAAAATAAAACGAAAATATATATGTATATGTATGTATATTCTGTATTTGTGTAGCCTGTGGTGTTAATGAGAAAAACGAAAATAATAGGAATTTTAATTAAAAATAGTAACTTTTAATTAATAGAAAATTTTAAATGTAACAATTGAATTATTTTTTTTGCTTAAGAAAATCAATTATTTTATATATTTATATAAGTTTTATTATTTTGGTAACAAAAGAATTTAATGATAAGATTTTTAGATTCTTAGATGTTCATAATATACTGATAAAGTTTGTTTGTTTGAGTATCGATAGCCAGGAAGTCTTTTGTTCATTTTTTTGCATCACATGGGAATTCGGCATAGAATCTCTTTAGTTACAAAACTTATGTATGTGTTTGTGAAACAAATTGCTTTTATAATTGGTCCTAAAATTTATGTCGAAAATTATTTTAAGATCTTGACATTTGCTTCTTGTACTACATAGCAAACACAAAATATGAAACCCTATAATAAAATCCTAATTGTGCTCAAAATGATTTTTTTCCCTTTTCAGAATCAGTAATAAAATGTGAAAATTTTCAGTTAAAGGCAAAGTTGTTTAATACTCAACTAGATATATATATATATATATATATATATATATATATATTTATATCGAACGAATTTATGTGTAAATAAAAAACTTCCTTAATTTTTTTTTAATAATAATTTTATTACAAGTAGTTCTTATTTTAAGCAGAACCAAACTAAGTCTGTGCGGCTTTCTAAAATATTCCCTTTTATATATAAAAAATTAACGGTACTTAAATTATATTTTCTTAAACCATTATCTTATATGATAATGATACAAAATAATAATGTAGGAGGAACAAATGGGAATATCATATAACTAAATAGGGATAGGACATGAGTTCAAAGTATGTAGCAATAGGACATAAGTTAACTCTTCCCCCCTTAAAGTCAAATGTTCACATTTGACAAAATATTTATTTATTACTTTATTTATTCCCTTTTGCTTCTTACTTATATATATATATATTTCTTTTTTTAATTGACCATTGAAAGAAAAGTTGGATAAAACTTTTAAACTTTCACTATCCTTAAAGTATAACCGTTTCCGTTATTTATTATTATTATTTTTTTTTGTTTTGATCTTATCGAAATCAATCGTCAATATTGGAAGGGACGTTCATTATTCGATGAAGTAAAAATAAGATAATACTTCAATTCAAAACTAGTCAATTGAAAAATTACATATTTTGAGAATTAAGAAAGATTGCTGTCGTAGTCGTTCAATTGTTTGGAAACTGCCTACAACAAAAAAAAAAAAATAGTCAATTTTCTTCAAAAAAATATTTGATTAAAAATATCCCTTTTTTGTAAATGTGCTCGCTGATTGGTGCAGGGAAAATTATGGAATTTATTCGTACGTAGGTATATAAATGTTATTAAAACTATACATTTTTTTAGGAAGACGAGAGGAATGAAAAATCAACCATTGTTAAAGACGTGCATTTTCTAAAAGACAATACAAACAGTATAGAGTAGTTACTGCGATTTGTAAATTTTCTTAAAATTTTATATGAAAGAAAAAAATTAAATAAATCGAGAAATACTTTCTTTAATTTTATGCAAACCCTATATAACTAAGAAAAGCTGTCAAAACTTGTAAAAATATAATATGGGTATTAAGCCTTAATTTGTGAAGGTGTCTAAAACTAGAAAATTTTCAATTTTGAACCCCTATCAGATTTTCAACAAGGAATTTATGCTAATTCTCAAAGTTCTTTCTTCTCTCAAAAGTTCAACGCTTATCTAAAGGTGTTGCGGAGATATGAAGACATATAACGGTAAATTTTAATATTAAATTTTAAAAAATTGTATAAATTTGATATTGATTTACAAAGGTAAAAAAAAATCCTACCGTTTGGGGTTTTTAGATTAAAAACATTTTTCAAACAACATTAAATTTTTTAAGAAATCTATCCATGGTTAAAATTTAGTTGTCTTATCTTGAGCGGTGAAACATTTTACAAACAAACAGACGGACGGACGGACGGATGGCCAGACAGAAATGAAACTAAATAAAACTAATAAGCGTATTTTTCAAAATTTTTTTTTGAAAATGAGCTAAACACAAATATATTTCGATCTACTTGTTAAAGTTCATGTTTTAATTTTTTTTAGGACTTTTATATTTTAAACGAACTATAACTAAGCGTTATAAGATTGATTTGATTCCGCGAAATATAAAATTGCAACTAATTGAAAACATATGTTGTATATGCTTATGTTTGTTAAAATTATTTTTTTAAAAAAGGAGATCTAACAATGTGGAAAATATAAAATGTATTTGTTCTTTTGTTTTATTTTAATATTTTTTACTTTTTATTTTCTTATTTTATTTTGTTGGCTGTTTTTAGTTATTATTATAACTGTTTCTGTAAAATTTAAAAAATAAAGCTAAAATGAAAAACAAATTTATGACATTTAATAAATGCTGGAAAACATGAAGGTACCATGTAAGAAAATGTGAATCCTTTTTTTTTCGTTTCCTTTCTATTTATTACATAAAAATTAAATATAAATAACTAGCAGATGTTATGTAATGTTATATGTTATGTAACAAAAAAAAAAAAAAATTTTTTTAAGGAAAATAAATTTGTTTTACTTTTCCTTTTTGGTTTTCATGTTCTTAAAAAAAAAAAAATACTCATGTGTAACAAAAGAATGAAAAGAATTTGAAAAACGCGAAGTATTTTTTATTTTTTTAAAGGCAAACCTTTTTTTTTTTTTTTTTAATGTTGGAGAAAATAATTATAATGTTAAAAAATGTATCTTGATTGAGGAAAGGTTAGTTTTAAAGGTTAAAAAGCAAAATTCCAGGAGAAAGAAAAAGAAAGTTTTAAGTTAGAATGAGGATTGTGTTAAAGTTATTTAAAAAATTTCAGATTTTCGTAACAAAAAAAAAAATAAAATTTGAAGGAGGAAATTTCCTTCTCTTGTTAGTTGTTATAAAGTAAATCTTGATGTGGTGAATAGATTAAGGTTTGTATTTTATTTGATATTTTACAAGATAGATATTTAAATCTTAAAATTGTGTACGAAAAGTATTTGCAAAAAAAAAAAAAAATGTAAAAGTAATAAAAAGAAAACTTTCTTATTCTTTTGTAAATTTTTTTTGTGGTAAAGTTATCTCAAATCATACGAGAAGAACGAAAACTGTCTTAAAAAATATTTCTCAATACTGTCAGTTATTTTTTTATAATTATATTAAAAATAAATTAGTAGTCGATAGATTTTTGATTTTTAAATTGATTAAATCGTCGTAATAAGAGCCCGTAAACTCTTCCTGGTGCAGTCTTCTGTGACTTTTGGCGTTGGGAACACAAATATGTTTAACCAAAGCATGCTGAAATCACACCATTTTCCAAGTTACCATTCCTACTATGACATTCTTCTATACTATTAATTTTGAAAAAATGATCCATCATAGAAATTACTAATATCATTAAATATATTTTCCTATAAATTTAAACTTTAAAATCAGTTTGTAATTCAGTTTAAATTAATATAACAACAATATCTTATTAAAGACTTATAAAAAAGCTAGAATCAATAAATCAGAATAGAATTGAATTATTGTGTAAGAAAAATGAAAAAATTATTATAAGCTATAAGTATATTTATAAAAGTATCTGAGAATTTGATTCGAAAAGGTTATAAGCGATTAGTTAGACGGGTAATGCAAAAGAATTTCTATATCTGGGGCGAAAGAAAAAACTAAAAAAACATTAAAAAGAAAACTAAAGTCAGTTAATTTGTTTATTTATTGAAGACAATTAAGAAATAAAATCAAAAAAAAAGTTTTTTTTTACGGAACTTATTTCAAAACAAAAATAAAAGAAAAAAATTTTCTTCAAAATCAATTATTTTTTAATTGTTAGTCCTTAATAACATGTTATATTCTACAGTTTTGGTAGGAGAAAAGTATGAAAAGTTTAAGTTTATGTAAGAGAAATATGCATTTTATTTTTCTCTATTTAAATTTTTTAAATTCATTTTAATCGAATTCAGGATAAATGCTATCATTTTAATAAAAAAATTAAATGTCTATTTCTGAAAATGATCTTTTTTAAATTTTGCATATTAGTATATTTTTTTGAAACTGTTTTTAAGCATAGGTTTTTAGTTTAAAATATTGAGTTTTTTCATCAGTTTTTTTTTTTTCAAATATATTTGATAGACTTTTCATTTGTAAAATTCATTTTGTCTAAAAAGTAATTTACAAGTTTTAATATATTATATATGGATTTAAAAGAAATAATTTGAATTATCTGATATGTTATCTATCAAAATAGACAAACAAATTTATAGTATGAAAAAAGATTGTACTTAATAAATTTTTATTTTAAAGCAAAATATATATATATATATATATACATATATAAGTATGTATGTATTTATATATTATAAATAATTTAAACTTTTCTGGTTATTAAAAGCTCAAGTGAATTGCTATTAAAAGTTTTAAAATATATATAAGTATATATAAAGTATATATATATATATTTTTTTTGTTTTCTTTCAGAGTTTCTGGTAAAGTTAAAACTCATAATTTCAGTATTAAATCATTTTAAATAAAATTTCCTTGAGAAAAATAACTTTGAAAAATTTAAAACAAAAATTCAAAAAAAAAATAAATAAAAATAAAAAATTAAAAAAGTTTTTTAAAACTTTTAAATTAATCTTTCTTCATTGCAAAACCTGCTAAAAAATGTTGTGTTTTTTTTTATTTTTTATTTTTATTTTCTGTTTCTTTTAAGTTATATATAGTTAACGAATAAATGAATATATCATGACATAAGTCGCATGCGACAAAGATAAAATTATTATATTTATTCCCTATAAACTTACCATATTTTTCTTTTTTTTTTTTTATGTTTGTATAAGTAGTTGTTGTTTTTTTTTTTTCTCTCTATTTTTTTTTTTTTTTTTGTTATTTTTTATGTATCTTTTTGTCTCTTTTCTTATCTTTGTTTTAGTTTGTTACTAATAAAAAGTGGAATATATTTTATGTTTACATATTTATAACCATTATTTTTTCTTTTGTTTTTTTTTTTTATTCTAAACACATACGGTATCTATATAACAGTTTAAAGAAATTAAAAAAAAAACTATTACGCCTAAGTCTTTACAAATATTTATAGTTTTTTGCTTGTTTAGTTTAAAATTCATATATATAACTATTTAAATTATAAAGGAAAGAAAAAAAAAAAAAATATGTTACATAATATTGTCATATAAAAGGGTTTTTATGATATCTCATATACTTACGAGACAAAGGACTAAGTAAGTATAACTATATATTTAAATGAATATTTTTTCGACATTACGTATATATAATCTTTTATTTACATATAAAAAAAAAAAAAAAAAACAAATTTATTTTTAATATTTATTTTATTAAAAACATTAAAAGAACAAGAAAATAAATGAAATAAGGGACTCTGTTGTTTATATTAACACCCTCTTGTAAATATTTATTAAAAAAAAAAAAAGAAAAAAATAATAAAATTTTTAGGAAACTGTGTTACAGTATATGTTTGAAACTTTAACTTAATTTTTGTATACTATAAGAAAATAAGAAATAGATATAATCATTTTAATGTAAATTTTTTTTATTGTAAAAATAAACAAAAACGAGGAAGAATACAGTTGCCTTTGTCAACTCTTAGATACCCGTACGAACCGTTAGTATGTTGACAGCCACTCTGCCTACAATATTATTTTTTTAATATTTTAGTATTTTAAAATAATTTGGGTGAATTTTATAATTTCTAGAACTTATGGGTTTTACATATATTCAAACTATATGTTCTTCTAAAGCAGATTCTAACCTTTCACATAACGATTATCAATCCAAAACTTTTTCAAATATTCTATAGTACCATTTCATACTAAGCGGTAAATGTATATTAAATTTACTAAGTACAAAACAGTAAATATAATTTTAAATATTACCTATATTATATTATATTTAAATATTCCATTGACAGAATAATTTCTTATAAGTACAATAAAATACATATATGTATGTAAATACGGCGCTATATAATATACATATATACTCTTATCATTCATTCACTAGTGACATATACGATATGTAAATAAACATGATATTATATAAGTATGTATGTATAACAATATCATATAAATAAAAATTCTTCAAGCAACCGTTATGTTGTTTATTTATTTACATTTTTATGTACTACGCATTATATCCTCAACAATTTCAAATTATCGAGTAAAACAAAATGGAAAAAATTCGTTTTAAAGAAATTAGTTAGAAAATTTGAAAAAATCAAGTAACACTTTCGTCAATTATAAAATAACCCTATATTATTAAAAAAAGTTGTTAACAGAAATAAGAGTATAATGTTGAAGCTTTAATTTTTGTGTATTACTTCAAAATAATTTTAACAGGTGTTCAAGTTACAGGTGTTTAACAATAGGAAATTTTCAGTTTATGACCCCTTACAGCTCCTAAACGGGGGGTGATACAAAAAAAATTTCTGAAATGACTCATACTTATTTTCAAAGATCTAACTTCTGTCAAAATTTCAAGTTTCCAACTGTAACCGTTTAGAAGATAGAAGGGTTAAAGGATTTTGCAAAATTTGAGTTTCGCATAACGGTAAATTAAGACACCGTATGCCACAAATATATATTTATTATATATATACTTTTAAAGCTAATGAAAGTAGTAATTGTTTGGCGTTTTCAAAATGAAGATATACCTTATACAACTTGTGCTATAACAATTTAAATATAGAGCTTTTTTGAACCTTTGGGGAGCTGTAGCTCTGTAACGGGTGGGGCTACAAAAAAAAGTTATTAAAAATAAAATTAATATTTTTGTGAGATCTATCAGCTGTTAAAATTTCATAGCTCTATTTCAAAAAAAATGTAGGGATCTAAAAGTTAGGTGTTCGAGAGCTACCCTAAGGCTTGGTCTAAACTCAACCAAGAAAAATAGGGAACCTACAAATTACTCCCAGAATATTATGTGTAAATTTCAAGATTCTAGCTTTCTTAGTTTTTGAGTTAGCGTGCTGACGGACGGACGGACGGACGGACATGGCTCAAAAGTCTTAGAATTTTTTTCTGAGCCGATCCATACCTTTGAAGGTATAACTAGCTCGCTTATTTCGAGGTGTTACAAATGGAGGAGTAATTTTATTATACCCGATCCTATCGTACGGTTATAAAAAAAAAAAAAAATGGAAAAAAAAGTTATAAAAAGTTAAATTGCCAACAGTTGAAATATCAAATAGAAAATTGTTTTTATTAATTTTCTATGTAAATATTTTATTAATGAATTAATTTATTTTTTACTTTTTCCAACTTTATTATAAAAAAATATTTAAAAAATTGTACATAAATTAATTTTAATTGGAAGACAAGTGTTTTTAGAAGATTCAAATGATAAAAAAAAAAAAAAAAAATTTTATAGGTTTTTGTTTAATTTGAATTTTGATAAATTCGTATATGTTTACGCTAAGAGGATAATATATTATCATTTTTATTTTGTTTTATTTTGGTAATTGATTCACATCCGAAAGAAAAATGAGGGTGGTTTTCCTTTTCTAATAATAAATTTAATTAAAGATTATAAGTATTAGAAATTTATTTGATGGTATCAGAATTAATTCAACAGCTAACAAAATATCTTTAATAAAATTATTATAGATTCCGAACATAACAGTGATTCAAAGGTTTATAAATTAAAATTTATTTAAGTAAAAATATTCGTATCTTCGTTCAACAATAAAAAGTTAAATATATAGTATAAGAAAAATGTTGCTGTTTAATAATTTGCATTTTTAACTGCATATATATAGCATATATTAACTGCATTTTTAGACAATTAACAATTTGTACAATTGTTAAAATTTTTTTTTTTATATAACTTCTTATGCTGTTTTTAATACATTTTGAAACATTAACTATAATCAGTTATACCGTCTGTCCGTCTGTTTTCAAAACTTCTACACCATTTAGAATAAAATGAATTCAATTTTAACCATGAACCATAGGTTTCATTAAAAAATTAATGTTGTTAATTCGTTACACGTTCTACAGTCGTTCTACAGTTCGTTAAAGTTATAAAATACTCCATTTTGAAATGTTTAGATCTCAATTTCTGTTTAATACTTTTTCAATCTAAAAACGTAAAATGACATGAGTTTTTTTTAGCTATGTATAAGTAAATCATAGAATTATACAAATTTTTTTCTGCAATTTAGTACCTATCTAAATTTACCATTATGTAAAAATAATATTTTGCAAATTGTTATAATTCATTTGTATCTCTGAAAAGCTTTTAAGCAGAACGTTGGAATTTTAAATCAAGAAAGATCTTTGCGAATTAGCAAATAAGTACTATGTAAGTTGCTAATTAGTATGAGTAGAAAAAATGTGTGTACTTTAAGGGATTAGAGATCAGAAATTAAAAATTTTCTATTTTTAGACTTTAGGGATAATTTAACATAAGTAAGCCATAAAAAATAAAGTTCCAATAATATACTTTTACATGTCATAAGTACAATTTTTGTACAGATTTTTGTTATTTAAAGCTAAAATAAAGTTATAAACTTCTATCGGTGAATACCTTAAAACTGAGAAAATTGTCTATTAATTTTTCCTAATTTTTTCTTACATAAGAAATTTAAAAAAAATTTAGTTATACTAATAAAAAAAGGAGTTCAAATTTAAGTAGTTTAGAATGCTCTTTATTGTCTTTTTGAAAATGTGCGCCTTTAAAAATCTTTGATTTTGCATTCTGACTTGTTTTTTTTTTTCAATTTAATCATATTTTGGAATATTTTATATTTCTCAAATTTCATGTTTGCAAACCATGCCATGGCATTTATGCCATAAATTGCTCTTGTATTATACATTTTTGAGTTTAATCAATCGGTGTTAAAAAGGAGTGTATCTATGTATATATATATATTTTTTTTTTGTTTTGAAAAACTCATTGAAATGTTATTCAACTTTTTTAATTGTATACAATTATAGAATTTTAATTATAGGACAAATATATATATGTATATATATAATATATGTTATATATATATATTTGGTCTTTATATATATATATATATAATATATATAAAGAACACTTAAATATCAATCAATATATTAATTGTTACATTTACAATAAGTGATTTATATACTTTTATTAATAAAGATAAATGAATATTTAATTTTTATCTGCTACTATAAATATTTTGTCGTTATATGGTACCAGACATAAAATTGAATCAATTAAAAAATTGCTTTGTTTTTTTTTTTTTTTTAAATAGAACAAAAAGAGAAACATGAGATGAAAAATTATTCTAAGTTTTTCTAGCATTATAAAAAACAGAAATGTTGCCTTAATAAATCCGTTGAAATTCAAAATAACCATTAGGTTAGTAAAAACAATTAAATTTTTAGTTGTATATGAAATTTATTAAGATATTCGGCAATTAAGTAGATATAAATGAGTGAATTATTATTACAAAAATAAAAAAAATGCAGTTAGAAAATAATAAAGTTGAGAGTTGTAAAATAAATAAAAAACTAAACCTAAATTTTAATAAACCTACGGGGTGGGCCAACTTGGACTGACTGATTTGGAATGCTTATATTTTTTTTTATTTTTAAAGTTTATTATTTTTATTTTTTTTTTTTTCAGATAATAAAGAATTTTATAAAATTTTATAATGTCATCATACTCAGTGCAAGAACGTGTAAAAATTGTTAAATTTTATAATGTTTCCAGAAGATAAATTTTTTGAACAATCTCATTATGAGCCATGAATCGCATTTTCATTTAAATGGATATGTCAATAAACAGAACTGCCAAATTTGGGGTACGGAGATTCCGAGATCTTTGTATCAGCGACATTTACACCCTCTCAGGTGCCTGGTTCGTGTGGAATTATGGCTGATAGAGTTATCCGCCCATATTTTTTCGGAATTAAAACTGAGCATTCAGAAACCGTCTCTGGGACGGTATACCGGACTATGTTGGAAAAGTTTTTACGTCCGGTAGTTCTCCATAATCGTGACATATGGTTCCACTCATACCGCGAGATAGACCATGGCGATTCTGCGAGAACTTTTCAATGACCGCATAACTAATTTAAAAAAATGCTAATTTCGCGTGGCCATCTCGTTCCCCAGATTTAACGGCCCATGATTTTTTTTTTGTGGGATTTCTTGAAGGAAACCCTTTAACAAACCACAAAATATTTAGGAACTAAAGCAGAATATTCGCACAGAAATTGCGCAATGTATTGCAAAATGTCTTAAAAAGAGCCATTAACTGCAGCCAATAGGAAAATGGAAGCCATTTAAAGGATGTAATTTTTCACACTTAGCTTAAAAAAAATTTAATTTTCATTTAAAAAAAATAAAATAAAAAACTTTAAAAATAAAAAATTATAAGCATTACAAATTGGTCAGGCCAAGTTGGCCCACCATGTACTACAAAATCTCCAAAAATTATCCTGGGATATTTTGTTCTTGATTAACACCCACAAGAAGAATTGTACTTGGCCAGATATTGTCTGAACCACATCTTCTGATACCTTGTGCGTTTTTTTGAGTTTTTTTGTTATATGGAATGAATGTTTTCGAAATGCATATCTGATGAATCTCATTTACCTTTTGTTATTTACTTCATAATTCGATCCTCACAATTTATTTACCATAATTGCATAATTTGTAATTGTTTTTGGCTATATAGAATACTTTATATTTGATATTTAGAAATTTGTTCCTTAACAATTGTTATATAAAAATTTGTTCCTATTCAAAAGGTTATATAAAAAAACTAGCATAAGAATATTATTTTAGTATAGTCTTGAAGTTTTGCCTGTTTTTTTTTCAAATATGCTAGTCGTTTTATCATTGTCAAATAAAATTTTTGTTTAATTCAAAATTTTAAAGGATATTCCATTTTTGTTGAATTTAGTTTTAGTATTTTTATAAAAAACAAGGTAGAATGTAAACCAACGGTTTTTAAAAGCGCACATTTCCAAAACTCAATACAAAGTGTTTGGAAGTGTGACACAAAAATTTGAAAATTTCATGTAATAAGAAAAAATGTGAAAATAGGACATTTTTGAAATTTTGAGGGGCCGTAAGTCCGGAATCCTATATAACTAAAAAAAGCCGTTAACACACTCAAAAATATATTATTGAACCTTTAATTTTCATGTCTTGCCGAAGAAAAATTTGTACAGGTGCCTAAGTTACAGGTGTCTAAAAATAGCAAATTTTCAATTTTTGAGGCGTAATAACTCTTAAAGAGCCCCCTCTTTATTGTTACCAAAAAATTTTCTGAGGAAACTTATACTAATTCTAAAAGTTCTTTCTTGTCTCAAAATTTCAGGTTCCTATCTAAAGGGGTGCTGGAGTTATGAAAAAAGAAATTTCATGCAAAATGTGGTTTTCATATAACGGTAAATTTAAATACTAAATTTAAAAAAATTGTATAATTTTACTATTAATTTACAAAGATAAAAGAAATACCTGTCGAATGACGTTTTCAGATTGAAAAAATCTTAAGCAGAACATAAGATATATGCATTTAAAAGTAGGGCTTTTTCAAAGTTTGAGGGGCTGTAGCTCCGTAATGGGGGGGGGGGGGGCTACATGAAAAAGTTGTTCCACAAAATTATTTTTTTTATGAGACCTACCTATGGTTAAAATTTTTTTTCTCTATCTTTAACGGTGTAAAAGTTTTGTAAACAGACGGACGGACGGACGGACGGACAGAGTGAAACTAATAAGCACATGTTTTCAAAATTTTTTTGGAAATGTGCTAAAAAATGAAAAAAAGATTATTTGGTTTCAGTTCTTTTATTGATTATAAACTGTTCTTTTGTTACGTTTATAGTCAATATAAAATCTTTAAGACACTTTAAAAATGTCCCTATATATTTTTTCTTTTTTTTTTTTGAAACATTGACTTTTTTTTTGTGTGTTATGGTTTATAGCTTATATCCATAATATTTGTACATAAAATGTTAAAATCTTTTATCATTCTCTTATTATATTTGCCTATTCTTTAAATATTTTCTTTGTAATATTATAATTTTTTTTTTAATACTTAAATGTTAATACAATATTCGAGAATATATTATGTACTGAAGAGCTATTATTATAAAGATTAAGTGAGGGACTGGATCAAGTGTCTATATTGATTAAGGTCATTAAATGTTATTGAAAGTTTTGAAGTGCTTCTTTTTCTTTTTCAAGTGAATTACTTAAATACGATATGATATCAAATAAATACAATAACTTCAATCAAACAGTAATAATAGTAACTACAACAATAATAGGAATAACGAATATATGACGATATATCTAGAAATAATTTTAGAATACAAGAAAAACAAAAATACTTATAGAAAAAAAAAAATTATTATAGGTTTAGAATTTCTGACATTTATTTGTATATGAGTAGGTATTATATTGTGTAACATATGCTTTAAGTTATTTCCTTTTTTTTTTCTGCTTTTCTAAGGTTTTTGTTTTCTGAAAATATTTTTGATTGTATGTAAATGTATTCATTAAAAGATAATAATTTTTTATTTTTGCTTCATGAGTATTCCATAAACATATATAGGATTGATTGCCTAAAGTGTTTGTTTACTTTATTTGGAAAAGAATAAGATGAGTCTACTGGTTTTGAATTATGAAATTTCCTAAACATAGTTATATTGTAAAAAGGTGACCCTTGTTACTTAATTATAGACTCCTTCAAAAGATAAAAGGAGTTTCATGCTAGTCTATCACTTATTCGTCATATTAGACATAATTAAAGTTATGCTTCTTTTCCTTCGTAAAATTTCTATAAAAATTCTATAGAAACAACTCATTTATGACGGGCTTCAGACAGAAAGTTTAGAAAGTTTACTAGATCTCTACAGTTTAGAAAAATTATGTAGTTATCTAGCAATAGATTTGATTTAACCGGGACTTCAAACGAATAGAAGAGGATTTGAATAAACCAAATTTTATTATTGCAGTTTAATTTATAAGTATAAGAAATTAATGTTTTTTCATTTCTTTTCGAATTTTCCTATTAGATCTACACTATCCTTTCATTTAAAGAGCTGTCCTTCGATTTGTTTTAGATCTCATATTAAAAATTAATTTAATAATTAATATAATTTATAGAACAAATATTTTTTATGTAGCTCCTATATATCTATATTGCAAAATATTGAACCAGCTGTTAAAAGCTCTTTAAAAAATGAAGGTCCAACTCTTTAAAAGATAAAGCTAAGATCTTTAAGAATTAACATGTAGTCCTCCTTCGTAATTTTAAAAACCTGGTCAGGTGTTTCTAAGTTATAAAAATTATAATGAAAGATATTGGTAACACATTAAAGAATTAAAAAAGCTTATAACTGACTGAATATTAATATTGTATTGCTATTGAATCCATACTTACTTATATACTTATATTGAAAACAATATTCCTAATTTTAATCACTTGGCAATTTCTTCACATGTCATTGTATAGGTCAGTTGGAAGAGCACTAACCCGGATTGTTGGGGACGTTCGTTCGACTTTAACTGCAATCGAGAAAAATAATTTTTTTTCAATTTTAAATTTTCAAGTTTAATTTCGAGTATAGATTTGTTTAAAAATAAAAATAGTGTCTTTTAATTTTTTTCATTTTACCCCTTAAGGAAAAATTACAAATTTTGAGATAAAAAGTATATAATTAAAATATTATTATATAATGCTTTTATTATCGTTTTGAAAAGTGTGCCTTTGTTTTCATATTTATTGCTTTTAGGATCATTAAAATGGAAACGAGAGTCGATCATTTGTTAAAGTAAAAAATAAATTAAAATTATAGGATTCCACTTCTTATTATAAGTAGTATTTTTTTACAGCAATTTAATAGCTATGTATGTATTGATTCTTTTTTCTTATTAAAAATTAAAAAAAAAAAATACGTTGCATATTAATTCTTTTTTTTTTCTTAGAATTCCATAATTTTCCTCTCGAAAAATTTGAGGAAAAAGAAAAGGAAAAATCTAAGTACATACTCGTACATAAAGATTTAAATTTAATTTTAAATTTATATTTAAATTTATTGTCCATTAAAATGCTTTAAGTAGATTGAATTTTGAATTATTATAAATATTTTTTTAATTTAATATCTCATTCTTTTTTCACCCCTTTTTTTAAAAGGGGGGGAAAAGTTTTCAGAAAAAAATTTGAAATATAAAAATATTAAAAGAGATTTACAAAAGTCTAATATAGATTAAAAGTAACTTCAAATTTTCTTTAATGGTATGTTTTAATTATTTATTTTAATGTTTTAGTTTTTTTTATAAACTATTTAGTAAATGCGACAAAAACTAATTAAAATAAATATAAACGCACGCAATTTAACTCAAAATCTCCATTTAAAAACAAAAAAATTACCAAAAGTTTACAGAATAAGTTTTCAGCAGTCTTCAAGAATGCTTTTGAAAAGAAATTGAGAACATTTTAACAATATCGAATTTAAAATTATACATAGTTATAATAAATGTGTCACCACATAGGTATATAATATTTAAATATATATGTAAAACGAAAATAATATATGTAAATTAATGTTTTTATTTTCAAATACACAGAAATTAACTTTAAAGAGCTCACGTATAACACGAACGCAATCATTTTACTTTACTTCTTTAGTCTTTGATTTGTTTTTTGTTTGTTTGTTGTTTTATTTTCCATTCATGCTAATCTCTAATACCTATTATCCTTATTTTACTTATATAAATATGTATATATATACATATACTTATTTAAGTAAAGTCCTTGTGATATGTAAATCAAATTAGGAACATTAAATTAAATTCATCGCTTGATATTGTTTTGTTGGGGGCAAAAGAAAAAAAAAAAAATTATTTAAAACAAATTTAAATAAGAAAAATAAAAATAAAATTGATATGCTTTCTTATATACTTGTACATATTATATACAAAATTAAAACTTTTCTTTTTCTAATATAAGTTAATACAGAGTGTAAAAAATATATAATTTTACAATAATTTCAATTAAATATGATACTTAATTATGTAGCAATTAAATTAATATGTTCCTGTGCCTTCTTCAATATTTTCTTCATCCTATTACGGCTAATCAATGATGTAAAGATTAAGAAACCGGCCTTTCATATGAAAGGTCTCGGGTTCAAACTGCGGCCTGCGTCTTATATATTAATTAAAAATAATATAAATTTTTCTTATAATATATAATTAGTAGAACACAATTAAATTACAAATAAGTATATATGTCCAATAAATTATATCTAATATCATATTGTAATAGTTATATAATAAAATAATAATAAACCATAATTCTTGTATAAGATAATAGATGGCGTAGAAACAAAAAAGAAACGTCTTAGTCCTGTACAATAGCTACAGCCGAGTAATCAACGGCTTAGTGAAATTAAAGATTCACGAAACTGACGTTTAGTCAAATATGAATAATAAATGACTTATAGTGGAACCTCAGTGGAACTCAGTGGAACTTATAGTGTACCTCATAAAAGAGGCAAGCAAAAAAAAAAAACTACGACTAATAATAGATTCTCTCTCTGTTTAATTATTCTGGTTCGATGGTTTGGGATATTTTGCCATTGGTTGTAATTTTAAAAATTCCCTTTTGTTTTTTTACAATTAATTTAAGTGTACATTGAGTTGTAACTGAGTTCTTTCAATATTAACAATTAAAAATTTAATAACGTTTTCCTATTTAAGAAATATAAGTATATTTTTTAACACCCTATATAAGACGATATTTATTTCTATTTGAGATTAAGATTTATTATATTTTCGTGACCAAAATAGTGAAACATATAATATGCTAAGTGTATATGTATATGTATACTAGTATATAAAAAAAAATATTATTTGAAAAGTTTTTATTACTAATTTTTTTTTTTTAGTTAAAATAATTATACAATTATTTTTTTATTTCGAAATTAAATATTCAAGAGCATTTTAATTAGATTTAATTCCACCCACGAAATTATAATATTTTATTTTGTTTATAACTTAAAATTTCACCTAATTTTAGTACCAAACCCTTTAGTATCCTCACCTTATTATATATACCCTTTAAAAAATGTTTATAAACCGTGTTTTTCTTGTTGTTATTATTAAATATGTGTATGAGTTACTTATCAGTCTTTTTTTTAATGTGCATTTTTTTGTATTAAAAAAACGAAATTTAAAAATTTTAATTTACGAAGTGGTAATTAAATCAGCAAATTCGAAAATTCAAGAGAAAAAATATGACTGGAATGATGAAAATATTTTTTTATATTTCTATGTAAATACCTGTAATATAATATACTCGATAATGTTATCTTAATTATTAGGCTCATAAGAAGACCTGATGTCATTTCTACCGGATTAAATATTGCCTTGCCATACAAAACTTGCCAAGAAAACAGTTTTTTTATTTGAACATTTTGTACTTTTACTTAGAAGTTTCCATACATGTTATTTTCATACAAATAAGTATACTGTATACATACGTATAATAATATAACATAACAGACAAAAATTCAAATCGAATACATGCTATATTTAAACAATAAATGTTAACATAATGTTAAAGTTATTCATAGCAAACGAGTACTGCACATAACAGAAAAATTGAAAAAAAAATAAATTCTTTTCGAAAAAAATCCAAATTTTATTTAAAATAAAAAAAAATTAAATAATAAATTTGAGTATGGGTTTGAAATCGAAATCGAAAAATAATATCGCTGTTGAATCAACAGAAAACGAAAAAAAGCGGCGTTGAATCACAAATTAATAATCCTGAGAATATTTAAAAACTTGTATGCTTATAAAAAATTTTATGACAGTGTAAAGGTGTTGTAATGACACAAAACTTTTAATAAATCGAATAGAAGAAAATTAAATTGAAATCAAGTCAGTCAATACTTTCTCTGCCGAAACTATGTTTATTCTGCATATAACTTTTATATTTTCGGACTCAAACTTCCTGTTCACTTTTCAAAAAAAGCAGTTACCAATTAGTGTAATAAATGATGCCGTGACAATAAATAAATCCCAGGGTTAAGCTTTTAACAAAATATATCTTTATCTTAAAAAGGAAATTGTTAGTAACGGTTAGAATTATATATTGCCACTTTAAAAGTTATATCTTTTAGCAATCTTATCTTATCCACAAAAAGAAAAACAAAATAGTAAAGTTGTATGTTAAACTTGTAGTGAAATTCAGTTTTTCTGCTTAAGGCGATTTTTAGCACATTTCCAAAAAAATTTTGAAAAAATGTGCTTATTAGTTTCACTCTGTCCGTCCGTCCGTCCGTCCGTCTGTTTACAAAACTTCTACACCGTTAAAGATAGAGAAAAAAAATTTTAACCATGGGTAGGTCTCGTAAAAAAAATAATTTTGTGGAACAACTTTTTCATGTAGCCCCTCCCATTACGGAGTTACACCCCCTCAAACTTTGAAAAAGCCCTATTTTTAAATACATATATCTTATGTTCTGCTTAAGATTTTTTCAATCTGAAAACGTCATTCGACAGGTATTTCTTTTATCTTTGTAAATTAATATCAAAATTATACAATTTTTTTAAATTTAGTATTTAAATTTACCGTTATGTGAAAAGCAAATTTTGCATGATTTTTCTACTTTCATAACTCCGGCACGCTTTTAGATAGAGGCTTGAAATTTTGAGGCAAGAAAGAACTTTTAGAATTAGTATAAGTTTGCTCAGAAAATTTTTTTAGACCACCCCCTGTTTATGAGATATGAGGGCTTAAAAATTGAAAATTTGCTATTTTTAAACACCTGTAACTTAGGAACCTGTACACATTTTACTTCTGCAAGATATAAAATTTAAAGCTACAGTAATATATTTTAATGTGCGTTAAAGGTTTGTTTTAGTTGTAAATGGTTCCAAAGTTGCAGCTCTTCTAAATTGCGAAAAAGTCCCATTTTCAGATGTATATATCTCAGGCCCTGCGTAATAGTTTTACTATCTAAAACCGCCAGAAGATCGAAAATTTTATTATCTATATAAAACAATATCAAAATTATGTAATATTTTGTAATTTACCATTTAGATTTACCGTTATGTGAAAACCATATTTTGCATGAAATTTCTTTTTTCATAACTCCCGCACGCCTTTAGATAGAAACCTGAAATTTTGAGACAAGAAAGAACTTTTAGAATTAAGTTTCCTCAGAAAATTTTTTGGTAGCACCCCCTGAAAGCAAGACATGAAAATTAAAGGTTCAATAATATATTTTTACGCGTGTTAACGGCTTTTCTTAGTTATATAGGGTTCCGGATTTACGGCCCCTCAAAATTTCAAAAATGTCCTATTTTCACGTTTTTTCTTATTACATGAAATTTTCAAATTTTTGTGCAAGTCACAATTCTAAACAGTTTGTATTGAGTTTGGAAATGTGCGCTTTTAAAAACGGTTGGTTTACATTCTACCTTGTTATATTACTTATCAATTATTAACACATATTTTAGTAAATTCCTGCATTTACTATGCAAGTTGCGTACCTCCAAGTGAATTATCATTGTAAATTTCAAATACATTCATATTTTTTTTTTTATTAATTGTTTTTTTGTAATGGAATTTTTAAATATATAAACTTAATTTAATCAATCAATTAGCTATTACCTTCTTATAGTATTAATTTTCATTTTAATTAAATTGCTTTTGAATTTTTCTAAAATGTAGGTTTGACTATAGTGTATTTTTTATTTATTGCTGAAAAATTTCTCTTACTTTGATTTTCTCTTACTTGAGATTTTTAATTTAAATGAGAACAGTTTAAAGTTTCAAAAAAATTTCAAGAAGTTATAGGAGTAATGATAGCCAAGCTGTCGTATGTTACACTAATTAACAATAAAATAAATATATTATTATTATTAAGTTTCTTTCTTTTAACTTGAATAATTAATGATACACTCTCCTAAGGGTACATAAACAACAAAATTTGACAATTTATACCCATTTGGTTTTTTTTTTTTGCAAAATATTTCAAGAATTTTAAGTTTTATTTTAAACACTACTATTATAAATTATTCAAAGAGAACTTAAATAGAAACTTAATAGAAATTTGTTTTCAAACTTAAAACAAAAAACAAACAGTTTGGAACTGAGTGGATTAATAACTATTGTATATAGTGGGACTTTCATTTTATAATTAAATCATTAAATACTCCAGCAAACTTATTGCCTAACATTGTAAAGAATTTATTTTGAATTATTTTTGTAGGTCAATAATTCTCTGTTCTAAATGGTATATTAAACAAGGCAGAATGTAAACCAGAGGTTTTTAAAAGCGCACATTTCCAAAAGATAATACCAAACTGTTTAGAATTGTGGCTTGCACCGAAATTTGAAAATTTCATATAAGAAAAAATGTGAAAATAGGATTTTTTGCAATTTTGAGTGGCTGTAAGTCCAGAACCTATATAACTAAAAAAAACCGTTAACACACGTAAAAATATATTACTGAAGCTTTAAATTTCATGTCTTGCCTAAGTTACTGGTTTCTACAAAAAGCAAATTTTCAACTTTTAAACCCTTATAGCTCTTAAACAGCGGGTAGTACAAAAAAACTATCTGATAAAACTTATATTAATTCTAAAAGTTCTTTCTTGTAGTTCTATCTAAAAGTGTGCCGGAGTTATGAAGGTAGAAAAATTATGCAAAATTTAGTTTTCATAAAACGCCAAATTTAGATAATAAATTTAAAAAATTTGTATAATTTTGATATTGATTTACAAAGATAAAAAAAATTCCTGTCGAATGGCATTTTCAGATTGAAAAAATGTTAAGTAAAACATTAGATATACGCATGTCAAAATAGGGTTTTTACAAAGTTGGAGGGGCTGTAGCTCCGTAATGGACGGGGCTATTTGAAAGATTTGTTCTACAACATGCATTTTTTTATGAGATGGTTAAACATTTTTTTCTCTATCTTTAGCGGTGTAGAAGTTTTGAAAACAGACGGCCGGAAGGACGAACAGACAGAGTGAAACTAATAGGCACTTTTTTTCAAATTTTTTTTTTGGAAATGTGCTAAAAATATTTCTCTGTAAATGTAAACAATTTTGTTTTTATTTAATTTTCGTGTACATATTTATTTAAAATTGAATAATTAAATATGAAATATTACAGCTACCATAGACATTTAGTTGCTGTTTTATATATTATGGTTTTTACACAAAAAAAAAAAAAAAAAAACAAACAGACTGCAAAAATAAAAAATCAATATAGTAAAAGTTATTGAAAATTTTTAATATTTTATTTTTTCTTAAAAAGTAATCTTTTAAAAACCAATAATAAAAAAAAGAGTATTGAACCATTTAAAATAACAATATTCCATTATATCAATTAAATTGATCAAATTAATTTTATTGGTTAAATTTAAACAGTGTTTCTTAATCTGTTTTTTTTTTTTTAATTATGACTCGTATAATAATAATAGTCTTTAAAAAAGTCAATATTATTTGAATAAAAATTCGGTGAAAGATTTTCTCATCTTTTTATTTAAATTGTTTAAAGTTTAATAACAAAATTGATTTTAATTCATTTATATATAATTATGTATGTAAAATATTTTCATGAAAAATCATTGAACAGTAATATTTTCATATTACATATACACATATATATTTTTTAAATTTTTTTTTGTTTTTTGTGTAATTTAATTGAAATCAAACACCCACGAAAAATCCATCAAAGAAATATAAAAATTTAAATGTCAGAAAAATTTAAAAAAGAATAAAAGCGAGAAAGAAAAAATCCTATAAAAACTTTAATTCTTAAATTGTTCCCGGAACAGAAATTAATTGCTTTTGTTTTTTTTTTTGAGTTTTTATTTTGAATTTTATTAATTAAATTAGTATTGTATTTACGCAAAATTCTGTATTCTTTAATTATAATTAACTTTATTTAAAAAAAAAAAAAAAACAAAAATTTTTTAATTAATTTTAAAGATCACTTTAAAGATTACAAAACGATGAATCAATGATATTTTGTTAGGGGTTTTTTTTTTTTTGTCGTTAAGGTTAAATTAAGTGTTTTAAAAAGATTAGGAAGGCGGAAAATAAAATTAAAAAAAAAATTATATTAACTACTTACATATACCTTAAAAGTTTTCTTTTAATAAGGATAAAGTTAAGAATTTATTAAAAATAAACTGAAAAGTAATTTAAAAAAAATAAAAGAGATGGTAAAGATTATATAAGGGTTTTCCAATTTGAGTGATATGATTTCTTTTAAAAAAAAACACGCTAATTGTTAAGGAAATTCAAATGTTTTTTATTTAATGTGAAGTACTTACAATCGATATAATTAAATTCTGAATAAAACGTCATTCAAATGGCCTCCACGACTTCTTTTGCAGGAACGAATTCGATGAACCCAATTTTCGAGCACTTTTTTCACTAAATTAAGTCGTAGGTCACGAATAGCACGTTCAATATTGACTTTTCAAGCTTGAAGAGAGTCTGGTTTATTGCTAAAGACCAATGACTTCAAATAACCTCACAATTTCTTGAAATAATCGAATCTCCAAACTTTTCTCGCAATAATTCGGTTGTTGCACGTGCTATGTGGCACGTAGCTCCGTCTTGTTGGAACCAGATGTTGTCAAAATCAACTTCTTCCAATGTCGGCCATAAAAAGTTGGTTATCATGAATCTATACCGCTCTCCATTGACAGTAACGGTATTACCAGCTTCATTTCGAAAGAAGTACGGACCGATGATTCCACCAGACCAAAAACCACACCAAACTGTCAATTTAGATGAATGATGTAATGGTTGTTCATGAATAATTTGTGGATTTTCTTCGCACCAGAATCGACAGTTTTGTTATGACATACGATTTGATTTAATGGAAAAAGTGCTCTAAAATTGGGTTCACGTTTTATTCAGAACTTAATTATATCGATTGTACTTCACATTAAATAAAAAACATTTGAATTTCCTTAACAATTAGTGTGTTTTTTTTTTAAAGAAATCATATCACTCAAATTGGAAAACCCTGTACTTAAAAAAAGAAAAAATACAATAATTATAAGTTAAGGATACACAATTTTCTTTTTTTTCTAATTGTATATATATTGCTAGTTAGATATTTATATTTACGTATAGATGCTTATCTGAAGGTTCTTTGATATAATATACACAATTAATAGAATTATAAAACAATATTTGATTAGATTTCAAATTGTAGTGTTGTATTTAGAAAGGTAATACTAACATTTCATTTAATTTATAAATTTCATAAATTAATTTAAAATAAGGAAAAAAAATTCTTTAAAATTTATATAGTATCTAAAGATAAAGATAGATACCAATTTTAAATTATTTTCAATATATTTTGAAGAAGTTCAAGATTTTTTTATTCATTTTAAAATATTTTGCATAACTGCATGGATTTTTTTTGTTTTTTTTTTTTCAATTTTTCTATTGAAATAAATAAAAAATATTGAGAGTAAGAAACTGTGTGACAGCTAAAAGGAAAAAAACAATATTAAAAGTTTTTTGTCCTTTCAATCCGTTTCTGTTTTTTATATTGTAATATTTTTCATTTTTGAAATTTTGTTTTTTTAGTTTTTATTATGAAAAATCTTTCAACCAAAGCAAAAAAAAAAAAATAATAAAAAAATAAAATTAATTTCATCTT
This sequence comes from Poecilobothrus nobilitatus, assembly GCA_947095535.1. Taxonomy (NCBI): domain Eukaryota; kingdom Metazoa; phylum Arthropoda; class Insecta; order Diptera; family Dolichopodidae; genus Poecilobothrus; species Poecilobothrus nobilitatus. Next base: position 87,744,049 of record OX352773.1, on the reverse strand, counting down.
CAATTTTCTATTAAAATAATGATGAATTTCTGAGAAAAGCAAAAAAGTAACTAAAGAACCAAACATTTTGTATAAAAGCGTATATATATTTGTATTGTGTGTCGGCGTAATGTCGCCGCCATTATTATCTATAATATATATATATATTATACGGTATCCAGTTATACATAGTTACTATATAATATTCGATTTCATTATATAATAATTTAATAGTAAAAAGAGGAGGAAAAAGTAGTTACAAAAGTGATAGTAGTAATAGTTATAAAATTATTCTTTTCACTTATTTGTTTTTTTTTTTTTTTTGCCTTATTCTTTTTTCAATTTAAATTCGCCTTAATTTTGCTAGTAAAAAAGAACACAAAAAAAAAATCGTTTTTAATACAACAGTAACCCAGTAACTATTATATGTATACATATTATGACAGACGTGGGGAAAAATCGATACAATACTTAAATAAATTTTATTTTAAAATTCACTTCATTTCTTTTACTTTCTTTTATGTGATTTTGGGTTTAGTAGTTTTTTTTTTTTAACTAACGGTTCCATTGTACTTTAAAAATCTTTTTTTGTTTGTTTGGTTTTTTTTTTAATAATTGTAAAAGTTTTATACGTTTTCTGTTTGCATAGGATTCATAGTTTTTACTTGCTAGACTTCCATTGATATGTAAAAGTTATTATAAGATTTATAATACAATTATGATTTGGAAAAAAAACGTTATTTTTCATTAAATCAAAAGTAATATTTTTATAAAATTTTTAATCATCATATTTATGCAAAAAAAGATATTTTGTTTAGATCCTTTTATTAGGACAAATTGAATTTTGATAAGTTATCGGCAAATTTCTAAAACTTAAATAATTCAACAAATTTTTTTTAGACAAATATTTAAAAATTTTTATTTTTTATTGTTTAATGCATTTCTAGTAGGGGTTTTTAGTTTAGGGTTTAGTAGTTTTTTTTTTTTTAACTAACGGTTCCATTGTACTTTAAAAATCTTTTTTTGTTTGTTTGGTTTTTTTTTTAATAATTGTAAAAGTTTTATACGTTTTCTGTTTGCATAGGATTCATAGTTTTTACTTGCTAGACTTCCATTGATATGTAAAAGTTATTATAAGATTTATAATACAATTATGATTTGGAAAAAAAACGTTATTTTTCATTAAATCAAAAGTAATATTTTTATAAAATTTTTAATCATCATATTTATGCAAAAAAAGATATTTTGTTTAGATCCTTTTATTAGGATAAATTGAATTTTGATTAGTTATCGGCGAATTTCTAAAACTTAAATAATTCAACAAATTTTTTTTAGACAAATATTTAAAAATTTTTATTTTTTATTGTTTAATGCATTTCTCCTGCCACATAAATGTGGGCAGGAAATTACACAACCTTTCCTATTCAGGCGTAGCTGTAAATGTCGTAAGGGAGAATAACTCTTACGACGTGTGTGGGATTCGAACCCACACTCCCTCAGTGTTTTATACACTCTTAACCAATAGGGCACCGATGCCCCATATTTAAAAGTCTAAAGATGTGGTGAAGCAAATTTATTAAAGTATCAAATATATTTTACTCTGTCCATCAAATACCATCTAAAATTTAAAATTTGATTGTTTTATTTTACAAAATCTATTCCTAATTGTAATATTTTTTAAAAAGTAAGTATTAAAATTTCATTGATAAAGGCAATTTTTGAAAACAAGTATACCGTATAATTTGTTGGTATAACTGTTATATTGTATTTTTTTTTCTCATTTCTTTCATACGAAAACTTTTAATGTTATTTTTTGTTTAATATATTTTTTGAAACCCCTAAAATAAAAATTGAATTTATTTAACTACCATAACTACAATAAAAAAAAAATATATGTACCCACACAAATAAAATATACTGGTATAAATATATTTAGTTAGTTTCCGATAGAATATTTTATGTATTATGTATACAATTTGCAGTTGGTTTATCAGCCTCAATATTGTTGGTTGGTTTTTATCTCTTTCATTATTCTTTTAATTTTTTTTTTTTTTGTAAGTGGTGTATTTAATTCAGTTTTCGTTCATTTGTATAGTTGGTCAGGTTTATAATAGGACTTCTATTATTTTATTAATTATTAATTATATATTATTTATATAGAATTTATTTTTATGTTGTAAAAAAGTTTTCGATTATAATTATGGTGATGTGAAATAAAAGAATATTTAAAGATAGATGTCTTTAAAGTATAAAAATTGATTGATATGATGATTGATTCATTAAAAAATATAACACGTTTTTCTAGTAAATTGATTAATCATAAATTAGCTACATACTCGTATATGATGATGTTATCAGTCGTTTTTCGATTTTTTTTTGAGAGAAATAGAACATCAAGAGTCCGCATTACGGGACGATAGAAGAACTGATACCTATTTGTAATGTGTTAGGAAAAACAAAATGATTTCATTTTTAATGCATTATATAAATACTAGACGAACATTTCTATAAACATAATATAAATTCAGTGGTTTAATTGTCTTTATAATTTCGTTTCCCATTAAACTACTTAAATATTTTTTTTTAAAGTTTAAGGTTTAGATTTATAGAAATTAAGAATCTTTAAATATGATATAAAGTATATAGGACTTATAATATCAATTTTAAATTAATTGCCCAGAATTCATTGAGAAAAATAAAATTTTTCTGTAGAAAAAATAAAAAAAATTTTAACGAAAATTTAATAAAAAGACAAAAATATGTTTGGTGAATAGTTAAACATATAGTGAAAAAGTTACAAGACGATTGTTGTATTACTTTAGCCTTATGCCTACATAGAAAAACAATTTTTTTGTTATAAGTATTTCCATGCATAGAAGTGCTATAGTTTTTTGTTTCAAATATCGTTTGTTTTTTTTTTTTTTAACGCGCATAAATATATATTAAAGTGCATAAATGTACAAAAATTGGGTGGGTAACCGAATAGTAACTAGGATCTAGTTTTTATTCGATTAGCAGTTCTTGGATGTTTATAAGGATATTGGATAATCGATAATAGTAGGTATTTTAGAAATTGTTGAATTTTTCGAATAATATTTTAAAAGAGATTTGTTGTTTTGGAAAATTGTAAACTATAGATAATTAAAATCCCCTTCTTTTTAATTAAAGAAAAAACTAAGTATGTAAGTTGTTCAAAGTTGCAACTACCGACATCTTAATAAAAACTAATTACCTATTTTAAATTGAAAAGTTTTGGATTGAATACCGTAAAATTTTCCAAAATTTTGTCACGTTTGATTTTATATTTTTAATTTCATAATTTTTCTATTTTGCCTTTGATATTTGCTTGGAACTATTTGGATTTGTGAGAATTATTTTTTTTTTAATATAACTAAAATAAGCTGAAACAAAATATTTATTTTATTTATAATTAATTAATTTATTTATTTATTTATATTAATATTACAAACCACATAGGATATTGCAATATAACAAAATCGTCGGCTACTAAGGCCATTATAAGTCGAATACTATATTATTAAATTATACACTAATATTATTTATTTTGTTTATATTATATATTTTATATTTAAGCTATATTTGGTAGCAAGGGGGATTTGTTTTCAATTAATAAAACTTGCTACCTGTGCAGGAGTTGAACCTGCACCCCCTCGGTTTGTAAGCCATGTGCTTAACAACTAGGCCACAGAGGTCTCACACACGATAATACAATATTATTAAACCAAAAGTTGATTGCATATTTTCGGGCATCTGGATGTTTATTCGAGCAATTATTAAAGTATTTGTTAGCAGAAACAGTAAAAAAGATTTTAGTTTGTTTAACTAAAATATATATTGTAGTAAATAGTTTAATTTTTTATTGGTTTGAGTTCTCGTTTTGAAAGTACATCCTAAATTCAAATTCCATAAGGAAAAAAATGAACTTGGATTTTTTTTAATCAAAAAAAAAAAAACAGTTTAAAACATAAAACCAAAGATTAAAATAGTGTAAAAACAAAAAAAAAAAAAAAACAAAGTCATTCGAAGGCCAACACATGTTAATCCTTTCACCGGAAAACCAATGAAAATTTAAAAACAAATGAAGAAAAAAAGAAAAATAACCACAAAAAGTTGAAAAATGTTAGAAAAAATGGCAGCAATTTTTTCATTGAATTATTGGGAAAGAAATAAAAAAATAAAATTCTCTATATATGAGAAGGTTATATTATGAAGTGTCCTTCAATTTTGTTTTAATTTTTGTTTTCCTACTTTTATTGATCATAATGAACGGAAGAAGTGGACAACATGAAATATAATATCTATTTTATTGTATTTATTTATTTTGTTTTTTTCTTTTCAACAAATATTTTAGTTGTAGTATGGTAACACTTATCTTTAAATGAAAAGGAAGGAAATAAAGGAAAAAATCATAAATAAAAAGCATTAAAAAATGTATTTTTAAAGAAAATTTTGCGTTTCTTATAATATATTTTTAAGTAAAAAACATGAAATGTTTTTTTTTTTTTTAAGTTTTAATAAAAAACAACTTAGAAATTTTTTTGGTAGTAAGCTAGAATTGAATAATAATAATAAACTATCAAGAGGGATGAATCATTATTTTTATTTTACAAATTCAAGTATACGTAAAAAAAAAACTTTGTATAAAATATGTAACTTTAATTTTTAATCTTGTTTAAAATTTTTTAACAGGAAGAAAATTTATAGAACATAATGCATAGAAATCTAAAAAACTTTTTCAATATAAATAAATTTTGAATGGTATGTTAAATTAGGTCATTGCAAGATTAAGATAAATTTTCATATTTAGCAATAATAAGTGGTAGATGCTATTTGAAATCTATTTAGGAAAAGAGTTCGAAAAGTTTTCTCATTAAAATTTTTTCTTTTTTTTTGTCAAGAAAAAATTCAATTAAATTTAAAAATGAAACGAAAATTTTTAGAAATTTTTTATAAGATATGCAATTTTTTTTTTTCTAAATAATGTACGTCTACGTACGTCTTTTAAAAATAAAATTATTTTGTTTAACAAGGGGGTAGGCAATACTTTATTAAAACATATTGCAAAAATTTCTTTTATGAAAAGTTGTTTTACAAAAAAATGTGTTTGCATGACTATATGGAAAGTATGGTGATCATCCAAATTTTGTATAGCCATACAAAACTAAAAATATTCGAAACATGTTGAACACGTAAATTGGGCTTGTTGAACGTCAACGAAATATGACTAATAACGGAGAGAATAATCCAAAAATTACAAGTCTTCCTCACCAGATGTTTATTGTTTATGCATAATATGCAGAATATTCTGGCCGCAGTGGATTTCAAACAATGATTTATGGATTATGACGAAAAAGAAACACATAAATCTTGTCATTAGGAAGAGGAAGAACAAATGAATTTACCATGTCCTTAGAAAAAACTCTTCGATAGCCAGAGAGTCTCTCGATTGAAACCCTTAAGGAAGAAGAAAATTGGTAAGCCCCAAACTCACGTGGAGGAGGACAGTACTACAGACAGTAAAATAAATAGTAGAAACAGAGAAAAACTGATCACAAATCAAGTTGTTAACACATTAGAGTTAGATACAGAGACTATGTGGAAGTTCTATGAACCCCAAGGGAGCAGAAAAGGAAAAGGAAAAAAAAAGCAAAGCATTGAAATCCGGATTTTGTGAAAGAACTCGTATATCGACAGTAAAGTTCCTTTGCTTTTTTTTAAATATATTTTACTTATATTTCAACACAGTAAAATCAAACCATATTGTAAAATTTCTAACCATGATCATAAAGAGATGTCACCCTTAGAGTAACATTTTCTGGTAAGGCGGAACATTTTATTTCAAGGTACTTATATCAGCTTTTTCTCTAAATTAATTGAAGAAATCATTGAAGAAATTTTTATCGTAAAAAAAAGTATTTAGATGATTTTTCTAAATAAAACTAAATTTTGAATTGTTTATGAATTTTTTGGTAATTACCTTTTTGTTCAAATTTTGGTTTTGCAAAGTGTATTATTCATCTTATTGGCTTGTTAAAAATCATTTAATATGAAATGAAATAGGTTCACCATATATAACAACATGAATGTAGAAAATGATCCTTAACAATGAAAATTTTAAGGGGTTTGAAGTAAGTAACAGTATGAAAATAACCAAAAAATCTTTTATTTTATCTTATATTTATTTTATTTTAATTTCTAAAATGTCTAAAAATTAAAATACAAAAGTTTCTGTTTACATACATATGTAAATACATATTTCTAAATATAATTCGATTTTTTAATATAAATAAATATAAATAATTGAATAAATTTCTAACCAGAAATATAATATTTCAAATATTTCATATATAATTCAAAACTAATTCACAAAACAATTTATTACCATAATATTTTAGTTTTATTTAATTTAAATTAAAATAATTGAAATACAAATAAAAAACGAACCACTAAAGAATATTATTCAAAATGATTAATAAGAAAAAAGTAAATATTTTTTTTTTATACCCACAAATATTGTTATTATTATATTTATATAATTTTTGGCAAACTAAAAATTCGTAATTTAAAATTTTATATAATAATTATCAAAATAAAAACTGAAAAGTGAAGAGACATTTTGATTTTCATTATATAAAATAAGTTTGAATTCAAAAGTACGTACTTCTAAAAAGTAATTGAAGTAAATCAAAAAATTGATAAATTGATTTTATATGTATAGGTTGGATCATCAGTTAAAATCTGTATCTTTTAAATATTTAAAATTTTTGTATCATATGTTATAATTGTTATTCATTCCTGATTCATGTTATAAAAATGTAAAAAGTAGAAAACCTTGAAAAAAAGCATAATTTTAAGTTTTCATTACGAGTTCATTACGACATTCATTACGAGTTACGACAGAATGGTAATAGCTGTTAGAGTATACTGATATCTCATTATTTAAATAGAATTTGAGTGGTTCAAATTGAGAAAAATTAATTAAACAAGTAAGTTTGAAATTTTATTAAACATAAAATTTAAGGACTGGCGAAATATTTTCTAGTAAAGAAAAAAAGGAGGAAAGAGGAAAGGAGGAAAACAAAGGCTCATATATTTCCCAATAAAGTATCAAGAATCAAGAACCAGAGCTGCTTTTAACATAACTATAGTAACACCAGTAATGTAACGTAACGTAACGTAATACACACACAGACACATATACACATTTCGCTAAAAAAAACTTACAGGCTTCTGTGGACCGTAGTAGTGCTTATTTTCAAAAATCTCGGGTACAAATTTTTGGTGTGAAAACAATACCTACCTTATATATTAATGTATGCGGTTGGTAGTTAAATAAAAATATAAAAAAAAAAATTCGAAATGGTGTCGAGTTATACCTTTCAATATCTGTAAAATTTGGTTATGCTGATGCAACAGGTTCGGGTAGCTACCATACGACTTCTGTTTTTAAGTGAAAATAACGTAATATGTATCTGAAATTTATTAATTGTAAAAAGTTGTCGAATTGCATGATAACAACTTCTGCAAAATTTGGTTGTGCTGGTGCAATAGATTTGGGTGGGTGTCATAGAACTCCACAATTTACATAAATATATCTTGGTAGTTAACGTCGGTACTAAAACATCGAAATTTTTTAATCAAGTTTTATAGAAACAGGATATACTACATTCAAACGGGTATCCCAGAGTTGATACAGTCTACTCTACTGCACGCTTCCTCTTTTTTTTATAAAATTTAACTTTACCCTAATTTTTATGAATAATATAAAAATTTGCTCAAATAGTATTTTCTAAATAAAAATTCTTTAAAAATAAAATATAATAACCTTTTTAGTTGAATTTAAAAAAAAAAAATATTTATGTATATTCATCATTATTTAAGCGTTTTACATACCCAGGCGCATATTCTCCAAAAGATAATAAAAATTATTTTAGAACTATGAATATTTTGTTTGAATAGCAGTTCAAATTACAAGTGTTTGCAAAATACCTAAATTGCAATTTTTGACCCCTAAGAGAGCAATTCCTAGTTCTTTAAATAGAGCAATTAGAGAATTATATATATACGGGGTAACCAAAATCTAGCAAAAGAATGTTTCCACAGAAAAATTACAAAAATTATGTAATTTTTATACGATTTATAAAGTTTAAAATATTTCCAGTCGTTGATGTTTTGCCTTCGACTGCCTTGGGTATTAGGAGAAGCTTTCAACATATTCGGCTGATTGCTCTTCTATTGCGATGTTTTCTATGTTCGTGTTTTTCAATCCGATTGCTTTGGTTTTATCTGTGTTGATTTCTAGTCCGACTTTTCGCCGTGTTTGCTGTAGTATTTCGTCTTTGAGTTGGATATCGTTTTCGTGTTATCCATCTTATTCTTAATTTTTCACTGTGCACTGTATAGGAGTTGTATATTATATTCTTTAAAGCCATTGAGAATTTAAGTAAGGTTCAATAAAACTTAAAGCGATGTTTAATTACAGAACTCTCGGTGGTATTTAATTTTCGGAAATATCTCTATTTCCTATAAAAGATAAAAATTGCTCTCGAATAATTAATTCATAGTCAATGCAAAAAAGAAAATCTCATAACTATTCTAAAATAAGAAGGAAAATATGAAACTATAAATTTAATGTTAAAGTTTTATTTCTTTTTATTAAAGATTTATTTTCCATACACATTTTCTTTTAATAACCCTTTATATATAAATTTAGTAGGAAAATTTATTATAATTGTTATGACTTATATATTGCTTTTTATATGAATATTCTATTAGTTTAACTGGATGAAAAGTTTAAAAATACGTACCTACAGTATATAATTAAAAAAAAAAGTATTATAAATAAATTATTTTCCTTCTTGTTTTATATTTTATGATTATTTCAAATCATTTTAAATCATTTGAAAACATTTAAACATACAAGAACCCTATTAATTTAATTTTATATGAAATTATTATAATAAAATATGCTGTTTTTAGTATTTAACAGATGTTTGTTTCAGTATGTATTAGGTTAATAGTGTGGTAATGGTAGATTTATAATATGTAATAATTAAAAATATTGGAAAGAAGAAGTAGATTTTATTTTCTCCTATAATTCTAATAGAATGGAAAGAATTTCTATACATAGATTTTCTCACGCATTCCCTTTTGTGAAAAAGTTATTTGCACTTCTTTTCTTTATTATTATTATTTATTAATTCGCGCCATGTATATGACGGAAAAAGTTTCAACCTTTACTTCTCTGTTATGAAATACTTTCATTTTTTTTAGGTTATGGTTAAAGTTTTGTTAAGTGTATTTTAAAAGGAATATTTTATGTTATTATATTATTCTATGTACGGGCCTCGGTGGCCTAATGGGTAAGAGCGTATAAAATACGCTGTAAACACCGAGGGAGTGTGGGTTCGAATCCCACACACGTCGTAAGAGTTATTCCCCCTTACGACATTTAGAGCCACGCTTGAACAGGAAATGCAGTGTAATTTCCAAATTTATGTGGCAAGAAATGCAATAAAAAAAATTCTATGTTAAATTTATGTATTCCTTAATTTTATGTTAGTAAAATAAAATATTGTTTTTGGTAAGAACCAATATTAAAATCTTATTTTTTTATTCGTATATGGTAAAACTGCCATTTTCATCTTTAAAGACTGCCCCAAACCCCAAAAACTTCAAACCTAATTCGAAATTTTTTGATATCATCTTCATATTGATATTTAACTTCATCTAATGATATCTATTCTTCTTTCAAGTTGAGCAATGCTTTTGTAGTTTATGTTTTAATTTCAGGGTATACTTTCTATAGAGCACTTCTATTATTCAAACTTATTTCATTCAGTTTATTGTTTAAATCTTTTATATCCTTTATAATTTGATGAAAAGCGATATAACGATAATATACGATACTTTTTAGCACATTTCCAAAAAAAGTTTGAAGAAATGCGTTTATTAGTTTCACTGTGTCCTTCCGTCAATCATTGGTAGATCTCATAAAATAATTAATGTCATAAAACAATATTTTCATGTAAACCCATCCATTACAGAGCTGCAGCCCCTCCAACTTTGAAAAAGCCCTATTTTCAAATGCCTATATCTCATGTGCTACATAACATTTTTGCAATCTGAAAGCGCCATTCGTCAGCAATTTTTTTTTACCTTTGTAAATCAATATCAAAATTATGTAAGTTTTTTAAATTTAGTGTTTAAGTTCCCCATTATGTGAAAACCAAATTTTGCATGATTTTTCTACCTTCATAACTCCGGCACGCTTTTAGATAGGGACTTGAAATTTTGAGGTAAGAAAGAATTTTTAGAATTAGTATAAGTTTCCTCAGAAGAAAATGTGCTATTTTAACACCTGTAACTTAGGCACCTGTACAAATTTTTCTTCGACAAAAGATACAAATTAAAGCTACAGTAATATATTTTTATATGTGTTAATAATTTCTTTAAGTTGTATAAGGTTCCAGAATTACAGCCTCTCAAAATTATAAAAACTACCTATTTTCAGATGTATATCATGTATATATCAGATATACATCCTATTTTCAGATGTATATCTTTTAGGTAGTATATATCTCAGCTTTTTATTATGTTCGTAGTCTGTTCGCAACATTTGTAAGTGTTGTATGGTGCAGAGGAAAGTGTACAGGTTTCGAAAGTGCGGGTCATTTTGTTCCAATCATACAATATTCATGCATACAATACACACACATTATATTTTTGATCTTTCCTCCTATAATAGTATGTCCCTTGACATGGTGTTTGTATTATTAGCATATTTAGCAAAACATAAACATACAATATTTTTATGTATGTTGCTAAATTATTTTTTTTACAACATTTGTTTAAGATTTAAATCAAAATATTTGCTGTCAACATTCTTTAATGCATATTCAGTATGCATGGTCTTAAAAATTACGATTTTATGTACGAACGTAATCTATTAAGTAAATTGCTGGAATAAAAAAGAAACACGAACTCCAAATTTCCCAGATTTTTATTTTACCTTATTCCAGCAATTTACTGTTATATTATAACAGTCCAAAATGCTAAAGTTTTGCAATCAATTTAATTTTCTACTTTTTAGGGGGCGAATCCAGTTTTGATAAAAGCATATTTTAAAAAATATTTTTTTTTACATATTTTTTTTTTGCGTGATCTCTATAGTAACTCGAATATTTTCGGAGGAGTGTCTAATTATTTTCCATTTTCTCACTTTTTCCGAAGCTTATCTGTTCTTATTTCGGGCAAAATTCGTTTTCTGATTTATATTTTTAATTATTTAGAATTAAAAAAATTGTTTTTGTTTTAGTCCCAATTCTTCACCATATTTTTTAAGGATTTCTTAAGTTTAATTTGTTAATATTAGAGAAAATTTTTTAATAGATACAACTAAAGGGTGAAACAGGTCAAATGTTATAATAAACAAGACGAAGAAAAAGAAGTTAGAAGATATAATTTTTAATAAATTTTAAAGTTCGAGAATGGAAATAGGTTTGTTAGGTTTGCACTCATTACTGCTTTGGTGCACGAATGTAGACTGTATCAAATTAAAAGGTGTTAATAATATTTAAAAAAAAAATAAATGACTGTTAAAGATTTTATTTCTAAATTTGGTTTAATTATGATATTTTAAATCATTTTACCTTCATATATACCACACTTAATAATGAAAAATTTTATGATTGGTAGTTATTTTTGAACCTATTATGAACATATGATGGATACATTGAAATATTCTTAATTTAGTTTTGAAATGAAAGTTATAAAAATGAAAAATTATGATAGACACAAAAATAAAAAATAAAACATAATTTGTAATAAATATTATAAATATGTAGACATTGTATACATAAGAAATGAAAATAGTTTATGTAGACGTCGTTTTTAATAAAAAAAATATTTAAAAAGTGGGGTAAATGATATTTTTTTAAAGAAATATTAAAAGAAAATTGCATAGAAACGAATATTTCTATATTATTATACATGATACTTTCATATATGTATGTTAGATATTTATATCTTGCAAGGCATATATTATATTTGACGTTATGATTTTACATGATATGATAGTGATTAATGATTATAAATTTAAAAAAAAGGAAATAGAAATAGATACAAAATTGAAGAATGAATTTAAATTTTTTTAGTCTAATTACTTACTATAGAGAGTACTTTTAAAAGCATTTAAGATTTTAAAGAGTCTCAGTTGAACCTATTTTCTATTTATTTTTTTTTTACTTACGTTCTATTTAATTGTAATGCACATTTATTAATATAAAATATTTTCTTAAATCTATTTTAAAAAAAATATATATTTTATTCTTAATTAAGTTAATAAATTTTAACAGATATCTTAATAGAAACATCAGTTATATTGCGTTTATTTAGAAAACATTATTATTTTATTATATTAACTGATTAAACTGATTAAACTATTATTTACAAGTGTTAATATGTTAGTAAATGATGCTAGATAATAAGTTAGTTATGTTAGTTAATTTAATAATTATATTACTAGAAATTTAGTATCAGTTAGGTTTCACGGGAAATATGTAAACATCTGGTAATGAACATAAAAACATGCAAAATACGATTATATTTATTCTACTGGGACTACTATTATTATTTTTGCTCCATACACGATCAGATATTGATAAGTGCTAGTTTGGTAACATTTATATAGACAAGCTCAGAGTGTGAGATGGTCTCTCGCAGCATTCTCCAAATTGGTCCGAATTTTCCGTAATCTGTAGAGTGGATTGGAATATAAAAAACCTCGACCAATCTCAAATTATTCGGTTACCCCTAAATCTTATCTGCTTTGGAATATATGGGTATTAACGATACCCCAATGAACCACCTGTTGAATAAATAGGATATCAACAATTAATGTTCTTGATTAAAGAGAATTTAAACTATTTCCTTAAATAGTTATCCTTATAATAACGTAAAGCGAAACATAAGAATTATTTTTAAACTAATCAAATAAGAAAGACATCTAGATATCATGATAATCTAACTAAACTTACCTTACACATTCAAGAATTGGTCTAAAATAAATAGTAAAAAGATGTTTTAATATATGAGTTGGTTGACCTTTTCGAAACTTTTTCTCAGAAATGTTTTTCGATATTATTATTGTATTAGTCTTGTTAATAATAAAAGTATATGACTTCAATCAAATTCAGAATCACACCCAAGTTAAACACTCGATCAACCCGTTTTAAGGCTTGTTCGTTTAGTAGGTAATTATTATTAATGGTTCAATTACTGTGTAGCTTAGAAAACTCATAAATAAACATTTATTAGGATTTAATTTGAGATTGTTAAGCCGGGATTAGTTTTTAAATGTTTTACAGGATGATTTCAAACTTTAAAAATCCGGTATTAAATAAAAGAAAAATAATTTTACAATATTGAAAACTCATTTATCATTTTAGAATGTTGATGTTTTATAATATGTACTTATATGTAGTACTTATGTACTATAATTTATTACAAACAAAATATAATACGAAAATGTTATTTACATACAAAGCTAATATCTAATAGGAGTAAAACACCTATCTTCTTACTCTTAGTTATTTAGTCAAATTTAATTGTTGTGGAGGTAATTTTTAAGACCTGAGTAAAACATAAAATACATAATAGCAGGGATGACATTTATCGACCATCTATTTTTAAATTTAGAAGGATTATATGGGTAGTTTAGAAATAAATGATTTATTTGTATATGTAAGTCATATCGAACGATATTATATTACAACTTCCGGTGGTAGAATTTTATAGAAAGTTAATTAATGCTAATTTATTATAATGAATAAATCTCCAAATAAAGAAATTATGTGCTGAAATGATTCTGTCAAAATGAAATTTCTTAAAGATGTATTAACTACTATCTGAAAACCAGTTTTGTTTGGGACGGAAAAGTTTAGTATTTCTATTAGATTAAATAATATGGATCTCAGTGTCTGCGATAATATGGATCTCAAAGTCACGGCTTTAATATATGCTATTGATTGATTGATCTTGATAAGTAGTTTGTGAAATAGTGAAAATCTTTTTTTTTCTAGATATGTTTCGATATTTTTGAGTTTTTGTTACAAAAGTATTGAGACATTTAAATTATCAAGTTAAAGTGTTAAAGTTTTGTTTTTAAGTTCAGTTCTTTGCATAATATCTTCAAATGTTCGGATATTTTAAACTATGCCATTTCAACATATATTCCTGTCCGAATACATATTTTAGTGCATATAGTAATTGTTTGACTCAGCACTCAGTATAAAATAATTATTACTAAACAATTATCTAAAAAAAAAAAAGTAGACAAATTATATTTGTTTAATTTTTGCAAACACTTTAAATAAATTTGTAAGAGGTTTTATGAAAATTATTATTACTATTATAATTATAATTATTTTTATTACAATTTTCATTTACATAATTACACAACAAAAAATATGTTATATATAATATTTGAATATGTATTTAATTGTTAAACATGTTTTTCTTTTATTTTTTTTTTTTTTTTTTATACTAAATTTTCCTTGAAAATCTTCAAAACTAAAATAATTATATTATAAAAATTTATTCAAATTTACATTTCTAATCCATCCACTTTACGTTTTTGTTTTTGTTTTATTTCATTCATAATACACCTGATTCCTTTTTATTGTACCTTAGAGAATATAACAAACAGTTAAAAATATATATATAATATATTATACAGTCATATCTAATTTACATGGAATTAGATAGAAATTCTTTTAAAAAAATGTTCTGTTATGTATATTTTTTTTTTATTTCTCATAAGGACAATATAACGGTCAATTACAAATAAAAGAAAAAAAGAAAAAAAAAGAAAACCAGAAAAAAAATGACCTCTATTTTTCTTTACTTCTCTAATCTGCTGATCCACACTTTCAAGTTCACCACACTACTTGTATATTTTCGGTGTGGTAAAGAATAAAAGTAAAAAAAAAACTGTACTTCTGTACTTTAGTTAAATTGATATGCTGATCCAACACAATTTAAATAGACTAAAATTTTTCTTTTATTTTTATTTCTAAATAATGTAATTTTACTTGTTAGTTGTTATTGACTTTTTTTTTTTCTCTTTCTCATTTTTTTCATCCCCTTCCCCTCCTTTTTAATCTTTTTTTTAAATTTTTATGTTTTTGCTTCTCCTTTTACATTCTTATGCCACTGCCCTTCAATTACTGTCAATCTATAATATGTATATACATTTATGATTTTGTTGGTTTAGTTGTGTTTCGTTTCGTTAGTTGCTTGTTTGGCGGCTTTTAAAAACAAAAAAAAAACAAATGATAAAAAAAGAAAGAAAGAAAAAAAAAACAGAAATACATATATACATATAGAATTAATTTTTTTTTCTATTTATAAATATTTTATTTGACCATGACCAAATCTAATTCTAAATTGCCAACAACAGTGTGTTACCCAATGTATTTTTTGTTGTATTTGTATTTGTATTTGTATGTTAAGTTATGTTTTATTAGAATTGATAAGGAAAACTGAGGTGAAAATCGAAGAGGAAATTTTTTATTTTTATTATTTCAAGGATTGTACATTTTTATTATGTATATACATGAGAAGTTTGAAATTTTTCGTTTATTTTTGGTTCCTATATTCATATCTTTTATTCTTTTATTTTTACTTCTGCAATAACTGTACAGTTAATGTGTTATTAACATATAAAAACAAAAAAAAAAAAGTTTACAAAAAATTACTATTAAAAATAATGAAAAAATTTTAAAATTATTTTTTCAATACTATAGAGTATAAAAATAAATGCTTAAATATTATTTTATATTTTTGGTTTTTTGATATCACTAATAGATGATTTAGGATTATGTAACTAAATAAAAATTTATATTATAAGAAGTATTATCCTTTTAACTGTTTCGTATTGTATAAGATTTTTAAATGAATCCATAGATCTTGTTCACGCAAACGCATTATTGAATGAATTATTGAAATATTTAAAAACAAGGATTAAAATATTAATTGAAGAACCTGAGTGGCCTAGTGGGTAAGATAGGGTGATTGTTTGTAAAGGATTTGGATAATATTATTCTTCAGTTGATACTTGAGGTACTAGTTTTTCAATTGAAAGTTCGGTCTTTACTGGTATTCTTTACTCTCACGCACAACTTTTTACAGCATGTTTTAGATTTTAAATGTATCTTACTTCTTTTCATATTAGAACAGTAACTTTTATTCGCTTAACATGTTAAAGTCTCTTGAAGCTAATATTTGTAAATAAATAAAAGCAAATATTCATTGATTTAGAATTAGAAAAAACCTTTTGAATTTTTTTTTTTTTTTTTTTTGCTTTGCAGCCTTTTTTAAGATAACTAAGGTTGCTAAAATTTGAGTTTATTTGTAAGTGCCAACAATGAATCTAAAAAAACAATTTTAAGAAGAAAAATAATCTATTTTGGTTAAAAAATACAAAATTTAACACATATATGTACTTATACATATAATATAATGATATATAGAAAAGAAAACGGTACAGTTTTTAAATAAGAAAATTAATTGAGTTTTTTTTATTTACAAACTTTCTTTTTAAAGTATATAAATCGCATGGTATTTTGAGTCATATTTATTTAATAAATACATTTTTTTAGAGAATAAATTACAGTTGGAACGTATCGAAATGTTTCATTACAAAATCCCATAAAGTTAACATATCCTAAAAATTTCAAAAATTCTAAAATCATAAACCGAATTTACATAATTCCAAATTACAAAATCCAAAATACAAAAACCCAAAATCAAAAATCTTCAAAGTGTAATTGGGCCTTAAATCTAGCGTTTCCAAAATTTGGTTTGCGGTTTAATGCTTTACTGTTGTAATAAATATATAAGTAAAATAAATAATTGATAAACGATATAGGTTGGTTATAAAATTAGGAAAACGCTCTTGTTTTAGATATGTACATAAAACGATATATACGGAATTAGGAGCTTATGTCGATTTTCAAAATGACGACTCGTTAAATGTCGACTTCTAAACTGTCGATTCCCAAAATGTCGACAAAATTGTCAAATTTTACATTTTATATAGAAAATGATGTATTTTAGTTCTTAAATAGATTTTTGGGAACACGCCACAAAAAAATACTGAGAAATAAAATTTTGAAAAAAAAATTAGAATTTTATCTTGTAATCAAATATTTCTTTCTAGTTTTTTTTTAAAGAATATTTTACATGCTTTGCTGTTGCAATGTTTCTATAGAAAAATACTTAGAAAGAAATGTAGAGTAGATTTCAAAATCAGTGTTTCAATAAATTGTTTAGCGGGGTTTGAGGGCGGCAACTTTGTTTTAAAGTAATTGTGTGTATAAAAAAATAGTTAGAAACGATTTTCGAGTTTTATTCAAAATCAGGGTTTCAATAATTTGTTTAATAAGGATTTGGAGGCGGGAGCCCCCATCTTTTTTAGTGGTTTGTTATTGAACTATGCATGTAGAAAAATAATTCGAATGGATTTTATAGTTGGTTACTAAAACAGGGTTTTCCCTTTTTCCGGAATATTTAAATCTATATGAGAGATTCTTAATTATGAAGGATTTTAGAGTTGGATTCAAAATCAGGATATCAATCATTTGTTTAGAAGTTGGGGGTGGCAGCCTCCACTATTTAATTTGTTTTGTTGTTGAAATATATTTATCTAAACGAAATTAATTGAAAGGAATTTTGGAATTGGTAACAAAATCACTATTTTACGCTTTTTACAAAATATTTATATATTGTATGTATAAGTGAGATTTTGAATTAGGAAGGATTTTATAATAAGCTACAAAATCAGAGCTTCAATAATTTATTTAGTCGAACATTTTTTACATTTTGAAAGTGGAAATTTTATCCAAGTCGAAATTTTTTTGATCGACATTTTGACTAAGGCGAAATTTAGAGAGTCGATATTTGGTAGAAGTCGACATTTTGAAATCGACATTTTAAGAGTTGACATTTTACGAGTCGATATTTTGAAAATCGACATAAATTCCCGATCCGATATATACAATTTATTTACGATTTTGAATTAGTAGTGCTGTTGTAGTTCCTTAATTATTAAAATTCGGCGTACACTAATTAAAAAAATAAATTATTTTAATATAAAATTGTTTGTTCAAGATTTTTTATTTAGGTTTTGCTTATTCCATATTTTTTATGTTCAAGATTTTGATTTTTAAGTAATAATTTAATCCGTACTAATTTAATGCTCCGCAATAATTTTTTTGCTATTTTGTGATTTTGTGATTTTGTAATTTTGGATTTTGGATTTTGATTTTTTTTTTTTGTTATTTTATATTTCGAAATTTTGAATTAGGTATAAATTACCCAAACCTAAATAGTAAACATATATGACTAAAGAATTGAACTTGAACATAAATTATTAATATCTAAGGTTCTCTTGACACAAAAACTTTTCGCTGTTAATATTTAAAGAAAACAAAAACCACAGATAAGGAAATATTTATTTTCAATAACTTTTCTTTTAATTCTACAGAGATGTTATCTTTTTTAAAGAAAAACAACACTAGATCCAACCATAAATGCCTTGAATACTAGAACTAAAACATTGAGATATACTTATACTTATACACATATTAGATACATATATGTACATATATCTACAAAGGATTAAGTGCTAAAAGAATTTGTTTTTTCTTTTTTTTTTTTTTTGTTATACAATAATATTAGTAAATTAATACTGAACTTAAAGAATTGAAACCTACAAAAAGAAAAAAAACTAAAAACTAGAAAGAGACAAGAACACAAAAACAAAAACAAATTTCAAATCTTTAAAGGTCGTTCTTTAAAGGTTGCTTTGGTTAAAAAAAAAATATACACCCGAAACAAATAATCGATAAATTGAAAAAAAAAAATGTAAGGAAAAAATTGGTAAGACCCTTTTGGCTATTTATTCAATTCATTTGTTTTTCTTTTCTTCTCTCTTTTATTTTTAAAATGTTGTAATGTTTTTTTTTTTTTTTGATTGGTAATTGTGTCAGCGCGTGTATTGTGACAAATCAAGTATGTAATGACATATTTTCTGAAAATATATTGAACATGTACATAATATATAATATATTTTTCATGTTTAATATTCAAATATAAAATACAGGGTTTCCCAATATTGTTGGTATTTATTAAAAAAAAAAAGAGGAAAAATAATTCGTATTATTTGATTTGGAAAGTTAAAAGTTTTAAATTTTTCTTTACTATATTTATTTTTATATAACAAAAATCGTATACTTCTCTATTAATTTTTTTTTTTTTACGAGTGTCGTTGGAAACTTCAAAAGTCACCCAGAAGAAATGCACGTGGGTCTTACGCATAGTATTGGACTTTACCAATCACGACCACCTCATTTTTAAACCAAACTTTACGTTGAGGCCTTTGATATAAATGTACAGTTTGGTTTACTGGATAGGAATGTAAGAGGGATTCTTGGAAAAAAGGGATTTAGGAATAAAAAAAATTTAGGATTATGAGAGATGGGCATAAAAATTTGAAGGAATATTTAGAAGAAAGGTGTTAATGTTCTTCTTAAACTTTACTAAATCGTATACATATGAGTTATTAACTTTGAGGAAAACATCTGATGAAACATCAACAAATTACCATAAGCCGTGTTACCCCATTTTGAGTGTTCTACAGCGTAGGGGTGGGCATCTGTCGCACTCCTTGTTTCGTGTAGAAAAACTTTGAAAAATTAATGAAACAGTAAATGAAAACTTTATGCTTAGTAAGTATATAATAATTAAGTATAATGTATTTTATTAAATTATATAGTGAGGTTATGCATGTAATATATAAAATTAAATGAAAATAACTTGGACAGCTCTTAAGAATATAATGCACCCATTGAATGCAATTGAATATTTAAATTGCTTTAATTCCTATGCTAATTTATGACACTTGGTTGACACACTGTATATAAATATCCATATATATATATAGTTATTTTTCGATTCGATATTTATACATAATATATATTGTGTATATAGCGCATATATATCAATATATTATATCATATAATTTAATAAATATGTAATAGCAATATACATAGGAATTGTTGGGTTTATTGGTAGGTAGCAAAATTCATTGTTCGTTTTATCACTGTAATTGAAAATATACATATATAAAATATATAGTTTTGTCTCTTTTTTATACCCTACACATTAAGTATAGGGTATATTAACTTTGGTATGGTGTTTGTAACCACCAAAAGGATGCGAGTTAGGTATAGACATGTATATATATTCTGAATCAGGATCACCGCCGGAGTCGATTTAGCGATGTCCGTCCGTCCGTACGCACGATAACTCAAAAAATAATGATGCTATCTTGATGAAATTTATACTGTAGGTTAACAATGACTAAGGTAAGGCAGGGATTGTAAATGGGCGAAATCGGACCATGCGTTCAAGTACCTCCCATACAACTTCCAAAACCTAATACGCATATTTTCGAAACTAATAACGATAGAAACTTAAAATTTTGTACGAGGGTGTGTTTTTCTGAATCCCTGATAGCCCCAAAATTTGAGATGAAGTGGAGTGGTTGTTCGGTTACCTCCCATACAACTCCCAAAACCGAACATGCATATCTTCGAAATTAATAAAGATAGGAACTTCAAATTTGATACGAGGGTGCTGTTTCCTAAATCCCTGATTTGTCTAAAATTTCAGAGGAATTGGAGTGGTCGTTCGGGTACCTCCCATACAACTCCCAAAACCGAACAAGCATATCTTCGAAATTAATAATCCCTGAATCCCTGATTTGTCCAAAATTTGAAATGAATTGGTGGAGCTGTTCGGGTACCTCCCATATAACTCCCAAAACTGAACATGCATATCTTCGAAATTAATAAAGATAGGAACATCAAATTTGATACGAGGGTGCTGTTTCCTAAATCCCTGATTTGCCTAAAATTTGAGATAAATTGGAGTGGTCGTTCGGGTACCTCCCATACAACTCCCAAAACCGAACAAGCATATCTTCGAAATTAATAAAGACAGAAACTTCAAATTTGGTACAAGGGTGTTGTTGCCTGAATCCCTGATTTGTCCAAAATTTAAGATGAATTAGAATGGTTGTTCGGGTATCTGCCACACAACTCCTAAGACCAAACAAGCATATCTTCGAAATTAATAAATATATAAACTTGAAATTTGATATAAGTATGTTCTACCCTGTTGATGTCTCTAAAATTTGAGATGAATTGGGGTGGTGGTCCGCGTGCCTTCACACACTTCCCAAGACCTAACAATCATATTTTCGAATTTAATAAAGATAGAAACCTGAAATTTTGTACAAAGGTTGTAACAGCATTTATTTTTTTTAGCTTGTATTAAATACCTAACTAAAATAACTTATGGATTTTTAATTTAATTTGAATTTTTTAGGTGTAGGGTATAAATAAGTCGGTTGCATCGACTTACTGTTATTTTTACTTGTTTTTCTTCTTTTTTCGGCATACATTTTGTATACCTATCATGAATTGTTTAATTGATTATTATGTATTTTTACTCTGGTAAAAAACAAAAAACAGTACAGTTTTATTGTGAATATGTGAATAAAAATAGATTGGTGAAGATATCTGTTCATTGTAAAATTCTTTTTTAATTGTTGGAAATTAATTTTTTTTTTTCTTATATGTAAAAAAAAAAACAATTTTTTTTCTTTGCAATAAACTGTAATATCATTAAAAAGGTGATTGATATGATTTTATAACCATGTTTTTTTCTTTTACGTAAGATGATTTATTATAGTAACAATTTATATGTACAATTTTTGTATATAGTAAAATTTATCTAGCTAAATAATTTATGTAATATTGTGTTTCTTAAGTGGTCTAGTAAATATACATATGTATAAAAAACAAAAATTCGTATCATTTATATCAATAAAAAAATGTCAGTAAAGTCATAAGATTTATAATAATTTATATCACTATTATTTTTATATAATGGACTTTTCTGGATACATAAATGTTAAAAAAAATATATTTCTTTATACGTTTTATAGTTACTTATAACACTATATTTATATAGTACGGATATATTAAAATTGTTCATCCTTTTGTAACGCTGAAAATTAGGCATATGTCAAAAACTGGTTCATTTAGCTATTTGATATTTCTGTCCGCCCATTTCTCAACTTGATAACTTTAAGACTAAAAAAACTAAACTTAGATATTATTTTTTGATTGAAATAATGACCACACCAAATTTTTTTGTTTCAGTTTACATTTCATTAACAATAATAAGATTACGAAGTTTCCAATTTAAATCGAGAACATATGTAACATAGTAAGCGGTTTTGCAAAGTTTCAAATTATTAGGAGCATATTGTCGAGTAGCTGTCATAAAAATTTTTGGAGTCGGCGATATCTTTGGAGCTAATTACACGATGAATATAAAATTTAAAAAATAAGAAAAAAGAATTAATGCGTTTCTTAAAGCGTGGATTCATTATAAACTTAGGGTAGCTACTATATAAATTTATGAATCTTATCTTGAACACTAATAAAACACTAATTTTTTAATAAAAATATAATAATAAACAATAATATTGGTGAATTTTAAAATAAATTAAGTAACTATAAATAAATTCCAACTGTATTCTTTTCGATCAGGAATTCAGAAAATTAATTGAAATAGAAATGAAAATGGTTTATTTCTACATCTCATTTTGAATAATCTCACATTTTGGCAATTTTAAAGTTTTTCTTTTTTATTTGATACTTGCAGTAATTTGTTTGTATTTTTACCTAAAAGTATGCAATTTTTTATAATTATTAAAATTAACAATGGACTTTGATGGGGAGTGTGTGAGTTTTGGAGATTGTACAAAGAGGAATCTCTTTTTAATAAATGTAGGATTTGAATTCGCACTTTCTCGGTGCTTAACTAAGAGGTTACCAAGGCCTCATCTAAAATAAATAATATTAATATATCAATTAGTAGTATTCAAAATATAATGGCTTTAGTACCCGATGGTAGTAATATTGAATTACCCTATGTGATATTTAATATTAATATAAATAAATAAAATTGATAATTTTATTTGAATTCATATATGATATATTGTTATTATATCATATTTACATTTAATAAAAATAAATAATTGTTATTATTCTTTTTAATTAAATCATTTTAAATATTATTTCATTTTCAATAATAAACTTTGTAACTTTATTAGCATAATTCCGAATAATAAAAACCATGTAATTACCAAATTTCAATTAATGCAAAAACTAAAAAAATATATAATAATTCCTAATTTCCTTAAAAAAATAAATAAAAAGATTTTGATGTTCTCTTTTTGGCTTTCTCGTAGATATAGAGAATATAGCAAATCAAAAATTTTTTCATATTTCTTGTTTATGATAGTAGTTATATATAGAAGTTAAAACTTCAATATTGTAGACCCAGTTAATATAAAAATTAAGTTTAAGACATATAAAATAAATCAATACTGAAAGGTTCCTCACTTATAAAGAGATATACTAATAGGTATATATTTGCAATAATATTAATTTTTATTCGGCAGGGACAAATTGTCAAAATTTTATAGTAAAATTTACCGATTCTAATACTTGCCTTACATTACATAAACCACAAAGCAAATATTATTTCAAACAAGTCATTTGAAAACCGAGGGTTTTTAAAAAAGCACATTTCCAAAATTAAATAAATATAAATTTTGAGTAACGGGCACATATTAAATATATTGAATAAAATAAAATTATAATAATATGGAAATTAAAAAATAAATGGTCAATTAAAGTAACCCTGTATTATTAAAAAAAAAGTTGTTAACAGAAATAAAAATATAATTTTGAAGCTTGAATTTTTGTATATTAGTTCAAAAACATTTGAACAGATACCCAAGTTACAGTTGTTTAAAAATGGAGAATTTTCAGTTTTTGGTCCCTTACACCTCCTAATTGCTAGGTGACACAAAAATATTTCCTGAAATGACTCATATTTATTTCCAAAGATCTAACTTCTCTCAGAATTTCAAGCTTCTAAGTTACACCGTTTGAATGATAGAAGGTTTAAAGATTTTTAGGTTTAAATTTTTGCACAAATTGAGTTTGAGATAATGTATATTAAAAAACCGCTTGGCAAAGACAAATTATTTTTGATATCTTAACTTGAAAAAGACATATTATTTTATATATATTTATAAAGTTTATAAAACCAGCTATCGTTTAGCGTTTTCAGATTGGAAATATGCCTTAGCCTTATAGAACCTGTGTTATAACAATTTAAAAATAGGGCTTTTTCGTACTTTGTAGGGTTGTAACTCCGTAACGGGTGGAGTTACAGAAAAAAGTTGTTCCATAAAATTAGTTTTTTGGAAATATCCGTAGTTAAAATTTCATTTTTTTTTTCAAATGGTGTAGAAGTTTTGTAAACACCCAGACAGACGGACAGAGTGAAAATAATATGCACATTTTTTCAAAATTTTTGAAAATGTGCTGAAAAATAATTTATACTTCTTTTTTTTTGTTTTTTTTTTTGGTCAATTGCCAAAAATTTTACTTTACTGTGTTCTGCTGATAACAACCTGTTAATAACCATCTAAATTTATATGTGTATGTAAATGGTTTTATTTTATAAAACTTTTATTTGATTTTATTTTATATAATACATTTTCTATAGATGCTTTTGTTTTAATATGTTTAATGTGGTCAGAAAAGCAATAAAATTGTTTTTAACTATCGTTATTGATGTTTTTTTAATTATACATATATAGTATACGTATATATATTAGAATAGAATCATTTATTCATTTAACAACTTACCATCACCCACTTTTCACAATTACGTAGCAATTAATTAAAAAAACCTGTTTCTAAAATATGATCAAGTTAAAAAATATGAATTATTCTATAAAATAATTATGCTATGTTGTGCAAGTTTTTAGTAGATCATATATTTGAATCAATTAATTGTTCATTATTTCAAGTAAACTAGGGTGGATCAATGAGATTGGATATCTAGAAAAGCTTTTCTTCTTGAAATTACGTTTTTCTAGTGAATTTAACTTACGAAATCTTTGATCGTTATTGCACGTCTTCCTTTATTTGACTTTAAGGTGGGAAATTAAAAAATTTTTTTTTTTTTATGAATATTATCTTGTTGTGTTCAAGTTCAATTTTAAGTTCAATTGTTTTAAAAGATTTAATATTCCTACTGCAGTTGCTTCTTTTTAACAAAGACCTACCTTATTATTTCTATATAAGTATATACATAAATATCAGATATAAATATATACATAAATTTATTATGTAAATTAAATATATAATATATTAAATAATATTTAAGTAGCATAAATTACTGAAGGAAAGATTCTTCACTTAAAATAAAAATATCTTCACTTAAAGTAAAAAATATCCACTTACAATAAAAAAGTTGAGTTAAAATAAAAAATACTCACTTAAAGTAAAAAATCTTCATTTAAAGTAAAAATTTCGCCACTTTAAGTAAAAATCCTCACTTTAATTAAAAATTTCTTCATTTAAAGTTAAAATGTCTTCATTTAAAGTAAAAAACGTATATCATATACTGTTTGTATGTATATTTTGTATGTATATTTTTGTATTTTTGTTATCTATTTCTTATTTTTTAATTGTGCTTTAAATTTATTTTCTGTAAAATTAATTGTTTTAATATTACTTTCATCATAGTTGTATGAATTTTATGAATTAAAATTTTGCATATGAGTTTTGTGGTTTAAATAAAAACAGAAATATTTCATATTTACGTTTATGGTTTCATTAAATTAGTTCGATTTGGTTTTTTGAAATTTTGAAATATTTGATTATACCCGAATCAATATAATAAATAAATAAAGGAAATTTTATTATGTTATGTAAATATGTATGAACATATATGAATATATGTTTATAAAAATATCTTTGATTAGAGAGAATTTAGTAGGAGTAGGTAGTACATACAATTTGGCATAGTAGTTTTTTATAACAATATAGAAAATACTATAGAAAATTAATTCAAATTTAAATGAAAATAAAATAAATCGATTTTGAGCATTATATCATTAAAAAATTTTCTTTTTCGTTTCACTGTGAAACTGAACATTTGGTAATTGAAAAATTTCTAATTTATTATAACATGAATTCTAAATGAGATCAGTATTCAAACAAACAAATCAGAATGTGAAATCAAGGATTTTCCAGGATGTATTTTTTAAAGAATTTTATGTAAAATATTCCAAATATATTTACTGTGATGTAACTCATGACTTACCTTTCTGAAAAGTTGAATGTCAGCCTTCACCATTCTGGTAAGTCTGATGTAGTGGCTCTCAATATTTCTAAAGGTTTCGACCGAGTCTGGCAAGATGCTTTATTAGCAAAATGCAAAGCATTAGGATTAGGTACAGTCTTTTTAAAACGGATTTTAGATTTCCTTTCGAATCGCTTGATGCGTGTACTTATCGATGGATATTCATCTGACAATTTTATAATAAATGCTGGTGTCCCTCAGGATTCGGTTTTATCTCCCACTCTCTTCTTAATATTTATCAATGACCTACTTTCAATAACCTGCATTCCAATCCATAGTTTCGCAGATAACAGAACCCTTGCAGCTTCCTATGAATTAGCCGCTGTAATGTTAATCATCAGATTAATAGAACAGCAAGAAATTTCACTATCAGTCAGCTAAATAAGGATTTATCGAAAATTCAAAAATGTGGTGAAGATCAAACAAAACGCAATGCTGTTTAATCTCGCGTAAATAGCTAAATAAATTCAGGGTGAAAATTTGCAGCACTCAACAGATTTAAACATTCTGGGCACCGAGCTAAATCAAAAACTGACTTCGTCAAATCATATTTTTGGTATAGCTAAAGATGCTGCTAAATGTTTTGGGTTTCTTGTACCGCTGCAAAGCTTACTTTCTCCATCTGATCTTCCCAACATCTATAAAATTTACCAATCTTCCCAACATTTAAAAATTAGGCCGAAAATGGAGTATAATGCACATATCTGAGCTGGAGCTCCCCAAACAGCGGTGGGTTACCTTGACAAAGTGCAAAACAGAGCTATTCGCCTTATTGGCAAACCCGGCGTTACCTCATCGCACACTCCACTCTGCAATGGCCGTACTGTTGGATTGTTGTTTTATCTATAGAAGAAGGTATCCATAGGTAGGGGTGGACACCCGTTCGAAAGAAATAAAACAATTAATGCCTCCACTCAAAGTTTTCCAGTGTGAAACGAGGAGTGCAACAGATGCCCACCCATACACTGTCGAACTGTCAAGATGGCGTAACACAGCATTCAGAAATTTGTTTGTCATGCGTACGTCGCGTTTATGGAACCTTATGTGATAGCAAAATTTGGTAGTTCATTTGTGTACGATATAACGATATTCAAGAAGAACATTAACTTCCTTCTTCAAAATAACTATCCAAATTTTTCCCTTTATCCTCCATAATCCCAATTATCCTAAATCCAATTTCCCAAGTAATCCTTCCGTCATGTCCTTCCCTATATATTATATTATTATGTATTAAAGGACCCATCCTAAAGTTTGGCTTTAAAGGAGGTGGTTTTGGTTGGTTGGAGTCCAACACTAGTGAGAGTGGCTTATAATGTTTTCCACCGTCCCTCGTTAAAACCAGTAAGTTTGAAATTTTATTAAAAATAAAATTTAAGGACTGGCGAAATATTTTCTAGTATGGTTTAAAGGTTGTCACATATTTTAATTAATACATAAATAGACCTCTTATTGAACGGTTATTTTCGAATACTTTATCTATACTATATTCATATCAAACATGTATAGCAAGAACGTATATTGTATAGAAACATAAAAAACAAAATAAAACAAACGAGGAAGAATACAGTTGCCTTTGTCAACTCTTAGATACCCGTACGAACCGTTAGTATGTTCACAGCCTGTCACTCTGCTTACAATATTATTTTTTTAATATTTTAGTATTTTAAAATAATTTGGGTGAATTTTATAATTTCTAGTACTATGGGTTGTACTTACATTCAAACTATATGTTTATACATACATTCTTCAAAAGCAGATTTTAACCTTCCACATAACGATTATCAATCCAAAACTTTTTCAAATATTCTATAGTACCATTTAATACTAAGCGGTAAATGTATATTAAATTTACTTAGTACAAAATAATAAATATAATTTTAAATATTATCTATATTATATTATATTTAAATATTCCATTGACAGAATAATTTCTTATAAGTAAAGTAAAATACATATATGTATGTAAATACGGCACTATATAATATACATATATACTCTTATCATTCATTCATCAGTGACATATACGATATGTAAATAAACATGATATTATATAAGTATATATATATATCAATATCATATAAATAAAAATTCTTCAAGCAACCGTTATGTTGTTTATTTATTTACATTTTTTTGTACTACGCATTATATCTTCAACAATTTCAAATTATCGAGTAAAACAAAATACAAAAAATTTGTTGAAGAAATTTGTTAGAAAATTTGAAAAAATCAAGTAACACTTTCGTCAATTATAAAGTAACCCTATATTATTAAAAAAAGTTGTTAACAGAAATAAGAGTATAATGTTGAAGCTTTAATTTTTGTGTATTACTTCAAAAAAATTTTAACAGGTGTTCAAGTTACAGGTGTTTAAAAATAGGAAATTTTCAGTTTTTGACCCCTTACAGCTCCTAAACGGGGGGTGCTAGAAAAAAAATTTCTGAAATGACTCATTTCATGAATCTAACTTCTGTCAAAATTTCAAGTTTCCAACTTAAACCGTTTAGAAGATAGATAGGTTAAAGGATTTTGCAAAATTTGAATTTCGCATAACGGTAAATTAAGACACCGTATGCCACAAATATATATTTATTATATATATACTTTTAAAGCTAATAAAAGTAGTAATCGTTTGGCGTTTTCAAAATGAAGATATACCTTATACAACTTGTGCTATAACAATTTAAATATAGAGCTTTTTTGAACTTTTGGGGAGCTGATATAGCTCCTTAACGGGTGGGGCCACAAAAAAAGTTATTAAAAATAAAATTAATATTTTTATGAGATCTATCAGCAGTTAGAATTTCATAGCTCTATTGCAAAAAAAATGTGGGGATCTAAAAGTTAGGTGTTTGAGAGCTACCCTAAGGCTTGGTCCAAACTCAACCAAAAAAAATAGAGAACCTACAAATTACTCCCAGAATATTTTGTGTAAATTTCAAGATTCTAGCTTTCTTAGGTTTTGAGTTAGCGTGCTGACGGACGGACGGACATGGCTCAAAAGTCTTAGAATTTTTTTCTGATTCGGTCCATACCTTTGAAGGTATATCTATCTCGCTTATTTCGAGGTGTTACAAACGGAGGAGTAATTTTATTATACCCGATCCTATCGTACGGGTATAAAAATACGTATAGCTATTAATAGCTACCTAACACTACGTAGCTCTATAAATACATTTGTATAATGTGTATCATTCATATTTAAATTTCAAACTATATGTATAGCAATAAAAATATAAATTGTATAGAAATTTAAAATTCGGAAAAAAAAAAGAAAACAGGAGGAAAACAAAGACTCATATATTTCGCCAAAAAAAGCCGAGTTATACGCCTTTTCCAGAATATTTATATATACTAGTCACAAGACAGGCGCACGGCGAATAAAAAAAAGTTTTTAAATACTATATGATATTGTTAATCTGGACCCAATCATTTTTATACCCGTACGATAAGGATAGGATATATTAAAATTGCTCCTCCGTTTGTATCACCTCGAAATAAGCTAGCTCGATATACCTTCAAAGATATGGATCGGATCAGAATCAAATTCTAAGTCGATTAAGCTTTGTCTGTCCGTTCGTCTGTCCGTCAGCAAGATAACTCAAAAACTAAGCAATCTAAAGTCTTGAAGTTAACACAAAATATTCTTACATGAATTTGTAGGTTTCCTATTTTTTTTGGTTGAGTTCCGACCAAAAATTCGGGTAGCTCCCGAACAACTAACTTTTAGATCTCCACAATTTTTTTGAAATAGAGCCATGAAATTTTAACTGCTGATAGATATCATAAAAATATTAATTTTATGAATATATAAATTTTTCTGTAGCCCCACCCGTTAAGGAGCTATAGCCGCCCAAAGCTCGAAAAATCTCTATATTTAAATTGTTAAAACACAAGTTCTATAAGGTATATCTTCAATCTGAAAATTCCAAACGATAGGCGCTATCATGAGCTTTACAAACATATATATAATAAATATATACTTGTGCTATACGGTGTCTTAATTTACCGTACTGAATTATTTCAAAATCCTTTAACCCTTCTATCTTCTAAACGGTTTAAGTTGGAAACTTGAAATTTTGACAGAAGTTAGATTCATGAAAATAAGTATGAGTCATTACAGAATTTTTTTTTTTTTATGAGTTTAGGAACTGTAAGGGGTTAAAAACTGAAAATTTCCTATTTTTAAACACCTGTAACTTGAACATCTGCTAAAATTTTTTTGAAGTAATATATAAAAATTAAAGCTTCAACATTATACTCTTATTTCTGTTAACAACTTTTTTTAATAATATAGGGTTACTTTATAATTGACGAAAGTGTTACTTGATTTTTTCAAATTTTCTAACAAATTTCTTTAACGAATTTTTTTGCATTTTGTTTTACTCGATAATTTGAAATTGTTGAGGATATAATGCGTAGTACAAAAAAATGTAATTAAATAAACAACATAACGGTTGCTTGAAGCATTTTTATTTATATGATATTGATATATATATATACTTATATAATATCATGTTTATTTACATATCGTATATGTCACTGATGAATGAATGATAAGAGTATATATGTATATTATATAGTGCCGTATTTACATACATATATGTATTTTACTTTACTTATAAGAAATTATTCTGTCAATGGAATATTTAAATATAATATAATATAGATAATATTTAAAATTATATTTATTATTTTGTACTAAGTAAATTTAATATACATTTACCGCTTAGTATTAAATGGTACTATAGAATATTTGAAAAAGTTTTGGATTGATAATCGTTCTGTGGAAGGTTAAAATCTGCTTTTGAAGAATGTATAAACATATAGTTTGAATATATGTACAACCCATAGTTCTAGAAATTATAAAATTCACCCAAATTATTTTAAAATACTAAAATATTAAAAAAATAATATTGTAAGCAGAGTGACAGGTTGTGAAATACTAACGGTTCGTACGGTTATCTAAGAGTTGACAAAGGCAACTGTATTCTTTCTCGTTTTTTCGTAAAATTTACTTGCATAAATTTATTTCTTTAATCTTTATTTTCTATTTTTTTTGGTTTAAAGATAGAATTTATTAGCAAATGAAATTGGAGGGTTAATACTCAGTAATACTCAGTTATTATTTAAACTTGAATTTAAATTTATCAAATTACAAATTACACTTTTATGGTGAATTTTTTAACCAAATTGAACTATATTTTCAGAGCTGACTTTTTTTTGTGTGTCTCCATGTATTTAGTATGTTTAATCTAATAACTTTAGTTCTGATAGTCTTGTCCTATAAGATTCTGATACATGACAGAAAAAATTCTAATGCGAGCTTCATATGTTAACCAAGTCATTTCTGTTCCACGTAGTAATCATTTTATTCTGGACCATTATATATACGTAAATATGTATTATATTAATATCTCATTTCACTTTATCAATTCTTCATTTCGCCTTTTTTTAACATTATTTTTTAATTGATGGTTTTTTTTCGAGGATTTGTGGAAAGCCTAAAAGTCACCAAAAAAAACGGCACGTGGTTTCTCAGGGTAGTGTTGGACTTTAACCAACCAAAACCACTTCCCTTTTAAAATCGAACTTTAGGATGAAATCCTTAATACAAATGTACAGTTTTGTTTTGGAGATAGGGATGTGGGAAAGATGATTGGGGAGATTGGAATTAGGAAATTTTCGATTATGGGGAATAGGTAGAAAAATTTGGAGGGATATTTTAAAGAAAGGTGTTAATATTATTCTTAAATTTAATCAAATCGTACACATATGAATTGCCAACTTTAGGGAACATATGTAATGCTATATGGTTCCACAAACGGGAAGTGCGCATGACAAACAAATTTCCATAAACTGTATTCCACCATCTTGATAAATCTACATGGTAGGGATGAGCTGATGCTGCCTTCCTTGTTTCTCGTTGGAAAACTTTGAGTGAACAGATGTTAATCTCTACGAGATATCTATGAACTAAGGTCAGTGACCCAACTGTACGACGATGGCTGAGTCGATCGAGCATTGAAGTTACAATGGGGTCCTTAATAAGACGAAAAGCTCTGTTTTGCACATGATCTAGATAACCCAGCACTGTTTAAGGGCCTGCAGCCCAAATGTGTAAATGTTCTTTACAAATTCGATTTATATTTTTATTTTTGTTTCTTAAACATGAAATCTGTGGATATGTCTCTTTTTTATGTAGCCGTCTTTTACAGATTCACAGCCCCAAAAAGTTGGAGAAATTCTATTTTCAAACGTTCATATTTCAAGTTTAATATTTTTGCATTCTAAAAAAATCAAACGATAAAAAGTTTTTTAAGCTTTTAGTATATCTAAATTTGTACCATCTTTTACAATTGGTATTTAAATTTACTGTTATGAAAAACCAAGTGTTGTTAAATTTTTCTACATCTGCCCCTCAAAAATGGTTTTAGTCAGTGTCTTGAAATTTTGGGTAGGGGTAGGATCGCCATTTCGCCATTTAAACTATTTGTGGTCAATATTGAAGACACTCGTAACTTGAATACCTAAAAAAATTTCTCGTAAGTAGAATATAACTTTATAATTTTCTTTAATAAAAATTACTTAAAAAAATTAAAAATTGTGTTGCAAAAGAAATACAATCCTTTCCTTTTTGTAAAATGCAGATCTTAATTTATAAAACTCTGTACATACGAGTATAAATATTTCTTTTAGTTCACTGGTTTTAAATCAAAATATTTTTTCTTTTATTTTCTTTTAAATTCAAAAGTTTTTTTCTTTTATTTTGTTTGAAAAAAGTTTTTTTTGTAGGCGTATAGTTTTACCTGCACTAAGCTAGATGTTTAAAGGAATAATATGGAAAGAGATAAATTAGTTTTTTAAGTTGATTTCCTTTTAGCACATTTCCAAAAAAATTGGAAACCAACTGGAACTTTTCTTACCTTTAAAAAAACAATATCAAAATTATGCAATATTTTGTAATTTACTATTCAAATTTACCTTATGTAAATCCTTATATTATCAAATTTACCTTAGACAAAATTTTGCAAGATTTTTCTTCCTTCATAACCCCGGCTCGCTTTTAGTTAGAACCTGGAAAGATCTTTCAGAATTAGTGTGAGTTGTCTCAGAAAATGTTTTTGTACCACCCCCTCTTTTGAATTTTACATGTGTTAATCGCTTTTCTTAAATATGTAGAGAAAATTGATGAAAAGTGAAATTTATTTTTCACCCTTAAAATTGATAAAAATGTCTCTTTATTTTCACATTTTTTCTTATTATATGAAATTCTAAGAAAATATTCAAATTTTAGTGCAAGTTACAATTATAAACAGTTTTTATTGTCTTTGAAAAATGTGCGTCTGTTGGTTTACATTCTGTTTTGTTTTTTATAATTTCGATTTAAACGATACAATAAATTTAAACGATTATAAATAAAAGATAATAACTGAATTTTAACAAATTTCGATTTTAATTAATAACATGTCCTGAACGGTGTTATTTATTTAAATTGAGATGTGTGACATTTGTATACAATTTTGTTTTGGTGACGTAATAAAAATTGCGCAGCTTTAATATATATAGGGTCTTTCAAATTGAGTTTTCAAAAGTAGGCCTGTATAACACACTTCAAACATTGAATGCACCCATATTATATGTCATTTTGACAGTTTAAGGTTTGCGATTTATAAAAATGGAGTCGTTTACATTACAACAACGTGTTGAAATTATTGAATTGTGAAAATAGTAGTTTTGTAAGAAATGTATTTCGCAAATTACGCGATGTTTATGGTCGACATAATCGTTTAACTGAGCAACAAATTGGTAATATTGTGCGGAAATTTCAAGAAACTTTTGCAGTAGAAGATCGAGAAAGACATCAGTATGCTAGAGCCGGTCGCTCACAAGAAAATATTGGTACTGTGAGGGATAGTGTTACACCTGACCCCATCATGTCAATTTCCCGACGTTCACAACAATTGGGACTTTCTGAGTCAACTGTATTGACACATTTGTGGCAGCAATTGACACAAGAATTGCTGCCACAAAATCAGTCCATGCGTCTTTCCTTTGCCAATTGGATACTGGAACAAAACGACGATTTTTCAAAAAATCATCTTTTCGGGAGAAGCACATTTCGAGATCGGTGGCTATGTTAATAAACAAAACTGCCGTATTTCGGGAGAGAAAAACCCTCGCGTGATCCAGAGAAGCCAACACATCCACAAAGAGTCACTGTTAGGTGTGCATTGTGGTCTGGTGGTGTTATTGGTCCGTACTTTTTCGAAAATGATGCTGGAAGAGCCATAACCGTTAACGGTACCAGATATCGCGGCATGATCACAACTTTTTATGGCCAAAACTGCAAAATATTGATACTGACGACATGTGGTTTCAACAAGATGGGGCTATATGTCATACAGCCAGAGAAACACTGCATACAAAGTTTCCAGACCTAGTTATTTCCAGATTCGGTGACGTGAATTGGCCTTCAAGATCCTGCGATTTGACACCGTTAGACTTCTTTCTCTGGGTCTATGTGAAAGGACAGGTCTCCAAGGATAATCCTCGAAACGTTGAAGCATTGAAAGCAGAAATTATTCGAGTTATTAGTGAGTTAGAAACGTAACTATGCGAGAATGTGACCGGAAATTTTGATAAAAGAATCAGGTACTGTAGAGACGCAAGAGGTGGTCACATGGGAGATATCATTTTCAGAGTATAAATGGCAAACATTGTACTTCAAAAATAAATAAAAGCTTTTCCAGTTTCAATTCAAATTTTATGTCTTTTAATTATTTACTTTTGAAAACTCAATTTGAAAGACCCTTTATCTAACAATGATCTTGAATTTTATTATTATATTTATATTTATTTTGTTATAAAATTATCACCAGATGTTAAATTAAGCTTTTAATTAAACTTTCAAACAAAAAAAAAAAACAATTTCATAAATTAATCAAATTGTAGAAAAAAAAGATTATAATTATATTCATTACTAACAATAAATTGTCATATAAATTAAGGAGGCAATTATTCTTTTTTATTTAACTTTATCAAAAACATAAAAAAAAAAAACCAAAAATATTGAATTTATATATGTATTAAATATTTTATTTAAAAAATTTTTTTTTTCCTTTTACAGTTAAAGTATGCATACATAACGGATTTAATTATAAATTTAAATTGTCACCCAAAATGTCAGAAAGAATTTAAACTTATTAATATTTAAATGATACTTTCTCTTTTACTCTTCTTTTAATTTACTACCATTATTATTAACTTATTTATTTTTACATAAATTTAGACTTAAATATAATTTTTTTTCTTTTTAATTTTTTGTTTGTTTTTTTTTATTTTGAATTCTAAATACTT
This sequence comes from Poecilobothrus nobilitatus, assembly GCA_947095535.1. Classification (NCBI taxonomy): domain Eukaryota; kingdom Metazoa; phylum Arthropoda; class Insecta; order Diptera; family Dolichopodidae; genus Poecilobothrus; species Poecilobothrus nobilitatus. Next base: position 87,708,325 of record OX352773.1, on the reverse strand, counting down.
TTCAGAATTTTTAAATAATTTATACGTTTTAACTTCCTTTTCTTTTTATTTTGTTTTTTTTTTGTTTTACTATTATTTTTTGTTCAGAACTGAAAATCTTGTAATTCTTAAATTATATTTCAGATCTTTCATCAACGAGTAAACATTTTTTTCTTTTAATCAATCGAAAGTTTTAAGAGTGTTGTTATTAAGCTGAATCAACGTTTAAATATAACATTATTACTAAGTTTTCCAACAAAAAATATTTTTTTTACTGTAAAAAATTATATAATTTTATTAGAATTGTAAATTTGGTTTTCAAAGTAACTCTTTTTATCCAACAAATTAACTGTAACAGTTTTTTAAACGTGTCTAGCATAAGTTAATGTTCAGATTTAGCTTGTTATTTTCTATTTTTGTGTAACCTAACCTAACATATTACACTTATACTTGACAGTATCAAATAAATATATAAAAATAAATTCATTTGATTTTTTATTTCAGCTTTTTTTTTTTTTTGTTTATTATATTCTTAACACTTGAAATCACAAAGTGTAATTTTTAATAATTTTCTCGTTTTGTATTTTGTTTTGCTCTGAAAACACTTTGTCTCCTTCTTTTTTGTTTTTCTATCTCATATTTTCGTTGAATTTTTTTTTATTTTAATTTAGCTCATACTGATTTTGAAAAAAAAAAAAAAGGATCGGGAAAAACTGTAAAAGTGAAATTTCCTAAAAGAAAAATAATTTTTTTTGTTTTATAATTTTTTTATATTTATGTGAACGGATGGAACCAAGGGTCGTATGTACAATAAGACCTGTACAAAATAAAAAGCAATAAAATTCAAAAGTAAAACAAAAGAATGAATTAATGACATATTTTTATTTCGTTCAAATTTTTTGTTTTAAAAATAAATAAAAATTGTCTTTCTAGTTTTATTTTCAATATGTCTCATTCTATTTTAAGATCATTTTTCTCTTTTTGTTTTGAAAAGACATAAATGGATTAACCTTGATGGATAAAATCTTATCTGATGGATGAATAAAACATTACGGATGATTTACATCGCTTTTATCAATAAACTTAACTTAGAGATAGCAAATAGCACAGACGAGGTGCCATTTTGATACCATTCAGTCGAATTTTTGGTTGTCAACAATGTTGTATAATCAGTTCGCAGACTTCGGAAAGAAAATTAGTTCCCAGATTGACCACAGCTAGTTTGGGCCGGATATTTTCAGAGAAATGGATGGAAAGTTTCCTCTACCAATCATAAATAAAAGGAAATTTTTAAATTACAAATAACAGAAATTTAACTTCTGTTCTGAGATTTAAATTTCAGTAAATCGGTTGTGAAATAATAGTATAATTAAACTGCAAATTCTAAATAGAGACAATGATTCATGAGACTCACGTAGTTGAGTCGAGTTATAGTTAAAATTTGTTAATTTAAATAATTTTTTAATATCCTTTTTAAAAAAGAATTCGGAGGAAAAAGAAAATAAATATTTTGTTTTTGGTTTTTAATTGAAATTTAAATTGTACGAATACTTGTGACTACCACTACACATTTATATTTTTGAATATATTTTTGATAAATTCTCTAAATGTGTCTAAATATAAAAAGTCTATAGATTAGAATTTATTTTTGTTTTTTATTTTTTTTTTTTTTGTATTATGAAATATTTTGTTTATTATAAATATGAATTAGACTCTCTTCCCACACTGATTTAGAACCATGTATTCAAGAGTAGAATTAATAAATAGATAAATACAAACATATTATACGTATACATATATACTATTTATATATATATATATATATATATACATATATATATTGAATGTATTTTTTGTTTAAAATGAATAAAATTGGTACATTAAATTTATAGAGCAAACATCCTTGGGCTAAACGTATAAGATTTATTATTCAGTTCAATGCTTTTGTAAAAATATGACAAAAATTAATGAATTCTAAAATTATCAAAATTTTCTAATCTTAAGAAAATTTTTTTTCTAGTATTTCGTAAAAAAAATTTAACAGTTCACATAATTTAATGGATATAAATTGTTTGTATGTGTATGTGTTATCCTTCTTACTTTAAAATCATTATGAAAATTTGAAATTTTTGTTTGGTTTTCAAATTAAAACAAGGTAGAATGTAAGCCAACGGTTTTTAAATGCGCACATTTCCAAAACTCAATACAAACTGTTTAGAAGTGTGACTTACACAAAAATTTGAAAATTTCATGTAATAAGAAAAAATGTGAAAATAGGACATTTTTGAAATTTTGAGGGGCCGTAAGTACGGAATCCTATATAACTAAGAAAAGCCGTTAACACACGTAAAAATATATTATTGAACCTTTAATTTTCATGTCATGCCGAAGAAAAATTTGTACAGGTGCCTAAGTTACAGGTGTCTAAAAATAGCAAATTTTCAATTTTTGAGGCGTAATAACTCTTAAAGAAGGGGTGTTACCAAAAAATTTTCTGAGGAAACTAATTCTAAAAGTTCTTTCTTGTCTCAAAATTTCAGGTTCCTATCTAAAGGGGTGCCGGAGTTATGAAAAAAGAAATTTCATGCAAAATGTGGTTTTCACATAACGGTAAATTTAAATAGTAAATTACAAAATATTACATAATTTTGATATTGTTTTATATAGATAATAAAATTTTCGATCTTCTGGCGGTTTTAGATTGCAAAATTATTACGCAGAGCCCGAGATATATACATCTGAAAATGGGCCTTTTTCGCAATTTTGATGAGCTGCAACTTTGGAACCCTTTACAATTAAAATAAACCTTTAACACACGTAAAAATATATTATTGTAGCTTTAATTTTTATATCTTGCAGTAGTAAAATTTGTACAGGTTCCTAAGTTACAGGTGTTTAAAAATAGCAAATTTTCAATTTTTAAGCCCTAATAGCTCATAAACAGGGGGTGGTCCAAAAAAATTTTATGAGCAAACTTATACTAATTCTAAAAGTTCTTTCTTGCCTCAAAATTTCAAGTCTCTATCTAAAAGCGTGCCGGAGTTATGAAAGTAGCAAAATCATGCAAAATTTGGTTTTCACATAACGGTAAATTTAAATACTAAATTTAAATAAATTGTATAATTTTGATATTAATTTACAAAGATAAAAGAAATACCTGTCGAATGACGTTTTCAGATTGAAAAAATCTTAAGCAGAACATAAGATATATGCATTTAAAAATAGGGCTTTTTCAAAGTTTGAGGGGTTGTAGCTCCGTAATGCGGGGGGCTACATGAAAAAGTTGTTCCACAAAATTATTTTTTTTATGAGACCTACCTATGGTAAAAATTTTTTTTCTCTATCTTTAACGGTGTGGAAGTTTTGTAAACAGACGGACGGACGGACGGACGGACGGACGGACGGACGGACGGACGGACGGACGGACAGAGTGAAACTAATAAGCACATTTTTTCAAAATTTTTTTGGAAATGTGCTAAAAATAAATCAATTTGAAAAACAACAGGAATTCCATAACATTATGCTCAAAATTATTTAAAAAACAAAAAAAAACCATTTTAGAGAAGGAAAAAATATTCAGAAATTGTTCTCTTTAGTTTACAGCTTAATTTTGTTAAAAAATTGTCTAAAGTAGAATGCAAGAGTAAATAATATTCCCTTTAGGACGACTAAGGACACGATCGTCAAACCAAAACAAAAAGATAATTTATTGTAGTACTCGTCTTTCAAAATTAATATTTTGTTTCTAAAATTTTAAAAATTTAATTTTTTTATATGAAAAAAAAAATTCAAAAGTTTTTAAATTTAATTTGAAAAATCTTAAAAAAAGATAAAAATTAACAAAATATAAAATACTTAAACTAAAAATTTTTTTTTTCATTTTCCAAAACCACTCAAACCTTAAATCAACGCAGTACAGCTTCCATCCGTTTTTAATTTATTCAAATCATACGTTCAAGTTTTTCGTTATTTACTTGTTGTTTTGTTCGGTCTACTGGGACCCACCACATAAAAAAAAATTACTGAAACAATCGACAATGAGCTCATTAATTTTGTTTTACTTTTTTTTTTTTTTTTTTTTTAATTATCCATAAATTGTATTTTTCATCGAGTTTTCCCTTAAAATAATCCATAGTGATGTACGCTTCTACAAAAACAAAACAAAATCCATTGGAGAGAAATAAAAAAAAAAAAAAAAAGAAGAGAAAAAATTTAACAAAAAACAGAAAAAATCCATTTTGAAGCCATTTATAAAAATTGTTATTATTTTAATTTTTTTTTGGGCAAATAACTTTTCTAAACTGAATGCAGGATGTCGTTTCTACATTAAAAAAACCGAAATTTATAGTCTTTATTTGATAAGCATAGTATTTAAATGATGGGAGATTTTCAATAAAGTGTTTAAATTTTATGAAGTACACAATTTGTTCGTTACAAGAAATAATTTTGACCAAAATATTAAAAAATGTGCTATCAAAACTACAAAAAATGGAAATTTAAAAATATTTTCTAATTTACTTAGGCACTAAGAAATTTTAATTTGATTTATCAATAGAAAAGAAATTTAATAAATATGTAAAACTTTTCCAAAGACCTTATCAATTTTAATTCAATTTTTTAAGGCAAAGCTTAGAAAAACAAAGCTTTATATTAAAAATAAGAAACAGAAAAGAGGATCACCAAATTATAAGTCCAATAAAAATTCTAAAGAGATCGAAATCAAAACAAAAAATAAAATAAAGCAACTGGGGATGAAACGTGAATTATTTTAAGGACTCCATAGTATATTATGTATATATGTATATATGTATATATATATATATGTATATTTAAAATAATATATTTTTGTGCATTCATATTTATTGCAGAATTACCCATTTAGAAACCAATTTAAAATTAAACAAAAAAGAAATGCAATAAAATATATAAACAAAAAATAAAAAGGATGCATGAATAAATGTTAAACATGTTGTAAAAGTTTATACAAATTTATAATTGAAATAATTGTTTTTACAATTTGTTTTAAATTTTAATTCGATTATTCTTATTTGTTATTATAAGTATTAAAATTTCAGTGTATATTTAACAACCACTGTGTGCTACTAACAAAAGCCGAAATTGTCTTTCATTATTAAATTAGCTAAGAAAAGTTTCAAATATTTATATTATCTGAGTATTAGGCGCAATGGTATTTTAAATAAATGTAAAACCAACTAATTAATAAACAAGGCATATAACGGATCATAGTAACGTACAAACTCATTCCGAAAAAGAAAAACTTAGTTATATATTTAGTACTTATATAAGGACAATTTTAAATGTGGTTTCAAACAAAAGTAAATGCACATTGCCAAACTGACACTTTAATAATATCCTAAATATATGTAAGCAAAACTAAATCAAAAATGATTTTACAAACTAAGTACAAAATAAGTTTAACTAAGTATGACTATATAATTATAAATTTAACCTTTTTGTCGTATCCAGGGGCCGGATTCCACAACGATGTAAATTTTTTTGGTGCAAATGCAAACGTTTTTCATTCTCACCAACAGTTTGCATTTCCACCATTATTTCAATTCCGCAAGCGTGAATGAAAACTGAAATACTGAATGAATTTTAAACAGCGTTGACTATCATTTCAACACAAAATATAAAATGAAAAACTATATAAAATGTGCACAAAATAATTTAATGTTATAATACTAAGCTAAATAACTAAGTATTTAATTTTTCATTTTTTTTTTATAAATAATAAAAATTCTGTCTTTCTCGTTTGCATTCCCTATTTGCATTTGCACCGATAAATACTTGGTGAAAAAACTTTGCACCGTGCAAACTGAAAGTGTCAATTTTTTTCATTCGCATTCCTGCGGAATTGAAAATCAAAGCAAACTGAAAATTTGTACGAGAACTGTCAAAATTTTTCATTTACACCGTTGCGGGCCCAGATTACTATTACCTACTACTACTTTGTCAGTAATAACTTAAAAAAGTTAAGATTATTCTTAGATATAAATTGTAACAAATAAATAAATCTCTTCCTCTTCGTAAAGGTTTAAAGTGGGAAAATTATCTACTTCTATCACAATGAAGTTAATTTAACCTTAGTGAGCTAAAGAAATAGCAATTTTTATTTAACAAACTAATCGAGTCAACTGACTAACTAAATAATTCTCTGTAAAATACGAAAACACCCCATACACCCCATACAAAAACTCGGTTTTCCCAAAACAAGCAAAAAAACAAAAAAGAGAAAGGAGGACGACAACTAATTAAACTTTTTTTTATTGTTTTCAATTTAATACGATTTAAAAGAAAAATCTAATGGGTTTATTTAGTATAACTATTAGATATAATATTTTTTTTTACCTCTATAAATTTTCATTCTGTTCTATGTTCAGAAAAACTTATAAACCAAGTACTCAGTCAACCTTATTCATTATTATAACCAAAAAATTCAAATACGATAATATCTAAAAATAAAAATATATAAGTATATACTCGTATTATTTGTTTAATAAGTTGAAAATAAATTTAATCTTCATTTTGGGTACTTTTATGTTCTTCAAAATTAAAGAATTAAAATTTTTCCACCCTCTCGTCCTTTTATTTTAAATTATATATATATAGTTATAGCTATGGTGATTTCATAATTAAAATTCATTATTTTATTTTTTTTTAAATATTATTTCAATTGTTTGTTCATTGTTTTCATGATCCCACAATAACCTTTTTTTTTTTTTGCCTTTAGCATTGGTATTACATTATTATTATTAGTATTGTAATCGTTTGATGGTACTGAATTGAATTTTCAGTGTTTGGCAATTCGAATCATAAGCAAAAAAAATGAAAAAGAAAGGAAAAATTAAAACATTTATAAATAAAAATTAAAAAATAGAAGAATATTAAAAAAGTAGCATTTAAATTTTATAAATAAAATGCGATTGAAAGGTAATGGCAGAGGTCAACCTTCGATGCTTACAATTATCATTGTATGGTATTGAATTTGAATCATAACAACAATACTATAAACATTTCTTAAAAAAGCTTAATATAATATTCATTTAGTTGTTTAAGTAAAGAAAATTGCCTGACACTTCATGGTAATAAAAGTTACGTTTCACTCTATTTCCACCCTCTTTGTTATCTTACTGATTCCTATTTAATAAAAATGAAATAAAATAACAATTAAAATACTAAACAGAAGAGCTGATCACTCACTTTTTATAATAATAAAGTTTTCCTTTTAGTTTTTTTTTTTTATTTTGGTTCTTTTCAAAGGACACGCGCTTTCTGTCAAAAGTTAATTAAAAAAAAAAAATATGAAAAATTAGTTCAAATCATTTTTACAAAAGCATAAATATTAAAGTAATTTTATTACTTTACTGAGGATATTAAAACAGTATTTAAGATATTTTTAAGATGATTTGTAACAAACAATTTATACACATTTCAAAATCATTATTTTTATATTTTGTTTGTTTTTGTTTTTGTTTTTATTTTAAAATCAATAATTTTATTATAAAATCTATATTTTTAAAATTTTGCATCTCTAAATTCTTCTTTTAAATGCTTCTAATGTTTCTAAATCCCATAATATAAAATATTCTTATTTTGACGATTATATTATGGGATTTAGAAGCATTAGAAGCATTTAAAAAAAGAATCTTTTAGAGATGCAAAATTTTAAAAATATAGAATCAAAATTTTATTAAAGTGAAAAAAATGTCAGTAAACAGTTTAAAATTCTTATTATCATTATCAAATCTTGAACATGAGAGAATTCATCACACAGAAGAAGAGAACTGTTGAATCGGACTCGATAGAACTCGATAGAACAAATTAATTATGAAATTGTTAAGAATATTTTTATTTTATAGTAATTATAAAATAAAATCTTTATAATACATAATTCCTTCAATTTATTTTGGTAAATTATTGTTACTTTTAGTCCTGACCCAATATTTTAATTTATTTTTCTAATAATGTAATTAGTTTAAAAGCAAAAATTTAAATGAAAATGGTATTGTTATCCGTTGTCCGAAAAAAAAAAAAAAAAAAATTGAGAAGACGTAACCCCCTTTACACAATTTTGGTAAACCCAAAATTAAATTTTTATTGTATAATAAAGCGAATTTTTGTTTTAGAAGTTTTTTACCACAAAGAATGGTTTTACAAAAACGAAGAATAAATCTACAATAGGGTAATTATAAATTTTATGAATCAGGATTTGATGGTGGTTTTTTTTTTTTTTTTTTTTTTTTTTTAACCTACAAAAGCAAATTATTTTTATTTTTTTTATTTATTGTTCTTTGTATTTTGTTTTTTTAGATCTAATTTATGATTTTTTATTAGAGTGGTTTATTATTTGAATAAAAAATAAAAATTAATTGTTAAATTTGAAAATATTTTTTGTTTTTTTAATTTTTGACTTTTGTTGTCCGGGATTACCTATTAACTTTTATATGAAATGAAAAATTTTTCAATTGATAATTTTGAAATTTTCTGTTCTAATTTTCAGTGAAAGTTAATAAAAATTAAACTTTAATTTTGTTGACCTTGAATTGTTATTCAAAGGATTATTTGTTTAGTTTTTTTTTTTTTTTTTGTTATATAATTATCAAAAAAATAAAAAGTGTTTTGTTCTTTTAAAAATAATCATTTTTTTTTTTGCTTTCAGTAAATTTTCTCTTCAATTGAATTGAATGAAGTTTTTATTAATTATAGTAAGAATAGAATTGAGAAAATAGAAATTGATTCGTTCAACTAACAGCCAGAACTGAGTGAAATTAATTAAATGATAATTTTTATTGAATAAAATAATTGATTAGAGGTTGTGTTCTTTATTAAGTTAATGTTGGTGATGGTTTCTTTTCAATATTTTTACAAAAAACAAATTTTTTTTGGCTAATTTAGTATTAAAAAGTGCTTGCACTCCTTAAGTAAATTTAAAGGATATAATTTAATTTAACAAACCTATAAAAAATATTGTTCGAACAACTGTTAATTTTTATTCTTTAAAATCGTATTTTTAAAATATTTCATTACAAATACGAATTCATTATTTTTACTTCATACACTGACTTTAAGATAAAATTTAGATACTTGAAAATTTTTTTTTTTTCCTCAATTTGTACGGAAACTTACAAAAATTTTTTTTGAGTATATAAATTTTTAATGTTAAAAATGAAGATTATATGAATATTATACTTACTTTTTATTCATATGTAAATTAATGTGATATTAAATATGATAACATAAAATGATAACATATATTTCATATACATAGAAAATAAATCTTCAGATTTGATTTTAATAAATAAACAATGAAGAAACTTCTCTAGATTTCGTTCAAAAAAAAAAAAAAAATAAAGAAAGTTTTTTTATAAATATTACGATAAAAAAAAAATATATATATATATATATATATCTTTGCTTATATATATATTTTTTCTTTTTCTTCAATTTTTTTTTGAATAAAATAATAGTATAAAGTCAGTTCTTTGATACCATATCCAAAATAGGTACTGTTTCCATGATTTTGTAAACAAGCAGATTTTCTTTTCGTTATATAAAAATTCTGCGTTCTATGCAATCATTTTATCACAACTCTTTTAAGATTTTTAACATAACTTGTTTTATTATACGGATGTTAGTAGATATTTTGAATTGGTATGCTAAGGCTATATATGGCTATACAATACGATCATGAATAGTTTGACATGAAATAAGAAAACACTAAAAAAGAAAAGTTATTTTAAAATTCAGAAAGTAATTTTCTACTTTCTCTTTTAATTTTTGTTCTTTGTTTTTTTTTTTTTTAAATAGCCTTAAGTAATCAGCATCACAGTATGTTCACATTCTAAAGATTAAAATAAAAATTAAAGAAAAAGTGAAACAAAAAAAAAAAAAACAACCTCGAGGGAAAATATATGAAAAAAGGACACCGGTAACAAGAATAATAAAATACAAAACCTAAACTGCAGTTTACTGTACCGGACGACGAAATAAGTAACTAGGTTAAATGATTTTTAAAAGAAAAAAAAAAAACTGTTTTCTTCTTACTATAGCAAAAAGATTGTGTTCTGTTGTTAGTAATAAAATCTTAAATATTATATTTTTTGCACCATTACTATACAGAAATACTCAAAGAGTCTCATTTGTATTGCAATTTTCATTAAATATTCTTTTTAGTAAGTATCTGGTTGAGTTTTTTATACCCGTATGAACTATGTTCAAGGATATAATAAATTTGCCATTACGTTTGTGACAATTTAAAGGAGTCGAGCTAGATATAGTGTCAAAGGTATGGATCGGCTCAGAATCGAATTCTGAGTCGATTAAGCCATGTACGTCCGTCCACCCGTCCGCACGATAACTCAAAAAATAAAGGATCTAGGAGGCTGCATTTTTTTTTACTTAACTTTCGCAAAATTGTTAGTTTTGCTATTTAAATCCAGCATTTTCGGCCGCCGGGTTCGAGTAGCTGCCATACAACTTCTTTCTTTATATGGAAATAACTCAGTATCTATTCAAGCTAGGTATCTGAAATTTTGCAAGTGATAATCAAGTTTTATGGCAACAACTTCTTTAAAATTTAGTTGTGATGGTACGGCAGGTTCGGGTAGCTGCCATACTACTTCTCTTTTTAAATGAAAATAACTCAGTGCCTACTGAAGCTAGGAATCTGAAATTTAGTAAAGAGATGTCGAGTCACATGGCAACAACTTCTGTAAAATTTGGTTGTGCTTGTGCAATAGATTCGGGTAGCTGTCATACAACTCCACAATTTACATAAATATATCTCTGTAGTTAACGCCGGTACTAAAACATCTGAAAGTTTTTAAAAGATGGTCAAGTTTTATTGAAACAGGGTATATTACGTTCATAAGGGTATCCCAGAGTTGACACAGTCACAGCACTCTTCCTCGTTTTTTTTTAACTTTATTTTTTTGCTGTTTCTTTAATTTTCAGATCAGCACGTTGAAACTTTCAATGACATAAGTGAGGAGTGGTTTTTTATTCAGTTTTAAATTTTCATTGTATTTCCTTAAATTTTTTATAGAATTTCAAAATCTGCTTAACAAAATTGTAATTTGAATGTGTATTAAACAAATTATTTAGTATTTCTGCTTTCTTTCAACCGTCATGCCTCTTAAAGGAACTTAGTACAAGTGTTGTATCTTTACTAACTAAGCGACGATTTTGTGTCGTAACCAAAAACATCTTATTTCATTTTTTTGTTAATTAATTTAATTAATATTTCAGATGAATAAGAGACTTTTTAAAGAAATATTGTAGTATTGAATTTTGGATTCTGGACACTTCGTTGAGCCTTCAAAAATGATCTTCTATTATCCTGATCTGTAAACTTGACCTTGTATTAATCGTTTTAACGTGTATTAAGTACTATTAAAAAATAGTCTGTTACTTATGTCAAATCACAAGATTTGAATTAATCAACTTCAAAAGTGTAAAGGATTTTCTAACAATAAACAGCTTTTTATTTTTTCAAATTCACTGAATATATTATATATTTTTCAATTAAAATACATAGGTACTATGCTAATAAAATTTTTGATTTTTATTTAAAAATTTATATTTAAAAATTTATTCCAGACAATTATAATAGCCGTAGATAGCACATTACTATCTTTAATTCAGTCAAGCATTATTAGAAAAATATAAAACAAATAATTTTATGACAGACAAGTTTTTCATTATGATACTTTAAATTGCAATAACCAAGTCAGTATAAGTATTTCTTGATTTATCAAAATCATCATAATCATAATCATCATAATCATCATAATCAACAGAAATATTGATCAACATACAAAAGCAACATGAGTGTTGTTTGTTTTGCTATGATTTAAAAGACAAAAGTACACAACGGCTTCCATTTTTTATTTCTTTCGTTGCTCCTTGTTGCTGTTTTGTTTTTATTTGTACAGTTACTTCAACAAGAGTAACAAGTAATGTCCAGTGTTTTTATGCAAATTACAAAAGATTATCTCTCGCTGTCTCATTCTTTTAAATTTTATTTTAAAACTTTAAGTTTTGTTGCAACAATTTTCTGTTCTTATTTACGTACATACGATGCTGCATCAAAATCTGAATATTATTTTTCTTTGCTTTTTCTTTTATTATACATATAACAAGTAAAAATATTACGAGGAAATTAATTATAAATAAAAGTTTTGTTTATTTTTTATACTTAAATAAATTTTAAGGTGACCATTTATTTTGTACAGTATCCTAGATTTAATGCAAAGGATATTAAAAAAAAAAATTAAACTAAAACATATTGAACAAGCTAAAATTGAAGATTTTTCGATTTGAAAGCAACAAGAGATGATTGTAGATAGGATTATTGCCCAAAGGCAAAGGGCAATAGACAAATTTGAGAGAATCATGTATTTCAAATAATTGTACATAATGCGTACTTCGATTTCTTAATAAAGGATTTAAATAAGTGTTTGGCATTTGTTCTTTCGATTCTTACAAACGTAAATTCAATTCACTGCTTTTTTTTTCTGCATTTCAATCAAGTTTGATTCATTTTGAGGTTTCCTTGCATATTATTTTAATAATTTCAAAATAACATATTTAAATTTTCCTATATTTGTCTTTTTAATTTTACTATTGAATCAATTGATTTCCTTGTGTATATTTTATTAAAAGAGAATTCATTTTCTTCTTTGCTTAGCTGTTTAATTTTATTTTGAGTTTTTATCAAAACATTTTTTTAATTTAGACATACTTAGAAAAAAAGGACAATGATCCTTGCAGACATGTAAATTGAATTAAGACTTAAAATAATAATTGAAAATTGGTAACTTTAATATTTACGTAAAAATGAAAAACAGAGATTTTTTGAGGAGCAAAATAATAAAGTATAAATGCAATGAATAATTTCTTTTTTTGTTTCTTTTTGCTTTTTGTTTTTTTTTTTTTTTTATGAATAAAATTATTTGTTTTGCAATAAATTTCAATGGAGAAAAAAACAAATGAGGAAAAATTAATTTAGATCAAGTACGTAACTCTGACCTAATCATATGAAAATTTTAATAGTTTAGGGAAACAAAAAAAAAAAAAAACGCGAATTCACATTTGTTAAGTTAAAACTGACTGAAATTTATTAATTTCGTACATTAAGTTAAGTATTAAAGAAAAAAAATTATTATGGAATTATTTTTTTAAATTTAACATAAAATGATAATTCAGATAAAAGGATACGCTAGATGTTTTATTTAAAATTAAACAATATTTATTTTACATCCTAAAGTAAAACAAAGATTAAATGGATTGCTGCAAATTGGAATATCTAAAAACTCATATATAGAAATGAAGGCGATCTAGAACTATCATTCACAAACAAAAGTTGTAAAGCTCGCCAAGTTCTTTTCAATGATAAATCACATGATGACATATCGCTGTCTTTTATAGTAAGGCGAATCATGAAATATCGTTATATAATATCCACAAAAATGACTTATATCGACATATAAGGCTTTAAAACCAAGCAATGCGATCTGGAACAAACAAAAGTTGTAATGCTTGCCAAATTCTTTTTAATAATATCCCACATGATGATATATGGCTGACTTTTATAGTAAGGGGAACCATAAAATACCGTTATATTTTAACCATAAAGTAAAAGGGCCAAATGCAAAAAAGTTAATTACAACCTGGGTAACATTAATGGAGCTTCTGCAAAAGTCATATGCCGGAAGCTTTCTGGGATGTCTGCGACCTGGCAGTGTCGCGTCAAAATCCTTATTAAAATACCTATAGTGAAGCTATTTATAGATAAGACTTTGCTCGTTTAAGATCTAACGTAGCATAGGTCGGTTTGGCCACAGCACAACTATTAATAAAAACCACATGTGACTTGTCAGTGCATTGGCTGGTTGTTGACACATATATTTACAGATTGTAATAGAAATCCCGAGATTCTTCTTTTCTTGGAGAATTTGAAGATTTCTACCATTCCCAGAGCTCTTTCATCAGCTCTTTTTCCTTTTCTAAAAAGACATTGTATTCAGGTACCCAGACAATGTGAATATCGGAAACTTTACCCTGTTAATTTACAGATGAGAAGCAGTTGCTCACAACCGCTGAGCTAACCGAGTGGACTTTCAAGACTCAATAGCAGCTTCAGTAACGGGGAAGATGTGTACTTTGGTTGTGAGAACTGTATTTCTTTTCAGCATGTTCACTGTCTTTATAAGTAGTTAGTGAGTAGTTAGTACTGCCTATATAAATAGTCCGTTTCACATAACGATAAATTTAAATACTAAATTCCAAAAAATTAAATTTCCCGTTTTCAGATTGTAAAAATATTCAGCTGAACTTGGAATCTAATGTTTATGAAAATAATGCTCTTTGTAACTTTTGAGGAGCAGTTCAGGCGTGGCTGTAAATGTTGTAAGGGGGAATAACTCTTACGATGTGTGTAGGATTCGAACCCACACTCCCTCGGTGTTTACAGCGTATTTTATACGCTCTTACCCACTAGGCCATCGAGGCCCCAGTTTTTTTTTGTTTTACTCGATAATTTAAAATTGATGATTATGTGTAATACAAAAAATTTGCATAAATAAAAAATGTTTGTTTGAAGAATTTTTATTTTATGATATTGGTATATATACTTATATACATGTTTATTACTTTATTTACATATCTTATATGTCACTGATGAATGAATATATATATATAATAACAATATTGACATACGTATATAGCGGCGTATATACGTATTTTGTTGTATTTATAAGAAATTATTCTATGAATGAAATATTTTTAAAGAATTATTACAATATATGGCGATATATAATAATATATATGAATACATTACATACATATATATAGTTGGTATTTCGTAGTAAGTTTAGTATAAATTAATATACATTTGCAACTTAGTATTAAATGGTACTAGGTATATCATATTTGGAAAAGTTTTGGATGATAATCGTTAGATGGAAGGTTAGAATCTCTTTTTGAAGAATATATAGGTTAACATATAGTTTAACATATAAAACATATAGTTTTAATATGTATATGTATACAAACCATAGTTCTAGAAATTATAAAATTCACCCAAATTATTTTAAAATTCTGAAAAATTGCAAAAATTATATAAGCAGAGTAATAACTTATGAACATAGATACTAACAGGTTCATACGGATACCTGAGAGTTGACAAAGGCAACTGTATTCTTCCTCATTTAAAAAAAAACTTTAAAGTAACTTTAAATCAATTTTCTTTCATATCTTTTAATGAAACTTAAAAATATATTTACAAAACTGAATTTTTTCAAAAGTTCCTTTTTTGTTTGGAATTATTTGTACATGCAAAAGTGAACATTTTTATAAAATAATTAAATATCTTAAAGGCTTTTTTTTGTAATGAAAATGTTGATTGTGGCTTAAAGAAAATTTTTGGTTAAAGCAAAAGCAAAAACTAAAATGTTTCTAAGATCTCAAGAAAATTTTCTTAAAAATTGGTTAAATAAAGTATTTAAAAAATTGTTATTGTAATTTAATTTTATACACGTTATTAATAGTCCTTTCATTTAATTTTATTTTTAATGCAATCAAAGTATTTCTTTTTAATTTATTCTACTTAAATTGTTTTAAAGACCCAGGCATTTACTGAGAAATGAAATTGTTTCCTTTCATTAAATTTAAGGTTTTTTCAAAAATAATTAACTTTAACTTTTAAATAGAGCCTAAGAAATATGATGAACTTTTAAAGCTTACTTCATTGCGTTTATTGGTTTTTTTTTTTGTAGAATTCATCGTACCCCTGAAATAATTTTATTTTTAAAAGCCATTTAACGACAATTTAACTAAAAATTTTCTTTTTAATTTTATAAAAAAAAATCTATATATGTACTTTCTTTAATAATTTTTTTATGTTAAATAATAAAGAAAAAAATATATTTAATATAAATAAAAGAAACTTTTCTTTGAAAATATCAAACAAAAAATTTTTTGTTTTAAACCAACAAGTCCCTTTTTTTTGGTTTATTGTTGTTTCCACTGATCTTAAAGTTTTAAAACAAAAAATAAAAAAAATTAAAAAGTTACTTTACGTTGTTGTAAATTAAGTTTATGTTAAGAAAATTTACTTAACAAATTGTGTAAGTTGCATTTACATATACTAACATTTGCTTTAATTCAAAGCAAATTAACAGTGCTTAGAACAGTGCTAAGAAACCGAAAAGTATGCAATTTTTTTTTAAATAAAGATTATTAAAAAAATAAAGCATTTCAGTACAATCATGTTATATGGTGTCTCAGTAGCCTAATGGTTAAGCGTATAGCTTATTAAGCTAAGAAGTGTGGGTTTAAATTTTGCACTAAACTAACTAACTAACTAACATTAATATTATTATTTAACCTAATAATAGTATTTAACCTATAATGATCTTATTGCTGACGATTGATCTTATTGCTGACGATTTTGTACTATAGCATTATCAAAATCCTATTTAATAAATAAATATGTTATTTTTTTTGTTACTAATGGAAACGGGAATCTGCCAAAGACACCAAGAATTTTCCCTTGCAGGAGTATATAGCACCTTACTGTATGAGGTAATTAGTGAAAGTAACCCCCACTGTCACTGTAGCAGCTTTTATTATTAGTATTAGTATAACTTATTAATATTATTATTATTTTTACTACAGAGTCAAGGATTACAACGTGCAGTACTATATAACACTTTCCTGCATGATATAACCAAAAATAGCTCCACTGTAGCAGCTATTATTATTATTATTTACATTATTATTACTATTAATTACGATATATGATATACATTATTACGATATGAAATTACTACATATTTTTTTTATTTATATGACCTGACCGAGGTTTGAACCCAAGACCCTTCGATTTAAAGGCTGGCGACTTAACCACTACGCCATGAGTCAGATTAATATATTATTATTATTATTATTATATTAATATGTTAATTTAAATGTTTCGGTCATTCAGTACACAAGCACTTAACATATCAACAGGGGGGAATACCCGTTTACTGCAAAATGTACTTGATAATTGCAAACCCGTCGTGAGACCAAATATCATTAAAACAACCATTCAGAAGGTTCTCAAACGAATGGAAAAGGGTCTCCTACTTTGATGTATCTTTATAAAATGCAGTCAAGTAATAAATAAACAAACTAAAAAAAACATCCATAGAATTTAATAATCATATTAAGCCCAAAATACATTGGATCGATTTAATTTCTTATTTAATTTTTATAATAGGAACTGAGTGAGAATTCAAATTAAAAAAAATCTTTAAAATAAATAAATATATCTAAAAAATTAAAATGCCAAAAATTTAAAATTTCAGAATTAAATAAATATTGAGCATCTTCTCCGATTTTCTATATACAAAAAAAAATCTAAGACTGTAAAAATCAATTGACTGTAAAAAGATTTTTTTTTTTTGTTTTTTTACGTAAAAGGGTTGTGTTCAAAGAATTAAAAAAAGAAACCTTAAAATCATTATAAAAGAAATGGGCATGTTTCTTGTATATTTTTCAGCTGATGTTTTTTAAAACAAAATTTAATGAGAAGGAATTTTTTCATTTCCCTTTAATAATTTCTTTGAAGATTTTTTTTTTTTAAATTACACCGTTAAATTTAACTGAATTTGGTATATTTTATTATGAGTTTAGGGAAAAAGAAATAAGATCGAAAATTAAATAAATAAAAGGAGAAATAAACTTATTTTGTATTAATGGTATAAACATATAAATATTTCATAAAATTAAAAATATATGTTATGCTAAGAAATAATGTCACATGTTAAATAAATATTTTTAATTATTTAAGTGAGATAAACCTTTTTTTTGAAGATGAATTATGAGAAAAGAAAACAATCGCTGCATAATTAAATTATATTTTTTTAACTTAATTATTCAACTATTTATATAATCAGCTAAACCTAAACCGTATTTTTCTTTTAAATCAAGAAAGAGCTTGGTGTAGATGTATTGTAGGATTACGGATTTAGAAGAAGGAGGATAGTTATCGAGGATTATAGTATTTGGAAAGGTGAACCTGTAAATGGGAATAAATTTTCAGGCTAATGAGTTTGTCGGACATAATTTTAAAATACATCGAATGGAATAACATAATCTAAAAGACAATTTTAATTTAATTTTTATTTTAAAGTATATTTAATCTCATTATTTATTTCATCAATCCAAGTTTTTAAGCTTTGAGTAGTCTTTTATTGCGTGGTCGGTTCAATAGTCAATACAGTTAAAAACTCAGAATAACTTTATTTCAGACTAAATTTTCAAATTCTTAACTTCTTGGTACACGATAGTCAACGGACTATGAAAACCTACATGAAATAATAAACTATAGCATGTAGAGATGACAATGTTTAATTACCAATTACAATTTAAGATCCAAAAGAAAACCAATTAAACAAATACTTAATTTAAAATAATAGTTATTTTCTCTCAGAAAAATTTCAATATAATCAATAATCAATACAATAAATAATTAATTTAATAAAACGAAAGCAGCAAATTAGTCTGCCCATCGCTATGAATGAAGTAAACCATTAAAAACGTCGGGATAAAACTAAAAATTTTCAAATTAAAATAATATATTTGTTTTAATATATTTTATTTTTAATTAACTTGAAATGAAGAATTCTCTTGAAAAAAGTGTTAAAAAAGTAATATTTATTCTGGTTCGAGAATACATATTATACGTGGCCAAATGACTTTTGTTATATTTTACTATTACGGAACGTATTTATTAACGTAAGGTAAAGTGACTAGAAATTGTGTACCTTAATTTTCTCTACTGTATTGATTTTTATACCCGTATGAACATAATTCGAGGGTACAATAAATTTGTCATTACGTTTGCATCACCTTAAAGAAGCCGAGCTAGATATAGACTAAAGTTATGGATGTGATTAGGATCGAATTTCTAGTAAATAAAATAGTTCTAATAATAAAATTGTTAATTTCGCTATTTAAATCCAGCAAGTTCGACCGGTTCGAGAAGCTGCCGTACATCTTCCTCTTTTAAATGAAAATAACTGAGCATTCATTGAAGCTATAAGTATCTCTAAATATGATTGTGCTAGAGCAGCAGATTCAGGTACATTGAATATTTTGGAACTTAAGCTATGCATCTGATATTTTGTAAAACCAAAATTTTGTAAATTTATGAAAAATACTATAAATTTAACATTTGTAGATTTCGTTTTAAAGAAATATACCGGATCATTTAATATATTTTTAAAGAACTATAAAACCAGTTTAGAGTACCGAAGAGTATACTTAAAAACATATCAATTACCATATGGTTTAGAAATAATAGTGGAACGAGCACGAGTCCTCTAAGAGTATATAAGATTTTAACCCGCTAAACACTACCTCTATTTTTTGACCAAACAATAGGTTATACAACTTTAGTATTTATTAATATAATATAGCTTGAGATCAAAGAAGGTTCAGTTAGGAAATGAAAATTCATGTAAATTCATTTTGTATATGTAATTATCGAAAATTCTGGGGAACACATAAGGTGGAAGATGATTCACATTCGCGAAATTTGTACCACAAGCTGAATTTCGATAAGCCGAATTGTGCCATCTAGGAATTTAAACCAACTACATAGATTGTGTGTTTCTAAAGAAAGTGAAAAACAAAAATATCTTTCTTTGACCGAACTTAAATATATTTAATTATGTAATAATGTTTTAGATGGAACAATCAATAATTTTAAGTTTTCATAAAGATCCTTTAATTCCTTTAATTGTTATTAATATTAGAATAACCAAATTATAATGATATATTATAAATCACCCTGTCATTATTTATGTCTAAAATATATTTATATATTTTGTTAAAAAAATAAAATCCATAATTCAAAAATTTCAGTTATTTACATCCAAAAACAAAATAAATATTTTGGGTATCAAATTCAATTTAATCATTTTAAATTAAAATCCCTTCTTTTGTTTTTTTGTTTTAACAAAAGAAAATTACAGATTTTTATGAAAATTCATTTATTTTAATTTAAAAAAAAAAAAAATCTATTATGATTGGGTAATAATTTCTTATATACAACTAACAACTAAGAAGTAAAAAAAACATTTTAATGTGCAGGAAAAACAAAATAATTGAAAATTTAATAAATTTTTCTTATTTTGATTTTATTAATTCTCAACCCTAGTTTAGATACAAAAAAAAACGAATAACAAGAAGAAGACAAACAAAACAACATAAGAAAATTTATATTTCTAATAAAAATTTTAAAGAAAATTGGGAAAAACAAAAAAACAAAATGTTAAATCGGCTCAGTTAGAGAAGGTGTGCATATAAAAAAAAGGAATAATTTTTTTAATATTTCCTTTAGTTGTGTATCCAGCTCTGTGTTAATTTTCTTTTTTTTTTTTGTTATAATTTTTTTATGAATTATGGTTTTTTTTTCAATTTAACTGATTTTTCTTTAACACTTTTTCGGTATAAATAAATTGATTTGTAATTTATTTTGTTATTCTTTGACTTGACTATTATACTATTTAACTAAGAAATACCTATAAGCTCTCTAAAGTAATTTTACTAAGTAGGTAATAAGTCGATTTAAGGTATTAAGTTAAAAGTTACTCTAGTTTTTTTTATTCTTTGAATCTTCACCTACAAATACCTACATATTTTAACATATCTTTAAACCTTGTTTTTTTTAGTGCACTTCTCTGCCACAAAAATGTGAACAGGAAATTACACAGTCTCTCTTTTTCAGGCGTCGCTGTAAATGTCGTAAGGGGAAATAACTCTTACGGCGTATGTGGGATTCGGATCCACACTCCCTCGGTGTTTACAGCGTATTTTATACGCTCTTACCCACTAGGCCACCGAGGCTCCTAAACCTATTTTTACATAAATGTTTTGTTCAGTTATAAAAAATATATAGGTACATATTAATTTTTATGACATAACATTGTAATTTTGCTAAAACATTTTTTAATACTACAATACATTATGCTGTTTCTTTTTTTTTTATTGGTGAAGCTGAACCACGGCAATAGTAATCTCTAGAGACTATAGGACCGTAGTATATGCACAATTTTTAAACGTAGAAAACTCTATATAAAATAAGTTAATGTTAAGTTTTTTTTAAATTTAAGTCATGATAATACTGCTCTAACCGAAAAATTTCTTAAATACATATCCGAGAGAGTTCATCTAAGAGTTCTTGAAAAAACGAATTGCCGAGATATTTTTGTCTTTTTTTAGGAAGACCAGGATAAGTGTAAAGACTGTGAGGTACGTTTTCTTCGCGAAATTTGCCGTTAAGATTGACATGAATATCCGATCGATCAATCAGACAATGATCTATTAAAACACCAACCAATTGCTTTATTTCAGATCTAGAAATTGAGAGAGAGTATATATTTAGATTTTTTTAAACTCAGATCCCACTGCGTGGTTTTATTGTGTTTTATTTCAGATCTATAGAGAAAAACAGTATAAGTATTTTTAAATTTTTTTAAACCCCGATCTCCTTAGATGGTTTTCTTTATCCTCCAAGTTGTACTTGCAATCCACCATTCCTGGCCAACTTAAAAAAATCAAACCTTTTTAAGGACCTACTATATTTTATATTTTATCGTATTTTATCGTATATTTTAATTTATTTTTTATCCTTTCCTTTATTAGACATAATTGAGAAAAGTAATTAAGAAAACGTACTGAATAATCATAATGAAAAAGTATAAAAATGAATGAAGTAACAAAATAACATAAATGAAATAACGGTAAAATGATTAAGGAAATTTCTCTTAAGAAGGTAAAAGTAGAAGATAAAAAAGCTAAAATTTTGTTACATACAATGGAAAAATTTGTTACAAAAAAAGGAAAAAGAAGGATACTGCTTTTAAGAGCTGTTTGGTTGCCATTGTTTTACTAAAAAAGAGAAATCCTTATTGTTGTTTATATAATACAAAACATATGTAATATGTACATATGTTGTTTATATAATACAAAACATATGTAATACTCCATTCATTCAAATTCTAGTGTTAAAAAAAATAAGTACATTAAAATATGAGATTTATTCATATTATAGTAAGTTTTCTTTTCTGTTTTGAGTATTAAAGCGTTTTTGGTACAAATACAACAAAACACTACTAAAATAATAAAAAAACTGTTTTTACATTTACAAATTTAATTTGCGTTTTTTTTTTTTTTTTTTTTAAATATTTTATATTTAAGAAGAAATTTGCTGCTGTAAATTTTTAACCTGCAAACATTTTATTAAACAAAAGAAACAGAAAAAAAAATAAGTAAATAGTTCAGCATTGAAATGAAATTAAATTACGAAGGCAGGTTTATTCAAATTTTTTTAAATATTTTCTACATTTATACATTTCTTAAGTTAAAGAGAAATCTTTCATCATTTTGATTTAATAACACATGCAGAGATTGGAAGCATAATAAAGGAATTATATATGTGTTAGTTCCCAATTTTCATAATTCCTTTAAAGAATTAACGCTGAATGTATGCGTTGTTAATTAGCATTCACACTGTATCAAAATATACATACAATGCAGTAAAAGACCTAATTGTAAGTAAAGTTATTTTTTCACGCTACTAAATGGGAACATTAACATTAATTTAGATAGGAATATAAGTTGCATTTCTTAATATTTCTTAAGTTAAAGCAAATTGCTTTTTCTTCTAACGAAAAAAAATTTTTCTAATAAGTTATCCCAAAAAGTAAAAATTCATGAAACAACTAAAAATTTTCTTGCTCTATTCTTAAATCAATGAAATTTTTAATTAGAATTAAACTATTACAAAATCATTAATCCTTAAAAGCAAAAAGCAAATTAAGGAAATAATAAGCAAATATCAAAAAGACATTTCTAAAGGTTTAAAAATAGGTTTTAGAAGAGAAAAAATTTGAAACAAAATTCTTAATTTTTATTTTTAAATATAAACTTCCTTATAATGAAATGTCTTTAACACTATTAAGAAGTTATCCTTTAACCTATTTAACTTTCTTTAATCCATATTATAATCATTTCTGGTTTCATCTTCTTCTTTTTTTGTTGTATCTTTATAGTGAAATTGGTATATATAGTTTTCTAATATTAAAAATGTAAAGGGTACTCATTTAATTTTTATTTTTGCTTTTCTATAAATATTGTAAGACCTTTTTAATATAACCCTAATTATAGGATACCATAATTTAAAAATAAAGTTATTAAAAAGTTTAGAAGTAATTTTTAAAAAGTAAGGAAATTTGTTTCTAGTACGAACATCGCGAATGTGAAACCATCTCCCATCTCATGTATTCTCCAGAATTCGTGATGGTTGCATTTACAACGTGCAAAGATTCTAAATGAATACATGTTAACAATATGCCTGCCAATTTGAAATCAATTTTCATTCCCTAAATCAACTTCCTTTGACCAGCAATTACATGAGTACTAAAGGTCGTATAACCTATTGTTTGGTCAAAAATGGAGGTGGTGTTTAGGGGGCTAAAGTCTCGCACATTTATAGAGCACTCGTGCTCGTTTCACTCCTCTATAGTGTCTTTTGATGATTCCCACCTACCCTCGCGAAAAAAAAACTATAAAAGGAATTTATATTAAAAGAAGATATAAGTGAAAATATTTTTAGTCTTCAAAAATTCAACTCTTAAAAGTATCACATATTCAGATCAAACTGAAATCTATTATGTCTACATAAATTGTATATACAGAATGAACCACTAGTCTTGAGGTAATCATATTTATGAAGTTCATATACACATAATAATTTTTTATTTTTCAGTTTTATCAATGTAAGCTTTAACATTTCTATCACATACAATTTATTTTCATAGACTTTTTTGACCAACCCAACTCTATGTGAATTTCGACACGATCGATCTCGATCTGAAGAATGAAAATACCGAGTTTAAGATATTTAGATTATGTAAATATTTAAATATAGTTAGTTTAAATTTAAAATGAACACTCTATTTACCATTTTTAAAAAAAGACGAAGTAAAAGATAAATTTTAAATTATTTTTTTTTTTTTTGCGGATAAATTGGTTTTAAAAAGCATTTATTCTTACTTTTTTATATCCAACAAAAAAAATCATTTATCCATCCATCCAATTATAATTTTTTCCCAAATTTATAAGATATTTATTTCTTTTATGTGATATATAATATTAATATAATTTATATAATATATATATATATATTTGTATTCTATTGTATAAATATTCTAATAACAGCAAATTTTAATGGGTCACGTGCAATAATATTGGTCACAAAATGTCAATTACCTTCTTTTAATATCTCTTTTTTGTGTCTTTTGCTATTTTTTTTTTATTTTGTTGCAAAATTGAAAAAAAAAAATTGAAATAAAAACTTACTCTGGTACTGGTCTAATATTTTGTACAATTAAGGAAGTTTTTTATTTGTTGGGAGGATAAAAGACGAATTTTTTTTTTTGGTATCACTTAATATGACAGGTATTAAATTATTAATAAAGATAGGAATATTCTAAAAAAAGAAAATACAAAAAAATAATTTTGGATTTTAAAATTTTCGAATAGTACAGTAAAAATTGAAAAGGAGGACTTTTATATTAGTCATTAGTGAGAAATCCGCAATGATTTAATCTCCGTTCAAAATTATAGGCCTATACAACAATAGTTTGTGGTCCTTAAATGTTATTTTCGATCTGAATATTATACTGTTTTACTCATTTCGATTCTAATTGATAAGTGAATAAAGTATTCTATAGATATATCTAATATAACCGCCATGGTATTTAATTTTTCTAAATCTTGTATTTCTTTAAATTTTTTTTCGATAATAATTGATAACAAATAATTTAACATATCAATGGTCTGTAAAATTCATTAGAAAGAATTCATGAATATTCCCTGCATTGTTTAAAAATTGACACAAAAACTACAATCTTAGTGCTTCCAAACTCAATTGATTTATGTTTAAGCTTGTATAATTTGTAATAATTTTTAATAAAAGCCGACTAATCATTGGTTAAATGGAATTTAGGGTAATAAAATTGATACAATGTTTTCAGAATGAGATTTATAGTTTCTGAATAAACTTTATAGTTTCCAAAACAAAGAAGAAGTTGAACCAAGTTTTTTAATTTAATTTTTAAAAAAATTTAATCTAGCATGTCTTGCACTTAGATTTAGGTAAAAAAATATAAAATGTTTTGATTTTTTTTTCTCAATTATCCAGAGATTAGTATGATTTCTACCATTCATTAGAATTTCAAAGATCAAGAAGAAAATGAAGGACATATATTCGATTTAAATTTAAGGTGGTAATTTTTGAACCTTACTTCGTACATATATGTACATCTGAAAACAAGGTAACCAAAACAGATGTATGTGTTTTGTAATTCATATTTAAACACAATCCATTGAAAAAACAACTGTTAACCGGGATTCTAGAATACCTATTTTTTTCTCAGTTCTATTAACACATTTTTTGTTGCACAAAAACTCCGGAAATTTGTCGTTACTTCTTCTTGTTTTTATTATTTTTTAGTTTAGCTGTTTTTTGTTGTCAAGAATATTATTATTTCCCAGTGAAATCCATTATTCATTTCATTTTTAATACGAAATAAATTTTTAATATAATACTTTTCATCTAATTTATTTAGGTCTATATATGTATATATACATACCATATATTATGCAATATAGTATTACAAATATACATATATAAGTATAAGTAAATATGTTTAGGTTTCATTTCATTGAATAAATAACCTTGGAAATATTTTTTTTTTTGTGATTTGGAAAATTTTTATTATGAAAAAATTGTTTCATGCTATTTGGTAATTTTTCTCAAGTAATTTAAAAAATAAGAAGGCAGAATGTATAACCAAAGGATTTTAAAAGAGCACATTTTCAGGAAGAGCCATTTTTGCCATTTTTGAATTACGTCTATTTATGCATCAAAATTTGTAATTTCCCTTAGAATTTTTTAAGTAAATGTAAAAAATTTTATAAATCAAGAGACACTTTCTTCAGTTTTTAGGAAATTCTATATAAGTAGAATTGTCAATATATGTAAAATATAATATTGGAGGAGATTAATAGTGAATTTTCAATTTTTAAATTCCCTAATAACTTTTAGACAGGAGAGAGTACCTGTTATAACTTATACTAATTCTCAAAAATCTTCCTGTCCTTATAATTTTAAAGCTTTAACTAAAAACATTCCAGAGATGAACCAAAATTTTACAAAAATTTGTTTTAGCATTACAGTAAATTAAAATACCAAATTGTAAAAAATTATATAATTTTTATATTGATTTATGTGAAAAATTTGATGCCGTTTGCGTTTTTAGATTTAAAAAATTTCAAACACAACTAAAAATACAAAACATATTTTATATGTATGTAGAAATATAAACATAAACTCTAAGAGATTGTAGCTCCGTAATTTGTGGATCTACATCAAAATTGTTTCACAACATTAATTTTTTATTGAAACCTATTCATGGTTAACATTTCACTATTCTGTATTAAACTGTGTAGAAATTTTGTTAATAGACAGACGCATGGATAGCACGGACAGACGCATAGATGAACAGAGTGGAACTTATAAGCCAAAAAAATTTGATAGATTGGATAAAAATAGTAAAATTGGCTCCTTTGATTTTGTAGTTTTTTGTTTTTTACATTATTTTTATATTTTTTAATTATAAGTTAATTTTCGAAAAAATTAAATTCGCGTAGGTGAATTTTTTTAATAAAGTGAATAAGGGTTGCCTGCACCCACAAACATTTTTTCGATAACAGTGATGAACCACTCTGCTTCTTCTGTAACAATTCACTAACAGTGAAACATATATACTTGAAATGTTCGGAAACCACAAGGACCTAGCAATTGTAACATAACACCTATTGAACCATTGTGCAACAGTGAAGGGCACTGTATAACGGGCACCATATGAACATTGTTACAACTTTTTAGAATTTGGTACAATATACAAAAGTAGAAAGATAAAATTAATTTTACAAGAAGAAAAAATAGAAAAGTATGTAAATATGTAAATATGTATGTAATAAAAATATATATGTAAGAAAAAGAACTAAATATATTACATTTCTCTAGTAATAATATTAAGATAAATTTATCGTATCTCTTTTAAAAGAAAAAACATTAAATATTTAAATTTAACGTTTCTTTTGAATTATTTAACGTTTCTTTTGGATTATGATAGTTGTTATTTAAAGAAACTCTTCTTAATTCTAAAAATAAAAGAAATACAATATATACAATATATTAAAGTATATTGAAAGAGTAACAATAAACTACTGTGCCTCTAATTTTTTATTTAATTCATATAAATTTTGAGTTTTAATTCTTTAACATTTATAAAAAACAAAAAAAAACAATTAAAACTTACTATTAAATATTAATTTCAATTCATTTTCCTAACTGCGTAAAACAAACATTTTATAAGTAAAAACAAAATAATTAAATATAATATTCAAGTTAATGTTAAAAAGAGTCTTTCTTATCGTATATTGAGTTTTTATTTTTATTACACATCAAACTATAAACACGCAGTGTTTTCAAAATTAAATTACACGCATATTTTTGAGTAATTTAATAATAATTAATAATTCATTTAAATCTTAAAATTTTAATTATTGTGAACCATGAAATTGTAAATTTACAAGTAATTAAAAGTAAAAAAAATAAGAATCAAACTTCGAACGTCTAAGAAAACAGTATTTGTTTTTATCTAACGCCTTAGTGTATGCAATTTAGATTTGTAAAGAGGGAGAAAAATACAAGTTGCGTTAGTGAACTTTCAAAATGTAATTTAAATTTTGTTAACTGAAATAAAAAGAAGTCATTATTTCAAAAATATATAAGACAATTACAAAATACAGAAATCTTAAATATCTAATGACAACAGAAACATAAAAGTGAAATTATATTATTACATTTTTAAAATAAAATAAATTTTTTTTCGTTAATTCTTAAAAGTATATGAAAAAACTTTTTACAAATTTACCTAATTATGAAATAATATAAAACATCTGTTTATGTTAAATAAAAAAAAAAATATATAAATTTTTAAAGTTTTATAAAAAAAAAAAATATTTTATTCTTTAACTATAATTAAAAGTTTTTTAATTAAAAATTAAAACAAAAATTATTTTTTATTATATTATTTCGTATTAAAAAAGTGAAAGCTAATTTTTCTAGTACCAAAATTTTCGCTAAGAAAATAATAATAATAATTGCAAAACAACTAAATTTTTAATTTAAAAATGACAGGAGTCATTATCATTATTTTTATAGTAGAATAAATATCTGTCCTACTTTTATCTTTATAATCCTCTCTAATAAATTTTGTTATTTTAATAATGTATATGGTATTTAGGTTTTTTTTCCATTTTTAGTGTTTATATAAATGTTATTTCCTAGGAAGTATATTAAACATTTATGAAAAATTAAATTTAAAAGTATTTTTTTAAATAAAATAAAAGCTCTAATTTTATTTTTTATCATTCTATAATTGTATACTTATTATATGTATTTTTTATAAATTTTATAATGCCTTATTGTTTTTTTCTTGTATTTATTTTTATTTATATAAAACATATTTTAATTTTCAAATTTTAAAAATATAAATTTGTCTTCACTACTTCATTATTTCATAACACCATTTGCTCAATGGTGTAGTGGTTAAGATACCGGCCGACTGGGTTAAAACAACGGTTGTGTCATAGATTTCAAAACCCGACTGGGTCAAGGTTAAATAATAGATGGTCCACAAATTGTATTTTATAGGCTTTTAGAATAGCTACAGCGGTTTAAACAACGGTTTAGTGAAACTTATGATTCCAGAAACTGAAGTTTGGTTAAATATAAATAATAAATGATTTAGTGTACATCCGATGCCATTTATAGGAGTGACAACGAGAAAAAACACTTTATAAGAACATTAAAGTATATTTAATAAATACTTAATGTTTATTTTTAAATACGTAATGTTTCACCTAAAATATTTTTTTTTTTACATCCAAGATTTTATTACAACTAAATAAATTAATATACATTAGATATCTAGTATTTAGTTTAATGGCTTGTAAGGAATGATTCCAAGCAATTCATTCATTTTTGCAATTTACATATTTTATATTTTAGAAATTTATGTTGTCAATTGTAAATTTGCTGGCGAGTTCGGTGGAAGGCAACGCTTAACGTTTCTTGTGTAGTTGTGACTTAATAGATCACTTGCTAATTGATTCGGGGGCTGACTCAATCTTTCCTGATATTTTCAGCTCAGTATTATTGCGTTATTTTAACGGAATGTATATTTAAATCGTTTCGAATGGTACTGTTTCTTACAAACCACGGTGCGTTGGTTATGTCTTTTAAAACTTTGGACTGAAATCGAGTATCTCTATATTTGATATGCTAGCTGTGCCTCACAGCTCTATACCATATGTCCAAATGGGTTTAATTATCATTTTGTATATAGGAGTATTTTATTTTCTAGAATCATCTGCGATTTTCGTCCCATAAATCAGTACATTGTTTTGTACTTAATTCTCAGTAGGTTATTTTTATGGTTTCGTTAACACCTTCACCTAAAATATTGGGGTATTGGCTCGTTAACACCTAAAATATTGCGGCAACATCTTAAATATGTACATAAATTTTACGGATTTCCATCGAATATTCATTCAACTCAAATAAATTAAGCAGATTCTATTCATAAATAAGTAAGTAGAAAATTAAAGCGATTTTATTCATATTTCAGCTAAAATGTTATTTAATTATTAATTTACTTTACGTTTACAGATAATTAAAATTGTATTTGACCTCATAGTGCTCTAAATAGAACGATCATACTGTTTTTTTTTCTTTTTCTGATTTATCTATAAACATACATTATGTATTTTATATCCTAGATTTGAAAGAAAAATATTTTCAATATAGTTTCTACCTAAAATGTCAAATTTCTTTTACTTATTATGTACAATGTCGAAACTAGAATTATTTAAAAATTTATGCTTAAAATTAAAACGTTAAAGAAAAAAAATAATACTCCATCCATTAAAAATACATTAAAAATTTCAAAAAAAATATTTTTACTTTTATTTCTTTTTTTTTTATTTTTATCTTTTGTTTGGTAAAAAAATATCACATTTTAAATACATATGTATGTATTGTACATTCTTATTTATTTAAATACATTTTTCTTTTACTTGTGTTTAAAATTCACACGCAATTTTTACACACGTTAATGATATTTTTATAAGGTTCTAAATAATAAAAAAAAACAACAACAATTATAAAGAAAGGTTAGGAAGCATAACAGAATGGTATTAAGTTAATGGACTTTGTCAACGCTTATCTTATTACAAATGGCAGAGCGTGTATTTTTTATTGCTTTCTCATTTTTTCTTCCATTTTTTTAAAATTTTTTGTTAATTTACTGACCTGACCTACTTTTTATTTATATATACCATATATATCATAAGGTAAGCACACATTTCAAATCATACAAATAATTGACCCAAACACAATGCCTTAGTTTTAGTATGTGAAATTTTTTAGTATGAAAATAAAAAATTGGCTTATTTTTGAATCCTTTTTCTTCCTTTAGAAAGCAAAGAAAACAAGAAAAAAACATTTAATACAAAACAAAAAAAAACTATTAGTTAATAATTTACAGAAAAGAATACATTATCTATATCTCTTTTTAACTTTTTAACCAACATGTACATATATATATTATACTACTTATACATACCATATAATGTTATTCACCTCCGATGAATCAGAGAATGTTTATATATATGCTATTTCTTTTGTTTTTCCATTTTTGGTTTATTTTTTTATTTTTTTTTTGCTTCCTGTATTTTCTTTCAATTAACCCCATTTTGTTTGATGAACAAAAAGCAATATGTTTATTTTTAGGAATATGTTCGTAATATATTTTTTCGTATATGTTCGTAATATATATACATTTTTATTAGCAACACTTTCGAAATTTTTGATTGTTAATTTAAAATGCGTGATATATGACGTCATTGTACGGGAATCGCGTGAATTTCATCACATTATTATTTGTCTTCATTTCCGTTATTTTGAATTAAGAAAGCAAACAAAATAACAATTCATTAATTATGAAAGTATAAATCATAAAAGAAAATGAAAAATAAAATTCCTGATATAAAAAAATAAAATAAGCACATAAAGTGTAAAAAAAAAATGTTATATATTCCGTTATAAGAATAGCCATTTTATATACGTATTATCTAATGTTTGAAACTGACAAAATCATTCAGTAAATTATTGCATATATTAAGGCTATACATTTTATGATTAAAAAATTACGACAGTGTACAATTTAACAAAGTATTAAAGTAAAATTTTTTTCTTATTCAAAATATTCTTTAATATTAAAATGAAAAAGAAAACAAAAAAAAAATTTTTTTAATACACATAAACAGCCACAAAATACGCACATAATAATTTTACAACACCAATTCGCCTCATTTGAAAAGGTCACGTTAGAAAAATATTTTGTAAGTTGTGTATTTTAATTTTTGTTTCTATTTTTTTTGTAATTTTTTAAACTACAGTACATATATATACACAATATTAAAGAGAACAAAAACTCCTTCAGATTTAATATGTTATGGTAGTAACATATCATATTTCATATATGGTTTTTATATTATTTTTGTGTACCATAGCGAATTATTGTTATTTGAAGCTTGCATGTGGTAAAATTTTTAATTTCTGTTTCTTTTCTTTTTTTTTTATTTTATTTTATTTTTTATATTAAATCATACTTTAAAAAAGTTTGCGTTTGGTTAAAATTTGTTTGTTGTAATGATTATTATTATAAAAAGGATTGTTATATATTTGGCCGAGATTTTTATTTAACATTTTCTCTTCATTTTACGATTATTACTATATTTTATTTTTATTACGTCTCTTTGTTTTATTTTTATAGTTTTGCTGTAAATTTTTTTAAATGAGAAAATATTTTGTGTTAAAATTTTTTTATTTCACACAGCAAATTTGAAGTTTTAAAATAGTTTCTTATTAGTTTTAGAGTAGTCACTATTAAAATATGTTTTATTGCATAATTGGAGGCGAAATTATGAGAATTTTATGTAATTGGAAAAAGAGCAAATCAAAAAACTACTCGTACTTTATATATTGTTTTAGTTTAATGCAATGTTGGGATTTTCTATTTTATAACAATTATATTGTATATATTTCTAATAACTTTTTATGAGTTAGTTAATTTATATAACATAACAATATTACACTTTTAATAAGCAATTTTTCTGAGCTTTTTATTTGTTTATAGTTCTCTTCTTGATATATTAGTATTAATTTGAATTCATCAAACAAATGGTGACTGAATCAGGACTAAAATTAAATAAAATGAGGAAGAGTGCAGTATAGTAGACTGTATCAACTCAGAGATACCCGTATGAACGTAATATATCCTGTTTCTATAAAACTTGATCATCTTTTAAAAATTTTCAGATGTTTTAGTACCGACGTATATATACTACCGAACTACCGAGATATATTTCTGTGAATTGTGGAGTTGTATGATAGCCATCTGAATCTATTGCAACAGCACAACCAAATTTTACAGAAGTTATTGCCCTAAAATGACCATCTTTTGTAAGATTTCAGACACTTAGTTTCATATAGTTCCAATAGGTTCAATAAGTCTGAACCGGCTTCTCTAGAACAACCAAATTTTCAAAAAATTGTTGTAACTCGATACCTCTTCACTAAATTTCAGAACCTAGCTTCAATAGACACTAAGTTATTTTCATTTACAAATAGGAGTTGTAGGGCAGCTATCCGAACCTGTCGCACCAGCACAACCAAATTTTACAGATATTGTTGGCCTGTAACTCGACACCATTTTGCAAAATTTCAGATATTAACTTCAATAGATACTGAGTTATTTCTATATAAAGAAAGAAGTTGTTTGGCAGCTACTCGAACCCGGCGGCCAAAAATTCTGGATTTAAATAGCCAAACTAACAATTGCAGAAGTGACGAAAAAAAATGTCAGCCTCTTAGCTCCTTTATTTTTTGAGTCATGGCTTAATCGACTCAGAATTTGATTCTGCGCCGATCCATACCTTCGACAGTATATCTAGCTCGATTCTAGGGATCATTTTTCTTATTCAAATTAGAACTTTTTCAAATCAATTCTCAATTAAATGCTAAAAAAATAAATACATTTAGTTATGTATACAAAATATTTTCCTCATTTTAAATTATTAATTTGAATCTTAATAGTTAGAAAGAATGCAAAGTAAAACCCTGAAATATACGTATTTAAAAATAATGTTTTTTCCAGCTTTTAAGGGCTGTAGTTCTCTAATGAGTTGAATTACATGCTCACTTATTTAGTTCATACATTTTTTTATTACTAATTTTCTAAATAATTCTAAACAGTCTTCCATAAATGTATAATTTAAAATTTACGCATATTTAAGTAATAGAAAGGTAACTTAAAAATAATGATTTTTGATAAGAAATATGTTTTCTAGATTTTTTCGAAAAAGTTTTTTTCTTATAAAAAATTATAACAGTTTAAAGAATTCAATCAACAACAAATTTATTCGTAATTATATTAGCTTAGTTGATTTTTTTGGTAAAAAGATCATTTTCGTATAGTTAAAATCCAAGAAATGATAAAACAACAAGGCAGAATGTAAACCAACGGTTTTTAAAAGCGCACATTTCCAAAAGATAATATAAACTGTTTTGAATAATGACTTTCATCAAAATTTGAAAATTTCATATAAGAAAAAATGTGAAAATAGAACTTTTCTGGAATTTTCAGGCGCTGTAAGTCCGGAACTCGACATAACTAAGGAAAACCTTTAACACACGTAAATGTATATTAACTACTAAAGCTTTAATTTTTATGTTTTACCGAAGAAAAATTTGTACAGGTGCCTAAGTTACAGGTGTTTAGAAATAGCAAATTACAATTTTTGAGCCCTAATAGCTTTTAAACAAGGGGTGGTACATAAAAATAAGTTCTTTCTTATTTCAAAACTTCAAATTGCTATCTAAAAGCGTGCCGGAGTTATGAAAAAAGAAATATCATGCAAAATTTGGTTTTCACGTAAAGGTAAATTCAAATAGTAAATTACAAAATATTCCATAATTTTTATAGTATTTTATAAATGTAAGAAAATTTCCGGTTTTATGGGGTTTTTAGATTGTAAATCTATAATGCAGAGCCTTAGATATATTCATCTGAAAATAGGGCTTTGATTCAATTTTAAGGGCTGTAACTCTGGAACCCTATACAATAAAAAGAAACCATGAACACTCGTGAAAATATATTGCTGGAGCTTCAATTTCTTGTTGAAGAAAAATGTGTACAGGTGTCTGAAAATAGTTATGAAGATAGAAAAATCGTGCGAAATTTGGTTTTCACACAGCGGTAAATTTAAATACTAATTTTCAAAAACTTGTATAATTTTGATATTTGATAAAAATTCGTGTCGAATGGAGTTTTCAGATTGAAAAAATGTTAAGTAGAACGTGAGATATACGCATTTGAAAATAGGGCTTTTTCAAAGTTGGAGGGGCTACAGCTCTGAAATAGATGGGACTACACAAAAAAGTTGTTGTACAACATTAATTTTTTTATGAGACCTACCCATGGTTAAAATTCTATTAAAATTCTATCTTTAACGGTGTAGAAGTTTTGTAAACAGACGGACTGAGTGAAACTAATAGGCACATTTTTTTAAAAGGTTTTTGGAAATGTGCTAAAAAATTTTAACAGACTATCAGATCGAAGAGAGTTAATCATAAACAAATTTTTTTGCTTTATATAATAAATAAAATTAAAATAATAGAAACTATGCTTCAAATTTATTTTATACCCTTATAAATTTATTATAAGCATCCAAAAATATATTAAATTTTTTTTGATTGTTGATACAAAATTACATTCTGATTGTAAGATACAAAATGACCTGTAACTGACACTATTTTGAATGACAGTTTAGATTTTAACTAATTCGTAATAATGTAAATGAAACTGTCAAATTCTTATACTCGTATAAAAAAATGAAATCATATTTGTTTATATTTCTTTGTTTTATTTTGTTTTGTTTTTATATTTTAATCATGAGATAAATTATTTGTTATTATATTCATGTATTCGTTCAAAAAATAATTTAGGTGAAATATTTTACAGAATATTTTTTTTTCATAGATAAAAAGCATGAATAAATTAGCAACCTAAATATATTTTTTATCGTTAATCACACGCCTGTCAATATATGTCACCATAATATAAACCGTTATAATTTACAATAATTCCTTTTTATTTTTCTGTTCATAATAAAATTACAGAAAATTTATTTCAAAATTTAAATTATTATTATGAATATTGAAAAAGAAAAATTAATTATTTATTTATTTATTTATTCATTCATTTTTGATATTTTATTTTTTTTTTGTAAATGGATGGTACAAGTTTTTATTTAAAATAATTGAAAAAGATTCACTTTAAACATTCATGTGTTTTATTTGTTTTTAAATTTTTGATTTATATAATACTCATGTACATATAGTTGTATTTAATTTATTATATATTATATATTATGTTCTAATTGTATTTAATTTATTTTTAATATTTAAAAATTGTTTTTTTCGATAATGTTTGACGAGGGAATGTTTGTGCCAACATGAGAGGGAAAAACTATTTCACCTTTACTTAATTTATAAATCAAAATGAATGAAAAATCTTAGTTTAACAGCATAGAATTTTGTTTATTTATTGGGGTATTAGCCTTTTGTTTGTTTTGTGGAATGCTTAAAGGCTTTATTTTACATTTCAATGAGAAATAAGTCCTTATTTGTGAAAACGTGTTAATTTCTTATCTGAATGTGAAATAAGATTTCGAGGCTTTTTTATTTTTCAATTAAAAGATTTATATAATATGATTAATATCATTATGTATATGTTTTTGCGAGATTTTGATTTAGAAGGGATTTTATAGTTGTTGTCACAATCGGGGTATTCTCTTTATCCAGAGTATTTTTTAATTCGATAAGTATATGCGAGATTCTGAATTAGGAGGAATAGGAATCAAAGTTTAGCTTTCATCCAAAATATTTATAAATATGTATATGCATGATTTTGAATTAGGAGGAATTTTAAAGTTGGATTCAAAATCAGGATATTTTTAGGTATGAAATATATTGAATTAGGAGAAATTTTAGAATTTCTTTCAATAAAAAGCATATAACCCGGATTGTTGCAGCCAACTTAAAAAATTCTAAATTTTTCATTTTTCAATTAACTATTTTTTAAATGGTTGGTATAAAATTGTTTAAAATGGTTGGTATGATTTAGAATTTTTAAAAATTATTTGAAATAAATGGAAAATTTACTATTTAGTTATTTGTCTATTATTAAAACTTCTACACCGTGCAAAGCCAGAAAACTTTAATCACGCATAAATCTCATTAAAAAAAACTATAAAACAGATCTATACTTTCAAAAACGTTCTTTCACTTAATTCTAAAACAAATCTGAAAACCTTAAACCATAGCAATATTTGAAACTTTATAAATAAAAATGAAATTTATCTATATTTCTATTAGTATTTTAATTTACAATAAGGTAAAACTAAAATTTTGCTAAATAAACGTAAGTTCTTGTTTTTCCTCTGTATAACATCTGTACGAGGTGAAAATTTTTGAAATTACTCACATTAGATATATATAACGGCGGGCGGAAATAAGACGTAGAGCAATAAAGCCTAATAGGCCTTATTTCACTTTTAAATGAAAAATAAAGCCTAAATCTAGAAATTTCACGAATAGGCTTTATGTCTTATTCCAAAGTGAAATAAGGCCTAATTATTTCTTTAAAATAATGAAATTAAAGCCTAATTGTAATTTATTATTCCAATAATAACATTTTTAATATTTTTCTTTCATAATTTAATTCCCATATTTCAGCTTATTTAAGTAATAAAATGTTTTCTGTTTTTTTGGCACATTTCACTCTGTAAGTTTGTCAGTCAGTGTTTGTTCATAATGAAAAAGGTTCGACAAGTTAAAAATTAAAAAATTTCGTTTAAATTCAACATTCAAACTTATTTCACTTTTTAATGTACTAATTTTGTCGAACTTAGTTCAGTTATTAGAGTTAGTTAAAAAATCTAGAATGCCTCTTTTTCCGAAATATGAATATACATAAGTATGCAGGACTCTAAAACAGAATGGATTTTATAGTTGGTTACAAAATCAGGATTACAGCTTTTTCTAGAATATTTATAAATAATTTGGAAAAAGCTAATAACTCTGAATTTGAAGCCAACTCTAAAATCTCTCCTGATTAAGGTAACAGGGCTTACCAGAATATAGAAAATTGTTTGAAAGCTTAAATATATTCGGATTTTACAGTCGGCTACAAATTTGTAATTGGAATAATATAATAATAATATAATATTTCTAAAGTGAAATAATGCCTATAGGTTTTAATTCTCTTTGAAATGAGAAATATGACCTACCACGAAATTTTACAAATTAGACCTATTTCTCAACTCAAATGTCAAATGAAATAATTCCCCCCCCCCCCTGTTATATATAACCTGTAAGTGCTTGTACAAATTTTCTAAATCTAAAATGGAAAAATTCAAGTTCAAATATTATAATTTTAGCGTAAATGAGGATTCTTTAAAACAAAGAAACTATGAAAAAAATTCTGCAAAAAACCACAAATTTACAAATACATTGGAATCACACAATTCTTTTCTATACACTAACACTTTAAAAATGTAGTCCTTTAAAAACTTTTAGTTTTATATTATAATGCCTTGTTTTTCTTTTAAATTCACTTAGATATACTTGGACACTTTTTAATTTTCAATTTATGTACGTTCATAAAATTTTTTAAAAATAGATTGTTAAAAACATGATGAATCCTTTGTCTCATTATAGACCATCATCTACAAAAAAAAAAAAAAAATAAATATAGAAAATATTTTTTTCTTTTAAATTTATTTAAAGTCTACAGTTGGTTGATTTTGGTTTTTTCTCATTTTTCATTTTCATCTTTTTAGACGATAATGATGATGATTATAATGATGATGATAACAACGACGACAACGAAGACTCTAATAATGACAATGGCCTTTGTTTGTCTTCTCAACTTCCTTGATACTAAAAGTCGTTTTTCTTCTTTTATTATGTTATTTTTAAAGTATTGTAATATAACGAAAAAAAAAAAAATAATAATATTGGTGCTTATTCATGTCATCATAATACGTCAGAATCACGTAATTCTTGATGTTTAAAAAAAAATATACATATAAATATATATATTAAAGTTAAATAAACAAACATTGTTAACTTAACCATAATCATAATCAACATCATAATCAACATCATCATTTACTTTACCATCAATAAAATGTAAAAGGATCTATTTTCAGATTTTAAGATTTTTTTTTTCTCAGATTTTTTTTTTTGTTTTTTAATTTTTTTATTTTTTGAAGGATATTTATATACATATTATATTATTTATGTTTCAATGTCTAAAATATATATATATATATGTTTATACTTACACACTTATTAGGTCAATGAACCAAGTAAGTGTAGGACGACAATAATAAAATCTATGATCTATAAAATTTTCCCCGAAAACACAGTTATTTTTTTTTTTTGTTTTTATGAAATATTCAAGGGATCGATACAAAATCGATACAATTCAATAAAACTCAATATAAATTCAATTATTTCAAAGTATTTGATAAGGTTTTTGTTTTTTGATTTTTTTATTTGTATTTTTTTTTTGTTTTTGAGAACTATATGGTTATTCAGAAATTATTAGAGACAGAACATAAAATATAAAATTATAATAGATAGTCCTTAATTCACATTGAATAGGACCTTAATTGATAAAATTTAAGAATATTTACGTTTTTTTTTTTTAATGAGAATGTGAAGAAATAAAAATGTTCCTTAGTTATTCATTGTTTTCAAAATTTATGTCATATAAATAATAAAATTTACTGAATGAAATAGAAAAATATTTAATTTCTCAAATGGCAATGAATTAAAAAATGTTTGAAATAATTGTAAATTAGAAAAGAAAAAAATAATTTCAAATAAAAATAATTAATATATTACTTTTAAAATTATTAATCTTTCCTTAGCAATACTTACATATTTATCTTTATTACCTTAAAAGTTTAAAATAAAATTTAATTTTACTTTATGATCATAAATTTAAGGTAAGAATTTAAAAAATTTTCTAAAAAGTTAAAACATGATTATCAATGATATCAGATACGATAAACAAGATTACAAAGGAATAAATTTATTGAATTAATTTTCTTAGGAAATGAAAAAATCAAATAATATGTGTATTGAAACTGATTTGAAATAAATAATTAATATTTAATATTTACTGTCTTTAAATCATATCCTTTTGATAGATTTATTACATATAAAAGTGATTATGAATTAATTATGAACTCAAATTTAATTATTCCTATAGGATTTAATGCACTATTAATTATAATTGCATTTATAAAATTAATTCCCAAGAATATATACTACATTGTATTGTATGGATTTTGAAAATTAATAAGAATACCTAATGATTTCAGTACGCTGAAATAATGCCCCAATAAATAAGGCCGAATCAACATATTGCAATGTATTGCTCTTTCAACATATTGCAATGTCTAATAACAAATTCTTTTAATTTTAATATTGATGATTTTAATTATACCTGATATGGTTATTGGAAAAATATATTTTTTTTTTTCTAAGATAGATGGAAATCTTCTAAAAACACCAAGAATTCCACCTTGGTATAGTGTCAGTATCTTCTTGACTAAACTCACCTTGCCCTTTAAACAATAGAATGGAATGAAATCCCTACCTGCTAACGAAGTATATAGACTAGGAAGTAGGTATAAGAAAGAATATAACAAGGATGCAGAAACATTAAATAGCGAATAGGACTAAAAAGGAACCATGAATCTGCTTCTTATTATTACTAATTTTCTAACAGTGACTATAATAGTCATCAACTGTTAACAAATTGCTGCATGAAGTAGTAATTCAAGACGGAGGATTACTGATCAAGGGTGGAGGATTACTGATCCTAAACTTTTGCTAAACAAATTATTGAGAACCTGAATTTATAACAAATCATAAAATTCCTCCTAATTATTTTTCTCACATACATATTTTAAATATTAAGCATTTAAAATTATTCCTCCTAATTAAAAAAGTTAAAAACTTTCTGGATAAGGAGATATATCCTATTTTTATTTCGATTATTCGATTCGATTATATTTCTTCCATAAAACGGTAATTAGACGAAATTTGAAAAAAATGCGGTTTCGGCTATACCACGCCTCGTCCACACAGAAAGCGGGTAGGCAATTTTTTTAAATGTTTCAAATATATTGTTTTTCAAACAAGTTGTCCATACAGAACATCGATTAGACGGCGATTTTTTTGCGGCAAGCGGGCGATTTTTTACAATCAAAATTGTTCAAATTTTGATGGAGCTGCAAAACTGCGAAAATGTAGAAAAATTTTCATTTTTTAATTCAAATTGACGTGTTTATCGGTTTATATCATTTTTAATTGCAATAAATGATCATATTAACAAATCACATGTTAATTTAAACAATATTAACTACATAATTTGTTTTTATATTATTATACTTATTATATTATACTATACCTTATAAAAATTTTATACAAAAATATAGGTATACAAACCGATATACATGTAAATCGCCAAAACTAGCTCGTCCCATATTAATAGGGTGAACTCCATATCTTCGATTACTTTCAAAAATTAGATTTTTTAGTAAATAAAAATTTCCTTCATAAAATAAAATTTTACGAAAAATCGGCATTTTAATGAATACTGTATCTGAAAGCTAGCGTGAAACTGAAATTTCTGTTGTTAAATAAATTTAAAAAGCTATTCTTGCCGCAGAAAAATCACAAAATTATTTGGCTTTTTCCTAGCAAAAAAATCCCCCGGCCGCTTTCCGCGTGGACGAAGCCTAGAAATAAAATGAGGTCTATTCGGTCTTCTTTCTTGTAACATTATTTCAAGATACCATAATTTCTTATATTTTGAAGATGTCATATATAAATTTAAGATGTCATAGTTAGTAATTTATTTTGAATTTATTTTCTAATAATTCAAAAATATTAACACCAAGCATAAGCTCTTCATTTTTATGTATTTTGCATTTTGTTGAAGGGGATGGAAGTTATTCTAGATAACCCCAAAACATAACCTCTTATTTTTTTTTAATAATTATTTATAATCTTAACATTCTGCCTTTATTAAGTTGAATAAAAGTTTATAATCTTTAACTTTCTATCACTGTCCTTTCTGTGTTGTTTTTAAGAGTTTTTATTTTAAAAAAGTTTTTACCAAATATTATTAACTTTTGTTTTTTAGAATTACTTATTAATTATTGTTTTTTATTTATTTTTACAGCCGACAGCTCATTCTTATTAGCAAATGCTCAAATTGTCGACTTCCCTATTGTCTATTGCAATGAGTCCTTTTGTAAGATTAGTGGTTATAATAGAGCCGAAGTTATGCAGAAATCGTGCAGGTAAGCATATATTTAATATAAAAATTTTAGAATAATTTTTAATATTTCGAAAAATTAAAAAATTTAATTTAAATAATTTCGTTTTCTTAAAAAAAAAATGATTTTTATTGGTTTTAACACGTTCACGGACACTTGAATTTCAGGAACGTTAAAGAGGCATGATTTTACACCCTTGTACAAAATTTCAAATTTTTATCTTTATTAATTTCGAAGATATGCTCGTTAGGCATTGGGAGGCGTGTGTTAGCTACCCGAACAGTCGCTCCAATTCAACTCAAATTTCAGAGACATTACAGAACACTCTTGTACTTTCCGCTCGTTTGTCTTTCCGCCAGTTCGGAAGCGTCGAAAATCAAACACATGGTCCAAATCATTTCAAATATCAGTTTTCAATTTTAAAGAAAAAGAAACATAATAGAACACCCTTGTATCAAAAATTAAGGTTATATCTTTATTGGTTATTGGTTGGAGATATGTTCATCTACTCTGGGGCTCGTTTGTAAGCTTCTAGAATTCGAACCCATGGTGCAAATCCTCTCAAATTTCAGAGACATAAAGAAAACGTGAAAGAACACCATTGTACGAAATTTGAAGCTTCTATTAACTTTGTTGGTTTTAGAGGTATGCTTGTTTGCTCCAGAATCATTCGGAAGGTTCCAGAATCCGAACCCATGGATCGATTTTGTCCAGGTATGCTCGTTTGTCTTTCAGCCAGTTCGGAAGCGTTCAAAATCATGGTCCAAATCATTTCAAATATCAGTTTTCAATTTTAAAGATTGAAATCCCACTTTCCTTTCGTAATTAGTAACCTACTATATAAATTTTATTAAGATAGCTTTATTAGTTTTTGAGTTATCG
The DNA here is from genome assembly GCA_947095535.1 of Poecilobothrus nobilitatus. Classification (NCBI taxonomy): domain Eukaryota; kingdom Metazoa; phylum Arthropoda; class Insecta; order Diptera; family Dolichopodidae; genus Poecilobothrus; species Poecilobothrus nobilitatus. The sequence goes on along the minus strand of OX352773.1, from coordinate 87,665,761 downwards.
TGCGAACGGACGAACGGATATCGTTAAATCGACTCAGGAGGTGATCCTGATTAAGAATACACATACATGTCCATATCTAACCCGCTTCCTTTTGGTGGTTACAAACACCATACCAAAGTTAATATATTCTATACTTTAGATGTAAGGTATAATGACCGCTATATAGTTAGAAATCTCATTTTCATTATCTGTTTAATTTCTGCGAAAAATGTTTGTATATACTCCTAATTTTTTTCGTAAGAATTTTCTTTAAAATAAAAGTAAAAATTTTTACTTTGTTTCCCTACGTAAAATAGCCAACCAGTTCAAAAACTGAGAAACTGAAATAACCCTGCTTTGGAAATTCTAATATTTTTTTGTGGACATATTATCTATTTACTTAAAGATTTGAAACCTGTTACCATACCTATTACCATAATAAACCTATTTTCTACTAAGCTTTAAGATTTACTATAATATTGCAGTAAAATAAATAAACTGTAAAACCATCTCTTAATTCTGGAAATAAAATAAAGATGTAGATGTACACCTTACCTTGGCAGCTTGAAATGAATATTAAAATGAAAAGTAAACGTTTGTGTCGTTAATATATTTATATGCATTTTAAACTTACTTCTATAGACAGAAATATGTTTGTTACATACGTAGAAATTCAGTCATCTATACATATGTAACAAATAACTGCTATATTAATAATCAATTGAAAATTTAAGGAAAAAGCCAGATGATGCAACAAATTTTCTAAATGAATTATAATATTATTTAATTACTTTAATAGTCTTTTTAACGCAGAAAATTAAAGTTTTCATATTTGATATAAATAAAATAATTTAGAGGCCGAGGGAGTGTGGGTTGGAATCTCACACACGTCGTAAGAGTTACTCCCCCTTGCGACATTTGCAGCCACGCCTGAACAGCAAAGGCTGTGTAATTTCCTGTCCACATTTATGTGGCAGGGATATGCATTAAAAAAAAAAAAAAAATAGTTCTTGTATAAGATAAAAGATGGCGCACAAAAAAAAAAATTTGTTTTGTGTTTCTTAGTTTTGTACAATAGCTAGGACCAAGTAATTAACGGCTTAGTAAAACTAATAGTTCCAAAAACTTAAGTTTTGCGAAATATGAATAATAAATGGCTTAGAGTATGCTCTGTGCTTCTAATAGAAGTAGAAAGAAGAAACAAAACAGTTTCAAAATTAAAAAGAGGAGCGTGTCATACGCCTATATTTCCTTTGCCTGAAGTATCATTTGGCTGTATTTCTTACAATTTTCCTGTATTATCATTTGCCTGTATTTCATTTGCCTGCATTTTCACTTACCTATATTTTATTTGACTGCACATATTTCAACAATAAGTATTTAAAATAGTATCTAAAAAAGATAATTTGGAGAAATTTTAGAGTTGGATTCGAAATCAGCGCAAATCAGAGCCTTTTACAGAATATTTATATACTTAATATATTTTTGTATAATATGAAATACACGCTTGTGATAGTAATCCATTAAAAAGCTAAAATCAAATTATCAAATTTGTATAGTAAAAAATAATAAAAATCTCTAGTAAAATCTATTGAAATGGCCCATATTCGAAAGGACAAGAGAAGGGAGTTAAAACATTTTCTTATGAAATTAATTTTTATTAAATAAATAAATAACTAAGTAAGATCTAATGTCATGCCACCCAGTTTTCTAGCAAGAAAAGAGAAAAAATCTACATAAAGATTCGTTTCGAAGTCTAGAATTTTTTTCAAAATTTCAGTTAGCACTCACTTGATCTTTTTTCAAATGTACTCAAATTTAGTTTTGATTTCTCAATAAAAAAAAAAAAAAATAACAGATTTTCTGAGCCATATTTTATTATATTTTATTAACTATATTATATGGGTTTATATGAAATATAAGATATCTGCAAAATTTTATAAACAGTTAAACAAAAAAGCAAAAACAAAAATCAACAAGTCACTCTAGTTTTCTTCTATTCTATTTTTAAATTTAATGCAAATCCTGATGCCTGTTATTGTTTTGTGGTGTTTTTTATTTCAATAACAGAAAAACAAAAAATATATATTTAATAGAATTTCTTTTCAGTAGATTCAAAAAGGAAAAACGAACTTTTGAAAACAATTGTTGTTTAATCGATAACGGTTGTTATTTTTTGCTTTTTTTTTGTCATTATTTTATATTCAGCAAAAAAACTTTCTCTTTCTCTTCAAAATGTTTTTGTTTTTTTTTTTTTCACTTTTTTTATGATTTTTAATATTAAAGTGCACAAAAATACAAAACAAAAGTAAGCAGGAAAGGATAAAATAAAATAATGTAATGATGTTTCTAAACATTAAAAAAAAAAGTATTTTCATTTTTTAATAACTTTTATATTAAACTTTTATTAATATGATGCAGTATTCTAGTTTATTATTATCCTCTTTGTTTTGTATATGGTAACGTAAAATGGTAAGGTAAATCAGTCAATGATTGGCACTCATCAGTCAATTAAAACTAATTTAGAAACATCAAGTTATATGTAGCCTATAGACAAAAACTACAATTGACCTATGTTTTGTTGTGAAGTCTGATTACCTGACCATAGATACTTTAAGTATATTATGAAAACAGACTGTTTTAAAAGTTGAAAATCTTTTGACTATCAGTCATGATTGTAATAAAATAAACAAGTAACTTTTTTTTTAGAGATTTATATTTAAGTATAGCTATCTAAAGAGATTTTAATTTATATAGGTAGATCAAGATTTAGTCAGCTAGACTGATAAAAACATTTATGATGTTATTATACTGGTACAAACAATAATTGTATGTCTCTTTTCTATTTTAGCAACTACTTTCCACTTTTCCTTGTTGCGTACCTTCTTTGAAAGTATTTTAAATTTGTTTGTGAAAGTGATAGTTTAAGTCTAAGGCCATACTACAAGCTTTAAATGCTAGAACGATTAGTGTGGTCATAGTTTTAAAATTGCATTAAATTATGTTCTAGCACGAGTTATAAATATAAATTTAAAAACTCGTGTTTCTTTCTTTGAGTTTTTAAAGCAATAATCTAATGTGTTTGTTTTGTCGTAATATAAATAACGATTAATGTACGAAACAGTTGTGTTGCAAAATAAAAAAAATGAGTTTAAATGATTGTATCGTATTGGAATGCTATTTTGATTTCATATCCCAAAGAGGTTTTGTTTTTTAAATTTCTATTATTATTTATATAGCTATAGCACATTATAAGTATGGCAACAGCCTAACACGAATAAAATTTTTGTATTTCTTTAATTACAAAGAATTTAATATTAAAATTTTAACAAACTTTATACTATAATATGTAAGAGAAACGATGTGACAAATATAAAGGTGTCAATAATTAATTGTTATACCTTAAATTTTATAAAACATATCAGGATATATATTTTATGGTTAATTTTTTTTATTTTTTAAATAAAATACTAAAAATGCTATTTTCTTACTGACAAGTACGACAGTAAAGATGACGACGATAACTATAACTATGACTATTACTACATCTGTTTATTATTAATCCTTTTACATATACATATATTTTTTTTATAGTGTCCTTTTCTTTTTATTCTTCTGTTGTTAAGTAATATTATTTTGTTTAGTTTTTATGTGATTTCATTTCACAACAAAAAAAAAAAGAGAAAAAAAGGTAAAGAAAAAGAAAATTAAATGGTATGGAAGACAAGAAGTAACAAAATCGAACAAAAACATCATTATAACAAATATTCAGATCACGTTGTTGAACTTTAGTCTATATATTATCTTGTTTGTACATTATATGCGTTACCCGTATACTACATTTAAAGAATGATATAAGGTGTATCTCATAAATAATTATACATATATGCATACATATGTATGTTCATATTTTGGTTTATATATGCATTAATATGCATATATGCCCATCAGTGTATATTTTTTATTCATGCAGATGAACCTATTTACATATGAAACTATGTACTAACATTAAAAAAAAAATTTAACTAAAATACAGTAATGGTCATAAAATTTTTGTTTCGTTTTACTGTTATTTTCTGTTTGCTTTTAATAAATTTTTTTTTTTAATTATTTAAATTAAATTGATAAGTTAAATATCAAATCTGAGTACAATTTCTTTTAATATAATTTCTTATGACCAAAGTTTTTTCTTTTGTTCAGAACGTTTTGTTCAAATAATCTAAAATAAAAGTTGGTAAGAGAATTTTTTAGATTATAGGATAGGAGTTCAATAACAATCAGTAAATTTGGTCTATTTACCAGTAACCATAGTTTTCTCGGTGCCTTTTGTACCAAATGTTTACTATTTCATATCTTTTTAAAAAAGCCATATCTACAAAATAAGAATTTTAATAGATTTATCACAAAAATTAGATATAATTGTTTACTCTAGAACAAGACGCCCTAAACAAATATCTAAAAAAGAATCAAATTGTAGAAAATATTGAAAGTCTTGTTTTCTTCAAAGCAACTTATTCCGTAATAAATATGTAATCGAAAAAACAATAAGTGGGACCTCTATGGTCTAGTGAGTAAGAGCGTATGACATACATTGTAATTACCGAGGAAGTGTGGGTTCGAATTCCAAACACGTCCTAAGAATAATTCCTCCTTACGACATTTACAGCCACGCCTGAAAACGAAAAGCTGTGTAATTTGCCTGTTATAATTATGGGCCAGCGGAAACCTTAAAAAAAAATAAGTTAAGTATTATATTTTTTAAATACCTGAGCAGATTGTAGTGATAGTAGTAAGTACATATTTTACCTACTAAATAAACAAAATTGACATTTTAAAATAAAGTAATATCGAGACAATTTTCAATATAAAGACAATTTTTTTTTTTTTATTTAGATGAATTAATTTAACATTAGTATATCGATATCCTTGTTAGCTCCATTTAATTTAGAATATCAAAATTTTAATTAAAAATCATTAATAACTGATTATAAGAATTAAATTAACATTTTTTTTTCCGTAATTAAATTATATTTGATTTTTTTTTTCCATTACTGTACCACGACTAAAAATAGATTCTATTATAAAAATAAAAGGAAAACTTTATATTTGTATAAAAAAAATTATTTTCTAAAATTTAACTTTTATAGAATTTTTAAGTACATAAATTTCACGTTTATAATTTTTAAGCATAGATATACATGCTTTTGTGGATACATTAATGTATCATAAATGAGAATATGAGGATCTTCATAAATGTCTCCTAGTAGATTTTCAAAAAAAAAAAGTATTTAATAACTATATAAAAACCCATTACATGTTTATGCCCGAACGCAAATCTTATATATATACATCTATTATTAAAAAAGAAAAAAAATAAATTGAAAACAACTCAAGATCGAGAGCTGTTTTAATCGTTTAAATAATTTTATTTATCAAAAGTAAAGTGCAAAATTCAACCTCAACTTTGACAGTCTTACGATTCTATATTATGTCGGTTTGTATTATAAAGGGTACCAATTGTACATGATTTTTAATATTTTTGGCTGAAACCTGAAAGTTTTGGAATAATTCTTACATATATTTCTAAATAGCTCTTAATTTATATTTTTTCTATTGTCTGAAAAACAATTCCTGCACCTTATAAAAACTTAGTCTATTCGTGACTTTCTGTTAATGCTTTGTTTTTTAATATTCCTGTATAACCGTTGATCATTCTTCACTTAATCAGTAGTGAAATTTTCAGAACATCTAAATGTTTTTTATCTACTTGTACCAATTTATAAAATTTATTTTATTTAATTCTACAATTATCCCAGCATAAAAGTTTTTAAATGTTTTGACAAAATAAAAAAATCACAGCACTCATTCTGCCTTTATATTTTTCTATATAATAAAATATTAATTTATTTTAATTATTTACAAAACGTAATTCTTTGGAACTAAAAAAAATATATTTTACTTATATTTATATCTATAAAAAAATATCTTTAAATTATGTTTTTGTTTACCTTCACATATAGAGCAAAAATATTTTCATACTAAAAAAAACAAGACAATATGTAAAACGAAAGGTTTTTAAAGGCGCACATTTTCCAATAGTCAGTAAAAATATTTTGGAATTGTAGAGACTTACTTGGATCCAATCCAATTTTTAATTTTTTTTAGATTTTTATATATAAGAAAAAAATTGTAAAAAATAAACAAAAATTTTCTTCAATTTTAAGGAAACCTTATATAATTAAGAAAAGCTGCTAACACATGAAAAAAATCAATGTTCGGCCTTTAATTTTTTGCGTTTTACTACGAACAAAAATTTGTACATTTACCTTAGTTGCAGTTACCTAAAAATATCAAATTTTAAATTTATCACTTGAAATAGCTGTTAAACAGCAGGAGCTACAATGTATTTTCTGAGGTAGGTAATTAGTGAAAAAACAAACTTAATCTTTCTTCTCAGAAAATTAAGTAGATATAAATGAAACAACATTTTGCTGAAATATTTTGTTTTTATATAACGATAAATTTAAACATTAAATTACAAAAATATTTTGATATTGATTTATAAATCTAAAAAACTGTCTTATCGTTAAATGTTTTGAGATTGACAAAATCTTAAATAGAACCTAGATTATAGAATATACGCATTCGAAAAATATAACTTTTTCAGGCTTTGGAGAGCTATAGCTCCGTAATGATTGGAACTATAATTATAAAAAACATAATTTTCTTTAAGGGACCTATTTTCATGATTAAAATTTCTTTATTTTATCTGAAACGGTATAAAAGTTTTATGAAGAAACGAACGGACGGACGGACGAACAGGATGAAACTAATAAAGGCACATTTTTCAAAAAAAATTCAAAAATGTTCTAAAAAGAAGAATAATAGGAATACAAAACTTTTATATACGAGTATATAATAATATATTATCATTTATTTTGTATAATGTATATATGTATATGCAAATATAATTTAATGAGTATAAATTCCTGTTCAATTATTTTTATTTACTTTCATATGTACACTTTTTAACGATTTTTACTAAAAAATCAAAATATATAAAAAAAAAAAATTAAAATATTTTATTTTTAATAATTAGATGTTGTTATGGATATGTTTATAAAAACTTTCTTCCTACATTTTAATATTTTGCTGTCTGTTCATTGTTATGATTCTATAAAATTACATATACCATAATATTATTTTACGATTTAATACTAAAAGTATTTAAAGTTAAAATTAATCGTTAACTTATCTTAAATCCCAATAAATATAATTACTATGGATGGCATTATTTTTGAATATAGTTTTTGAAGGAAAATTTTTTTTGTTAACTTCTAAAATTGCAAATCATTTTAAACGGTTCTTTCAATATTCACTATGATTAACAAAAGGAAAATTGTGGTTTGTAAAGAAAATTTACTAGATCTAGCGATTATCGTAGGACAAATCAAATTGTGTAGATTCTGATAACTGAATAACTTAAATTAAAATTTTTCCAATACGATTAAGCTTCTAGCATGATAACCGTTCTGCAAATTAAAAGTGAATAGAAAAAACCATATATTGTAGGGGTTGATTAACAACTATTATCATCATCCATATCGTCCAAAACTCGACTACCTCCATTGAAACCTCACATTTCGACTACCTCCATTCAAACCTCCATTCAAACCTCACATAAGCTTTGTGCAAGGAATACAAAAGTCAAAATTCAATTCAGTTGCGACTATTTAAAAAAGAAACTTGGAAGAATATTACTAGGCTAACTAAAACACAAAATTTTAATTATTATGGTGCATCTTTTATAAATTCATAATTTCATACTTTTTTGGTATAAGTTTTTACAGTCAAAATTAAATATCACATAATTGTGAATGATTCATTTCAATGATTAAAATGATTGATGACCTTTCTATGATTTTCTAAATACAACAAAATGAAAATTTTGAAAATTTATATAAAAAAAAATTTAATTTTTAGATCTTTTGTTTTATTTTATCCAATTTATTATTTTTCAATCTAGAAATTGAACTATGCCATCATCATATCATGAAATTTTAATGATTGATTTCTAAAAATAATTGAAAAATCAAAAAACATTGTTATACACATCAATATTTACTTAACTTATCTATCTAATCTATATAGTCATAATTTTTATTTTAATTAATTAATTCAATAAATGTAAATAAAATGTAGAAAAATTATTGGATTATGAAAATTAGCAATTTTTATTTATTTTATAAATTCATCAATCATTATTATAAAGTTTGTTTTTCCGCGAATTCAACCATTTTTTTTATTTTTTTTGTTTTTTTGTTATTTAATTACTTAAACAAAGAGATATTAGCATTCGATTTAGCATGGATGTTATGAGTAAGATAAAGGTAATTGAAAAGAATACAATTTGATTGTCAAATGAAAAAGGGGAATTTATAAAAACTGTATTTTGCACTTAAGAAGAATACAAATTTTACTTGATAGGTAAACAAGGTTTGAAAGGTAACAAAAGAAGGAAGAATGCAAAACTAAAGGTTTTTAATGGCACGCATTTTTCAAAAAAACAATAAAAGCAATTTAAAACCAAGAGGAATGCAGTAGAACAGACTGTGTCAACTCTGGGAGACTCATATAAACGTACCTAATATGTGCTGTTTGCATATAAACATAAAACTTTTACAAAATTAAGTTTTAGTACAAACGTTAAGTACCGAAATATATTTATGTAAATTTTGGAGTTGTATGACGTCTACCCGAACCTGTTGCACCAACACAACCAAATTTTAGAGATTTTGTTGGCATGCAATTTGACACCTTTAAAATTACGGATACCTAGCTTCAATAGACACTACTTATTTCCGTATGAAAAAAAGAGGTTGTATGGCAGCTACTGGCCGAATATGCTGAATTTAAATGGCGAAACAAATAATTTTGCAAAAGTGAGGAAAAAAAATGTCAGGCTCCTAATTCCTTTATTTTTTGAGCTATCGTGCGGATGGATATGCGTGCTTAACGACGCAGAATTCGATTGTGAGCCGATCCATACACTTGAGTCTATATCTAGCTCAACTTCATTAAAGCGTCACAAATGTAAATGCATAATTATTAGTTGTACCAAGATTTAAAATTTTTTTACTATTATATATATAAAAAAAAATTTTGAAAAATCACAAAAGATAGTTTCTTAAATTTTAAAAAACACCCTATATAATTAAGAAAAGCTGTTAACAGATGAAAAAATGTAATGTCCCAGCTTTAATTTAATAAATAAATAGTTGTTCTATAATATTAAATTTTTAAAAAAATCTATCTATCCATGGTTAATATATCACTGTTCTATCTTAAACGACGTAGGCGTTTTGTAAACAGAACGAACGGAAAAGGAAGGATTGAATAGTGTTACAATTTAGTTAGTTTCAAATAAAATGAGCTTCGCTTAAAAGATGATTAGTTAATTTAAATCGGTAGTAAGGTAGTTGCAACACGTCAAAATAATGAATTTATAATTATTTAGATATATTATTTAGGTAAGTAAGTCTTAGCGTGTCATAAATAGATCAAGATCGTGCTTTTATTGAATTTGTAACATGTAAAGGTTTTTAAACAATATTTTAAAAATTTCTATTCTTATTTTAAACTTACTTACATTCACTTAATATATATATATAGATATATATACACTTTTTAAATTAAATTTTTTTTTTAACATGGAGTTCTAATACCCCTTTAGTATTTACACTTTACTTTATATAATAATTTTTTTATGACTTTATATTATAAGTAATAAATAACTAATAATAATATATATATGTATACAATATAATAGTTCAATAAGGGACAACATACTGATTTCATTGTCATTTATATTAAAATAACAGCGGTAACAGTAATAACCATTTCAACAATTATTACATTTTTATCTTTACATTTTAATAGTTACAGATGATTTCAATTGCTTTTCTATAATGTGAAAAGAATTTTCCTTATTATAAAAATTATTTGATTTTTTTTTTTTTATTATCTACGAAAAAAGCTGAAAATTCAATCAGCTCTTTCCTTTCTGTTTTTTTTTTTAGAGTTGATTTGAATCCCATCATTTAACGTAGTAGTAGTTCTGTATTTTTGATTTTTTTTTTTTTTTTGCATTACGCAAATAACACAACAAAGTTTAATCTGAAAGTGGCAAAAATTGAAAATCAATAAAAATTTCGAATTATTTTAAAAGGGAGAAACAATATAGTATTCTTTATATAGAGCAATGTGGTAAAATGTAGAGTATGAAAGAAATACGTAGTAGATATACATTTGTGTTCAAAATAATAAAACTACTATTTCATTTTCATAAATGAAGAACACATGTTTTCACACTTCATTCTTTAGCATTTTTAATTTTTGATTAAAAATCCTTTTCCGAAAGACTGTTAATATTTTGGAATAACAGTAAATATTTTTTGGAAATTGAAATTCAAAAATTTTAAATCTATATCTTATTTTATTAAAAAGAAGTTTTAGAAATGAGTTTTCCTTTAATGGGATTAACAAAACGGTAGTAATTGTTTTGATAATAGCAAAAAATTGGCATTACAATTTTTTATTAAAAAGTAAGAGAAACAATATCTAACTTAAATAAAGAATTCACATGTGGTTAAGAAGAATTTAAATCAGATTAATTCAAAAAGAATCAAAGATTTGTATCCTATTTTAGCTTAATCTAAGAAAAAGTTTCAGTTTTGGTGCCTAATTTTGAATTACTAAATATTTAAAAATATAAATGTAATGTATCATATAAGTTATATGATAATTTTTTTTTTGTTTTAATACACATGTAATTAGATTCATTTTTTTAGATTTTCATTGTAAATTTTTTTGTAAAAAAAAACAATGCTATGTCTGTTAATTTTAATAAAATCTAACCTAACTTAATTTAACTATACTTACTTATACTTACTTAATTTATTTCAACCTATACTATTTTATTAATTTACAAAGATGTTTTAGTATATTTTTTATGATGTACCTAACCAGCAATAAGACTGTTTTTTAGAAGTATCCTTAAAAGGAATGCTTATGTCATATTTTAAGAATTATCCGTTTATGTTATATGGATTGTATTCAATGATTTTGCATGTAGCCCGTCTACTATTGTGATATAGTAAAGGGACATGATTTTGGTTTAAAATATAAATATTATATCTAAAAAAAGAAACAAAGTGCTCAGGCTCTTTCATTTTACCATAAAACTGTCAAAGAAAAATATGGAAAATATGCCTACTTTTAGGCGAATTTTCATGAAGTATCAAATATTAATTCATATTAAAAAAGGTTTTATGTGTGATACTTACTGTGTATTATTTAAAAAATTAAAATTTTTCATTGCCATTTCTATTACAATCATCTCTTCATTTCTTGTTCTTCCTGAATTCCAAAATAAAAAGAAATGTATTCAAAAAATATAAAAGGATTTTTATTACATTTTTTCACTATATATGAATAATAATTTTCGAAAAAAAAAATATAAACTTTTTATTATATAATATGTTTATATTATTAAAGAATATATCCATATACATGTATATACATTATAATATTCCAATTTTTTTTTTTTACATATATGTAATGTCAAATAAAATTTTATCACTTATTTTGCTTTTTTATCTGTTGGTTTTTTTTGATTTTATTTTGTTCGCATGAAAAAGATTTCTTAAAAATAAAAGGATGTGAATTTTAGTTGGTACTACACCACAGTAAATAGTTATATCCTGCTGCTATTATTATTATAACTACTATTAATACAAGAATTTCCAATACTCAATGGTTACGAAAGTTACTTTGTCTATATAAGAAGCAAGAACACATATTTATCCCGATTTAGCTACCCTGTGTGTTGTAATTTCAATAAATGTTCTTTTGTTAATACGAAACTTTTTTTATTCAGTAGGGGTTGAATATATTTTAGTAGGGGCGGAATTCTTTTATAGCTTTATAGTTTTTTTTTTTTTTGATAACGTTTTTTTTTTCTATAATATTACCACATATGCACAGCACTTCAATAAAATTATAAAAACAAAACAAAGCAAAATCATAATATAAAACTGAATTGATAATTTGAGAGGACTAAGGATAATAAAAATATTTTCTAATATTATAATTGAAGCAACCGGCAAAAAAAAAAAACAAGAAACTACTTACGATTAGAGTACTCTTCAGTTTTTCACTTGATTTCTTAGTAAATACTTATATTTATGTATGTTTGTAAATGTATAAAAGAGTGTTTTAAAGTATACTTATGATTTAAGTATAAATTATTATAAATTATAAATTTCAGAACATAGATAAGATAAAAATCATATATTTTAAGATTCTTTATTTTTTTTTTTTCGTTACTTTTAAAATTAACAAAAAGTGTCAACACTTTAAATTAATATCAAGAAAAATAGGAAGAGCAATCAACGCATTTATAAATTGCTTTTAAAATATAATTGGATGAATTTTCTTAACTAGGATAAAGCTTTCAGATATCTTCATTAATACATTTTTTAGTATACCATTCTTTTATATCAACTTTTTAAAGTTAGTTATTAAAAAAAATTGAGTTCGCGAAATTTTTAACCGTTAAAAATAGAAAAAAATTATTCTTCTAAGGAACGATTCAATAAATATTTAAACAATTTTATTTTTCTAACACCGGTGGTAAACATTTTTTAACACCATTTAACCTGTGAAGCAATATAATTTTCAATTAATTGCGCTATGTCCATTATAAGACGTCTGAAACTATTCTACTAGATTAAAAAATGGATTATTAATAATAGAATGCGCTTAAACTATTCTCATCTGATGGTAGATAAATGATTTGCATCAATTAACTTTATACACCTAAAAATATCCTTTATTAGACCTTAAAATATAATTTAGAAAAAAAAACTATACAATAACCACCAGAGTTCAGTTCTTCTTTTTAGTTTTTATAAAATTAATGTGGTTAAGATTTTATAAAATTCAAGTATTTTATTTGGCTCTCAAAATTCTTTCATATCTTTATCAATAACCAAACAACATATCAGTTCTCTTAAATTAAATTAAATTATATTAAACAAAACAAAAAACTGGTTTGCTATAACTAAAAAAGAATTCCGATTATAAAACAGTTTAAAGATTTCGAAAATTCAACAAGAATCAAAAATATGTTGAACTAAAAATTTTGATCCCAAAAAAGGAGAACAAATATTTAATAATATCAGTGGCATTCTATTTTTTTTTTTTGGTAAGTTTTGAAAAAAATTTGAATAAAATATGATTTTTATATTATTTCTGTCTATCAGTCGATTTTGCTTTCGGTTTGATCAGAAGCAATTGACTGTTATATTAAGTTAAAGACTACATATAAACTATATAGAAAGAATCTTGATTTAAACATTTAATTTTGTTGTTGTTTAATCTTGTTAAACAATTAACTTGAACATAATGAAAAACCGCTTAGTGCTGTAGGAAAAAGTGCTATAACTCAAGTATTACTGACAGAAAATTTCTTAATATGTATAAAAAACTTATTATATCTGTTTGCTATTATTGATATTTAAACTTATTGTTATGTTTTTTTTGTCTTTGGGTAAGGATGGTGAAAATCGTCGAAAAATACTGTACGCAACACAAGTATGTGAGATTTTAACTCACTAAACACAACAAGCCCGTCTCAAAATATTAAAACTAGTCTGAATGACTAGCCATTGCAGATTTTCGTGAAGGTAATCTGCGCTTATTGCTAAATATAGTGGCCTAGTTATTTTAAGCCTTCTATTGTCATTTTCGAAATATAGGATTTTTAAAGCTTCTATAGCGGATCTTATGTTTCAGGACATATATTTTTATTTCTTCGCTTACAGTAGCTATTTCTAGATCTCTATATGTAAATCATAATTTCATACGTACCAACACTAACCATGTTATGTAAAATTTTATTTTGAAAAATTTGGTTGCTCTGAATACTTGTTTGTTTGGCACAACTCCAAATAGGCTTAATTATTTGGTTATATAACAAAATTTTATATTCTATTGGCAATCTAGAATTTCCAACTAAGAGCTAATACAATTATCTATATTTTAATTCGACTTTATATTGTTATGTTAAACAGTAAAAATTATTGAAAATGTTAAATCCCATTTCCCCTATAAAACTTAAAATCTTGATAAAATCTTGAATCTGCAAATCAACAATTTCTGGTTTCTGGATAATATCTATAAAAAGGCATAGGATAAATTTGTGTATGATGGATTAAAATAAAAGTGTCTTATAATATATACAATTTTTTACATAGAAATTATAAATTTTAATGCAATTATCATACTGTTTTTAAAATGTGTACATTTGAAATTCTTTTACTCTTACATATTGTTTTATTTTTAATATATAAAAGTGTAAAATATTACAATATGCACATTTGGCACAATTGAAATGAAACGATACTAAAAAGTTCTATGATATTTTCATTCAAAGAACAAAATGTTAATGTAAATCAAACATCAGCTAAATATTGAAACAAACAATAAAGTCATAATGGATTCTAATTCGCAATACATTTATATATATATATATAATGTATATATATATATATATATATATATATTTATGAAAGTTATAATATGTAAATATATTATTCTGTTTGGTATTTAATGTCAAAAAATATAGGATTTATCACTTTATTCATAGGAAATATAACAAATTATTCTCTTGTGTTGTATGAAATTTCATTTTGTTCTAGTTGAGTTTATATTTTCTTTTTTTTTTTTTTGTTGTTTGTTCAATATTTAATCAAAATTTTATTATTATCATCACCTACCGTTGTTTGGTAATATTAACTGAATATTATATTTTCACAGATCAGAGAAAAGAATTTTTTTTTTTTTTAACATGTGAAATACACTGTACAATATACATTGAATGAAATTTTTGGAACTGAATATATGATAAGCAAAAAAAAAAAACAGAAGAAACTGAACAAAAGTCATGTGTCATGTTTTAAGTCTTTTAACACCACATTTTGTTTTTTTTAACGTTTTTCTCTGGATTAAATTTTACATTTCCTTTATTGGAATGTTTGATGTATTTTCTGCTTTTTCTGTTTTTATATCTTTTCCTTCCTTCAGTTTTTCTTTTTTCTTCATATACTTTTTGACATTATATGGCACAGTCTTACCGTAACAAAAAAAAAACAAGGTAGAATGTAAATCACCATTTTTAAAAACGCACATTTCCAATAGAATGTTTAGAATTATGACTCTGGCACCAAAATTTGAAAATTTAATCGAATAAGAAAAAATTTAAAAATAGGACCTTTTTGCAATTTTAAGTAGCTGTAAGTCCGGAACCCTATATAACTAAGAAAAACCGTTAATACACGTAAAAATATATTGCTGAAGCTTTAAGTTTTATATCTTGCCGAAGCAAAATTTGTACAGGTGCCTAAATTACAGCTGTTTAAAAATAGCAAATTTTCAATTTTTGAGCCCTAATAACTATCATAAACAGAAAAAAATTTCTGAGGAAACTGACACTAATTTTAAAAGTTCTTTCCTACTTCAAACTTTCAAGTTCCTATCTAAAAGCGTGCCGGCGTTATGAACGTAGAAAAATAATGCAAAATTTTGTTTTCATATAACGGTATAAATTTAAATACTAAATTTAAAATAATTGTATAATTTTGAAAGGCAAAGGCAAAAAAAAATCCTGTCAAATGGCGTCTTCAGATTGAAAAAATGTAAAGCAGAACATGAGATAAACCCACAGACGGACGATCAGAGTGAAACTAATAGGCACATTTTTTCAAATTATTTTTAGAAATGTCCTAAAAAGACTTTTAATTTATATGAATCTGGATTGTTCTCTTTTTTTTTTGGTACCATTTTTTTCTAAAAAGTTTCAGCTACAATTCCGAATACCAATCTACCTATTTCTTTAATTGATGTTATTATTATATTTTCACTTTCTACGATAACTTTCATTTAAAGTTTGATTTTGACTCCTTGTATAAAATACATACTCAAAGTATTTTAATTACATAATATATTTTTTATGTGAGGTCAACAACCAGATTTGTTGAATATTTATTTATAAAATTTTTCTAAAGAATACTATATTTGCGATCCCTTTTTTCCAGATAACAAATTAGTACTTCTCTGATGAAAAATATGTACCTGATTATCGATGGTATCTGATCTCTTCAACAAAAAAAATTGAATACCGAGTATGAAGTCTTCTAAGAGTTTTCTTCTGAGAAGAATTAAGCACTAAAACTTTCTTGTTCTTTGTTTTTCTTCGTCTTTATTTCATGCCAATTCCAGCCCTCTATCTCTAATTATATTTGATTCTTCATTTCAATTTTATATTTAACTTAGGTTTTTGGAAATATTCGATAATTTTCCAAATTATTTGTCATTAATAATTTATTTTCTTTCAATAAATAAAATTCCAGGAATTTAACGTTGATATTCATGATTTTGTATAACTTAAAATTGAATACCATTTAATTTGATCGGCTCAACTTGTTTTTTAAAATTTAAAAATTTTTTCCATTTTTTTCTTAGTAAGGTGTTAAAATTGTTAAAAGGTGACTGCAACATTTTATAAATATAGGGGAAAAAACTGTATTAAAACCTATTTATGCTTACAAAGAACACCAACTGATTTTTTCACTTTTTTTTTTTTGTAATCATTGAGGTTAAAAGAAGAAATATAATATGTTTCACAATACACATAATAAAAATAAATAAGAGGAGTTAAGAAGAAGATTTTGCGATATAATATACACGAACACGGTATACAAAAATTTATTAATTCAATTCTTCTTTTTTTTTTTAGCGAAAATATGATTACAAATATTGATCGGTTAGATGTTTAGTTGTGAAGTGTCCATTTTATGATAGCCAAATAAGAAAATGAAACGATAATTTACAGTTCACACATTTGCATTATTACATGTAATATATTGTAAAGTCTGATTTATTCAGAGTCTCCCTGTATATGTTTCCTGTATATGGATCCTCTTTTCTGATTGATATAAAAAGTTTAGAAGTTTGTAAAATTTTATACTAAAAGTAAATAATAGTATGATTAATTTTGTAACACCCTGCATTACACACATGAAAACACAAATATAATAGAAACTCTGTAATAATCATAAATATTAATATTAAAAAACGGTTACGAGACATCACATACACATGAAAAGTGATATTTTCTGAGGTTTAAAATTGATGTTATAGGTACAAAAAAAAATCGTGTCATTTACTATAAAGGTTAAGTAAAAAAACAATGTTATAGATCTTAATTTGGTTTGGTATAGTACATGAAATTTTGTTTATAATGTAAAAAATTATTAGGAACAAGAAAAAATTAAAAATGATTAATGATATGAGTGAAATTTATTATTGCGGTTATATAATAATTAAAAATCTTCCATTAATTATAAACACAAGAACCCTACAAACAACTTACTTGAGGTAGAACTAGGCTATATGTATTTCTTGCCTCCATCATTTCATCATATGCATTTATAAAAAGAAAAACACAGAAAAACATTTTTTTTTTTATAACAGGTGATTAAAAAAATTGGAAAAAAAAAAAGAAAAAAAAAACTAACAGCAAGCCAGCAAAATGAAGTGGAAAATATTGCACATGGCAGTAACGCGTGTTTTCCCTTCAAGTTTTACACGTGTATTAGAATATATGAATAGAGTTTTTTTTTTTTGTTATTTTTAATTCAACTAAGGGAGTGTCACATTATTAGTGTCTTATATTGGCTTCTTTTAAATGATTTTGTTAAACGTTTGAATATATTTTTCGCTTTTTTCTAATGCTCTTTTACTCGATATCTACTTAAAACTTATCAATATTTAATTTTTCAATATACTTTAAAATAGTTTTTTAATTTCCTTTTTTTTTTTTTGTTTTTTTTTTTTTTTTTTTTGTTTCCATTTAAACTACAAATAACACAACAGAATAGATTTCATCAATAATTTCTTATCTATATTCTATCGCATTAAACTGTCTTAGGATTATTTTTTATTGCATTGCTGCTTTTTCTTATGCACTGCCATCGGACATTGAAATTACGTGATTCAATTAGTGAATGGCCTTTAAAACAGTTTATGGCATTTTTAAGTTTTTTGTTATTCATTTTGTTTATTGTGTTTTTTTTTTTGTAAATTTTGTGAACTGAATTAAATTTAAAACTTTTTTTCAATCAATCAATCAATCTTATAGAAAAAGTTATTTTTATAAGTTTTATTATAAATTTCAAAAATTTCTCTCAAAAAGTTAGAACGATTTTAAACTTATCTTAATCAAAATTAGATTTTAATTTTTATAAATGCAGTTTAAAAATTAATTAAAGCTAAGATTTTTTTCGAACATTTCTCTCAATCTTTTTTTTTGCATATATACTTTTATTGTAGCATTGGATTATTATTATTACTTTGTATATAGAGGCTTTTCCTAATAACTAAACTACTATATGTACCGCTGTATTGACCATTATGAGTAGGTAATTTTTTTATATGGGGACAAAGTTGAGACTCTAGTAATTTCCAAAATATGAGAACTCAAAAATGAAATTTTCATATATTTTTTTAAGTTTTAATAAATTGGCATATAACTTCGTTTCTATGCCATGTATGCTGTTTA
Organism: Poecilobothrus nobilitatus; assembly: GCA_947095535.1. Taxonomy (NCBI): domain Eukaryota; kingdom Metazoa; phylum Arthropoda; class Insecta; order Diptera; family Dolichopodidae; genus Poecilobothrus; species Poecilobothrus nobilitatus. The sequence goes on along the minus strand of OX352773.1, from coordinate 87,647,100 downwards.
TTTACAATGGCCATGTATATTGGATAGATTATATACTGTTTTCGAATTATAAAATATAATATGCGGTTAATATCTAATATCGTAATTTTCTAAATCAAAAATTTTCTATTATCATATTTGTTTATGAATAATATCTCTAATATATTCTTTTCAGCACAATTTCAAAATATTTAAATAGTAAATTACAAAATATTGCATAATTTTGATATTGTTTTATAGAAGAAAGAAAATGTTCGGTCTTGTGGCGTTTTTAGATTGTAAAACTACCACGATATACAACATCTGAAAATAGGGCTTTTTTACAATTTTGAGGTACTGTAACTCTGGAACCGTATACAATTACTAAAAAGAAACTGTTAACACATAAAAATATAGTACTGGAGCTTTAATTTTTATGTCTTGCCGAAGAAAAATGTGTACAAGTGCCTAAGTTATAGCTCGTACAGGTGTTTAAAAATAGCAAATTTTAAATTTTTAAGGCCTAATAGCTCATAAACAGAGGGCGGTCCAAAAAAAATTTCTTATGAAACTTATACTAATTCTTAAAGTTCTTTCTTACGTCAAAATTTCAAATCGAAATTTTTTAAAAATACATATTAGTTATACTCTGTCCGTTTATTGTTCGGTTCGTCTGTTCCTCAATTTACAAAACATTTAAGATGGAGTAATGGAATTTTTACACTAACTAACTCATAAATTTAAATATGTACATTATAAATTAACTCATAAATTTAAGCCTAAAATAAATTAATTTAGTGAACAATTTTTTGAATATCCAGACCCAGTAAGAAGCTTTATGGCCTCAAAGAAGATACATATTTTATTGAGCATATCTCAATATATTTGGAAGATACATATTTTCAAATGAGTATATCGCAAGTTTATTTCAATATAAATTTTTTTTAAATTTACAAATGAGTTATAAAAGTTTTTTTTTAATTAAGTATTTAAATTTACCGTCACATGAAAGCAAAATTTTGTCAAATTTTGATTCCTCCATATTCCGACACGCTTTTAAACAGAATATTGAAATATTGAGAATATGAGAATAACAACAAATAACTTTATACATTTTGTAATTCTTTTTTTTTTTTTTTAAAGTTACTAGGGGTATTAAAGTTACTAGGGGTAAGTTACTAGCTATTGGACATCTGTAAAAATTTGTTTGAAAAAAGCTTCAATATTATATTTTGAAAAGTGTTAATGGTAAAATAAAACTTAATTTATGTAAATATGAAAATAAAAATACATAAGATTTCGAAAAAAATGAGATAAAAAGGAAAAAATAAAAGATAAGAATTTGCTTCGTTAAAATGACCAGAAATAATAATCTAACCTTAAAATTGAATACAAGTGTATCGTAATTTTTCACCATTTTTTCTTACACAAAAAATTCTAAAGAAAAATGATAAGCTTTGATACAAAAGTATAGTTATAATTCTAAAATGTCTTTTCATTGGATATTTTTTTTTTGTTTTGTTAAATATCTATATGACTTTAAAAACTTTTAATTTTACATACATCTTTGTTTTTTAATCTATTCATTTCATATATTTGAAAATATTTTAAATAACTGAAATTAACTTACGGCAGTAAGAGTTATTTACAAATATTAAATTCTAATGCTATAAAATGTCTTATATGTATATATGTATGATTTCTATGATTTCATCAGACCAAACTTTTCATATGACATGTAATCTCCATCATTAAATATATGTAAGGCAATATCAAATTAATTTTTTGTTAGATTGTTCTTTACTTTGCCGCTCTGTACTATACTCTGTACATTTGATTGTATTAAAAATTTAACAATACAAATTTTCTTTAATTTATTTTGTGTAATTGTTCTTAAATTTAAATGAAATATATTTTTTATTTTATTTATTTAAAAAAAAATTGTATTTAAGCAATACTTTATTATTATGTCCTGTATTCCTTTCTCTTGTCGACATTTATTTAAAAGGATCTTTTATTTTTTTTTTTTGTTTTGTTTCTTTAGAGAAAGAAACAATTAAAAAAAAAAATATTTAGAGAAAAAAAATTTCAAGTACATATAAAATATTTAAAATTTTAACACTTTTTTTTTTAAAAACAAAAGTAAAATCTTTTCTTTTGTTACAGCTTTGTATTGTTATATTATGTTCCAAAATCAAAAAAAAAAACAAAAAAAAGGATTTTCTGTTTTAATAAAATGCAAAACTACTACATAAATAAATGAATAGAAAATGAAGTATGATCTTTTTTCTGTTTTAAAATATTTAAAATGTCTTTTCAAAGATTAAATTTTCATTTTCTAATTTAAATCTCAAACTAACTTTTTTTTTTTTATATATTATGGACATGGTCTCATATGATTTTCCAAAAAAAAAAAAAAAAAGGGTTAAATAATCCTTGAATATTTTTCTTTTTTTTTATATTTTCAATAGAACTAAAAAAAATTCTCAGAAAATCTTATTAAATAAATGAATGAAAAAATTTGACAAAAAAATAAAAAAAAAAGGTTAATCCTAAATTTTAGAAAGTTGGAAATTTGTGTCGATTTAAATATACAGTTTATAATAAAATACAAAAAATATGAAAACCAATTATTTTTAATTTGGAATCTATAGAGGTTTTAATTTAATTGGGACAATAATTCGATTCCATACTATTCGTCGATAGTGCCACGATAAACATATAATGACCGATAAACCGTACCGTAGAGTAAAAACTTTATAAAACTCTAAGATTTCTTTACTTTACAAATATAAAGTTTTTTTTTTTATGATTTATTAGGTATTATAATGACCTTTGTTCCTATTTTGAATCTATTTTGTTGTTTCATAATAATCTATAGTAAAATTTTGACATCATTCAATAAATTTATACAGTTTGGTTCTTCAAAAATTTTCTTTTGACAATTCTGAATAATCTAAAACAATTCCATTATCATAATCTAAATTATTATAAAATGTATTGGTTCTATACATAAAAAATCGGTTTTTTTGTTTTAAGCATTTTCTTTAGGACTAATCATTGTACCATACATATGTATATAAGTTACAAAATTCATTTTCAAATATTCATTAAATTTATTGAATGCCTTGGGTTTTCTGTAATTCAAAAAAAAAGCGTAAACTTAATTTACGTTACGTTTATTTTGTTTTTTTTTCGGTTTGGTATCAAATTATTATTTTTGCACAAAACAACCATGCAAACTAATAAAAATTAACCATGTCTGCAGTTAACCTTCATTATAAATTTCAATCCATGTTGTTTTAATTTGATTTTTTGTTTTTTTTTTTTTTTATTATTCTTCGTTTCGGAGTTCACCAGTTAAAAGAAAATCATTTAATAAATCATACTTTTTTTATTTTTGTTTTGGTTTTGATTTTTTTTCAAACATAATTATTAAATATGATGTATGGCATGCGCATATGGTATGGTTTATAAACACTTATTGAAAGGATAACTTATGGTAAAAATTACTTTAACAAAAAAAAAAAAAAAGGTTCACCAAAACAATTTCATAGAAAATCACCTACCAATCATTTTATATGGTCCCAATATAATAAATAATTTTAATTTTTAAGAAATTTTTATCAATGCTATCATGAATTTGATTGTCAGTAATTGGGTATATTTTCTTGATCTTTGATCTTTACACAACGAAATATAACCAAACTTTGTAATTATTATAATTATCTAAAAAAAAATGTTCACTCCTTTAACTCGTTGAGTCCCACGCTCAGCAATGAACATAAAAAGAAGTCTCCCACCTGTAACATCGGTGAACATCACTCAAATGTTTTCAAATTTCCATGCTCTTTCGTGAACATAAAAATAAACTTGACTTAAGTTCCAATGTATCACCGGGGAACATTTTTAAAGGTGATAAGAAGTACATTACATTGATTGGTGATTTTGAGAACATTCAGCAATTTTAATTGGTGATACAATTAAGATTTAACGCAAATTTTTTTTAATGTTCATCGGTATTGACGAAATTTTGAATTATTTAAATGATGTTCAGCAGTAATAGACATGGGACTCAACGTGTCAAAACGAATTGAATTTTTATATTCAAAATTGAGAAAGGATATATAGGTTTTTACAATTTTATGTTATTAAATTAAAAATATATATTTAGAATTTTAAAATACTCAAAAAAAGCAAGTTTGAAAATACATTATGTTCAACAGATAATTGTATTTTAAATGGTATAACAGTTGATAATTGCTGATTAAATAATTGCTTTTATGTATTAAAATAATGATATAAAATTAAATATCCTTTAATTGACCAGTCTAACTGAATATTTTAAGGAATGGTCGTTCAAATTTCTGTGATCATGTGATTGTAAAATGTTATTAAATTTTAAATATAATTTCTTAACTATATATATTATATATATATACAATATACATATAAATATAAATATATATAAATAATAGAAAATATGTAGTTAACTATATATAAATATATATAGTTAATAGAAATATGTAGTAATATGTAGTGTAGTTATTAGAATAAATAAAATTGGTAGTATGTGTAAAAGTTTTTAAAAGTTTATTACCCTTCTAGGTACCCTTTGATATTAAATAATAATTTTTCAAGGATAAATATACTTAATAAAACCTTTTTTCCTCTCCATTTTTTGTTTTTTTTTTTTTAACTTTGATTGTTTTGCCTTTTTTTTATTTTTTTTTTTATTTTGTTAGTATAGGAAAGTACAAATAAGTGTAAAGTACAAGGATATTGTTTATATCGTAAAAATAAAATATTATATTGAAAATCTGTTCCTTAATCATTATGATTTTTATAATTTTTATTGAAATATAATTTTTCATGGCTTCGTCAAGGATGTAGCTTTTGATTTTTTTAAAATATAGCATTAGATTTATTTTTGTTTCATTTTAAAATTTTAATATTTGATTTAAATTCATTCACTAATGTCAATTTGAATATCTAGTTTTTCTTCTTTTTTCAAAATTACAGATAAAATTTTGATTTTATTTCGTATATTTCTAAATGGAAACTAAAAAATTTTATTAATTTTCTTCGGTTATATTTTACTTAACTGTTTCAATAAACTTTTTTTTTATATAATTTTTTTTTTTTTTTAATCTTTTGTAGTTATATTCCCATACGAATCCCTGCTGTTTATCTGAGAACTTGAAGGTATTCAATTTTAAATCTTTCAATTAAATTTTTCTTCGTTTGATTCATTGCTAAGTGTGTATATGGTTAATTTGCCAGAAGATATTCAATTTATATTTCAATAGGTTTTTTTTAAGTAAATATAAAAGCTAACTTACAAAATTTCATTTCACTTTTCTATACACATCAATATAATCAAGGATCTCAGTAGTACATTATTTTACATACATTATTTTTGGTTTTCTAACAATTTTTTTTTTTTTGTATTTTAATCATGGTTTCAATAGAAATTTCAATCAATGTTTAATGTATTTTAAACAGTTCAAGAAAATATAAATTGATATATTGTTAGGTAATACGAAAATATGTATCGGAAAATGTCGGAAAATTTAAGGTTCATCAGAGCACTTTGACATGGAATATGGAATATATATACAGTTATGTTACTTAATAATTAGAAATAATTTATAAAAGAATTTAAAAAAAAAATAGTATATATATATATATATATATATATGTTATTATATTTTATTATATATTATTAATTTATGTTTTTTTGTATATAATTTTTCACAATTTCATTTAAATTAAAATAAGAAACTCATATCAAATGATTCCCAAAACAATACTAAAAAAAAAACTTAAATATAAATTATAATAAAAAAAAAAAGACAATAATATATTTGATTAATAATCAAGATAATTATAATGTGATATATTATACAAAATATTCCGTATATTAGGCAGTTAATCATTTTACTTACTTACGTACTTAAATTAACTAGCTATTTAGATGAATGCCATTAACAAAGTCGTTTTATGTTTACTTGTTAAATACATACATATTACAACAAGATAAAAAAAAAAACAAAAAAATAAAAGAAAAATTAAATAAAATAATTGATTTTTTTTGACGTTCGTTGAAGAAACTTCCTAATAATGTCTATAAAATAAAACAAAAGAATAACATAAAAAATAAAAAAAATTAAAAACATAAGAAAAGAAAACTAATTTTAAATATGCCTTGAAGGAGTACTAATTTCTTCTTTTTTTTTATCTTCTATCTCTTTCTTTTAATTTCTTTTCTGAAATTAACAGAAGAATAAAAACTACACTATTGGACAAAAGTATAAGAACATGTGGTTTTCTATATTATAATATATTAATCAAAGGTTTTTGTTTTTCATCACTTTTTATATACCTTATACTTTGCCAGTCTATTTTTCTGTATAATGTCATCTTAATTTTATCAGTTGCTACCGATTCAAAGAAAAAGAAAACAAAAGATAACTTTAAAAGCAAATTTTTCAATTTCAACTTGTGACACTGAAATTATTAAGTCTTAATATTAAAACATTCAAAATTAATTTAATTTTTAAAAAAATTTGACTATTTTACCTACCATTGATAATTTAATTTTTGTTATGTTAATTTAATTTGTAGAGAGATAAGGAGAACTCAGAACCCAGATAACATAATTCGACTTATAGAAATTTGTAGGTAGTACGAACATAGCAAATATAGAACCATCTTCCACCTCATGTGTTTCCCAGAATTGGTAATGATTACATTTACAACGTGCAAATATTCAAGATAGATATTAACAACTTTGTTCACAATATCCTGCCAATTTGAAATCAATTTTCATTACTTAATTTAACTTCCTTTAAGTACATGAAGTACTTTCCAGGCAGTACAGCAATACTAAAGGTCGTATAACTTATTGTTTCGCCAAAAAAATGAAGGTGGTGTTTAGTGGTGGTGTTTAGTAAAGTCTCACACACTCATAGAGGACTCTTGTTCGCTTCACTCCTCTATAGTGTCTTTCGATGATTCCCACCTACCCACGCAAAAAAAAAAAATGTCTTATAATCTATTTTGACTGAATCCCTTTTTCTATTAAAAGATATTTTATTTTTGTTTTATCATATAGTCCTACGTCATAAATGTATCCTGAATTAAAAAAGCTTTAATAACTTTATTATTCTAGTCCAAATAATTTTTTTTTTCTTGTTACCTTAAATTTACACAACACTTTTGATTACATATCTACCATACTTACATATAAAATGTAATACATATACATATATATGTAAATGACAAGTAAAGGACAATCTTACTTCTTCCTTTTTGTAAATAATACTTTTTTTTTTCATAAATATAGGATGAAAAACAAAAAAGGGATGAGAAATAATAGCAATGTTAGAGAACTCATTAAATGAAATTATTAAAAGTTATGAGGTTGAACTATTCTGATCTTAGTATTTCTATCATTATTGTCATCATTAATACCATCATCATCATCACCATCACCACCATTATCAACATCATCATTTCTATATTCCTATTATTTATGTATCTATGTATATAAATTATATACTATAGCAAATAAATAACAATATTGAAATTTAAGACAAAGTAATTTTGTTTCATCTTTGAAAAGAAGGAGGAGAAGATGAAAACTTAAATTTCGTAAAAGCGACATTATGTATCCATTACAATATGGTAAATAATATGAATAGGTCTTTTCTTTTTTTTTTTTGTCTTTACACATTATATTATTATTATTAATAAAAGTCTTATTTAGGACTTATTTGTAGTAGGTGAAAGGAAGTTTATATGTTTGTATATTTAGTTGTTATATGTTGTATTGTGATTGGATTTAGGAATCCTAATTGTTCACATATACATTTATTGTGTATATAATATGTGTGGCTAATACTAATTAAATTTAATTATTTTAAGAGGTTGTATTGTAAATCTGTAAGACTCGTGAACATATGTATGTACATATGCTTAAAATATCATGTAATATTGTTAAAATTTTCTTTCCCACCAACACCAGCACCACAAAACAAAACAAAAACAAATCTTTTTATTTATGCTGCAAAAATTTATTTTTAGAGAATATTAACATGAAAATGAACTGGTAATGTGTTGCGTGAATGGGAATTTGTTGTTAATTTTCAACACAAAAAAAAAAAAAAAACCATAACGAAAATAAAAAAAAATTTTATTAATTCAATGTAGGTACATGTTTACTTGTTTACAAGGTTTTTAATAAAACTTAAAACAATTTTTTTTTTTTTTTTTTTTTTTTTTGTGCTATTTTTATTTAATTTTTAAATTAAGTAATAAAATTTCATTAAAAAAAAAAAAAAACGCTTTAATTTTTTTTTTTTAATTATTATTTAATATGGTTCTTTTTTTCCCCTGACTAATTTCAGATGTGGCTTTATGTATGGTGAGCTGACAGATAAAGAGACTGTATCCCGATTAGAATTTACATTAGAGAATCAACAACAGGATCAATTTGAAATTTTATTGTACAAAAAGAACAGTAAGTATTTTTTTTTTTTTTTTTTTTGTAAAACTGAAATATAAACTAAGTATATGCGTAAGTAAATATATAAAACTTATTACTAAATATATGTGTAAGTTTTATTAAAAAAAAAAAAAACCAATAAACACTAAAAAATTAATACATATCTGGAAAAAAAAAATAAAGTTTAAACTGTTATTGTAGATAGTTTCTTATTTTAAAACGTTATTAAATTAAGCTTTAAATTTAGTTTAAATACGTACAACTTAATTGTATTTTATTATATAATTTTTCTTTTATAAAAAGAAAATTAACTTCAGACTTCATTTTGTTTTTGTACTTATGTGACTTAAAGCATAAATTTCAATAACTTGATTAAAATTATTTACAAAATTATTCGAAGTTAATTGTGTATATTATAAATATAATTTTAATTTAATTTTTAATGAATTTATATAATGATAAACTTTATTAAAATAAAGAAAATATATTAAATTAAATTAAATTGAAGTTATATTTTAGTTACAAGAAAACAAAAAACATTTATTTTTATAACGTATTTTTTTGCTATTGCCTATGTAAAAAGATTATTATTTCTGTTTCATAATTTTTATGAAATATAAAATTATAAATTCTAGATTAGTTAATAAGCCACGCGCTTAACCACTAGGAAACCAAGGCCCTTAAATTGTATTTAATCAATCTTGATCGTTGACCCAATTAAAACTAGTTTTCATACTTTTAGACGTTCCTATTTCCCTTTCGATATTTTTGCAGTTCGATAACGATAACGATATTGTTAATATAACCATATTTAAAATCCTTTTTGTTTTATTTTTCATATGATTTTTAATATACATATATTTATTTTTACAAGAATTTAATTTTTATTTTTCACCTTTGGGGCCACGGTGGCAGCGTATGGAATACGTTTTAAAAATACCGAGGGAGTATGGGTTCGACTCCAACACACGCCGTAAGAATAATTTCCCTTTACGACATTTACACCCATTCCTGAAAAGCAAAGTCTGTGTAATTTCCTTGTCAAAATTTATGTGGCAAGAGAATACATACACTAAAAAAAAAAAAACTTTATAAAAATTCAGAAAATCTTTTTATATAATTAATATAACATTTTTACTGATCGCACACATGAAATATATAAGGAAGTAATTATGATGGCATCAAAATTTTAAACCTCATAGTTTTGCATATATGAATTTCTCCGATATGTATAGACACCTGAATTAAGTGTTTTACGAGTGATCTGCCTGCTTATGTGAAGGTTTACCTTTGTGTCTGTCTCACTGTGGGCACATTTACAATCTATATGGCTGTACTGAATTTGATAAAATTTCATATATTTAAGATTTCGACATATCAATATCTCAAAATTTTGAAACAAAAAAATTAGCTGCCTCCACCACATAAATGTAACAAGGAAATTACACAACTATTCCTTTTCAGCAGCCACGCCTGTCGTAAGAAGTCGGCAAATGTCGTAAGAAGGAATTATTCTAACGACGTGTTTGGGATTGGAAGCCACACTCCCTCAGTGTTTAGAGCGTAGGCCACCGAGGCCCCGTGTAACAACTTTTCCTTAATAATTTTTCTCATAATATTTTTCTATTACGAAATATTCGTAAAAAACTTAAAAATGACACTCGTAAACTACCACTTTTGGTTATCCGATTTGCTCCAAAAGTTGATCAGTACGAAATATTTACGTCAAAACCTTAAATATGAAATTTCATACAATTCCGCTCAATCATTTAAGCTGTACAAGTGCCCACAGATATACCCACATACACACATACATTTACATTTTTTATTGCTTCTTTTGAATTTCGCTGAGATTCTTTTTTTTTTTTTTGTAAAAAACGTTTATATACCTATTGTTATAAATGTACCTACTTATTTGGAACAAGGATAATATTTTTAGAACTTCGTCCGTGTACCACTTTTAGTTATCTATAAATATTTGTAAATAATCCGATTAAAAAAATAAATCTTAAGTTTTCCGGTTCCTGCGATCGGCGCTGTGGTGAACACAGCTGCTTTTTTCTTAATATTTTAAATGTATATTAAAACTTTTCCTAAAATTAAAATACTTCTGTATAATTTATAATTTTACTTTTCTGAATTAATTATTATAAATAAAAACTAGCAACATACGTGTTTACATACATTAGATTTTTAAGGATTTTAATAGATTTTCAAGTTCAATAGGTTAATTGATTTCAAGGTTAAATAAATTAATTCTTTTTGTGTTTAAAATATAAAAATTTATTAAATAATTACTTTTTTTTAGTTAAAATTTGCGTGCTGTAATAAGTTTATTTTTTTTTTTTTTGTTTTTTTTTGCATATTAAAAACATTATATTAAAACAAAATCTCTTTCTTAAATGACCATATTAATAACCCACAAAAAAAAAACTTCTTATAAATATTCAACAGCTGATAATCAACTAATAGAAATTTTACTTAAAAAAATTATATCAAATCCTTAATGTGGTATTTTGTTACCAATTCTAAAAAAAAAGAAATAATTTTTATGAGTTCTATTTTTAAAAAAAAATTTCCTTACTCAATTCTATTCTAGGACAACAAAAAAACAAAAACAAAAAAAAAACTAATTTCACCTCGTGTCAATAATATTTCCGCAAAAAAAAAATGAAAATATTGAAAAAGATGGTAACACCGTCTAATTGATTTCCATTTAGAAATTTACCACTATTTTATTCTTTAATGCTCATTATTTTTCGTTTTTTTTGATAATTTATGAATCTACACTGATTTGCAAAATAATGCATGTACGAGATTTAAAAGACAACGCAAAGCATACCAAAAAGAATATAATTTACGCAGTACAACATATAGGTACAACAAGATAGCTCTAAATATTTAAACACATGACTTGAAAAAGAGAAATTAATTTACTTATAGGTTAAAATTAAAAATGAATTTTAGAAGCTCAACTTGGAAGTTTTTGAAAACCTCAATATTTCTTTATTGAATATTTTCGTACTTTATCGAATGCAGCACTATTGAAAACAGAACCAATCTGTTTTCTAAATTTCTTATTTTGTATATCAGATCAGTGTAAAAATTTTTTTGTAATGTGAATTCCTAATTTAGAAAACTTCACCTTATTTTTACTTGTCTAATAAAAAATTCATATCCATAAAAAATTTATTTTTCCAAACGTGGGGTTTATTTCTAAAAATAGAAAACTTTTCGTTTAAAAATAAAAAGAAACTAATAATTTTATTTTTGTTTTCAAGTATTTTCTTTTGCTCATAAAAAATACAAAATGTAGTAGGAATGATAAAATCGTCCTTGCATAAATTCTTTTCGATTTTAAGTTTCGTAACAATTCTCTTTTATTGTATAGTTATATTCTGTTTTTTTTTTTTTTTTTTTTTTTTTTTTCATTTTTCCTTAATCCCTTTAATAAAAAATTTCTTGTATTATATTAAACATATATACTTGTAGGTTCAAAAATGAAAATTCAGTTTTTTAGGGTAACAAATTCTGATTTTTAAACAAAAAAATAAAAATTATAAAATCTTAAAAGAAAATTGAACTATAACAAATAAAAAACTATTTGCAATAATGCAAAAATCGATATTTTCAAAATCTTTAAAAAAAAAAAGCAAAAACAAAACTTGCAATTCACTAATATATAACAAAAATCACTCCTTTTACCACTCCTTGAATATCAACTTTTAAAATTATACGAAAAATTTTTTTTATTATGAGAATTTTTACTTATATTGACAAGAAAAATTACTTTCAGCTCACATTGAAAAAGAAAATGATTTATAAGAAAGAAAAACAAAAAGTAGAACACATTTTTTATAATGAATAATTATTGTTACTATAGTGAAATCTTTACAGTATAATAAACTTTTTATATTATTTTAAATTTAAATTTAGATCAGAACATAAAAATACGAAAAACACTAGCCTTTTTTTTATGATTATTTATTTATATAATTTTTTAATAATTATTAATAATTTTCTTTTTCTTAAATTATTTTCTCATAATTTGCATTACATTGGTATGATAGTAATTTTTTTTTTTTATTGTGTGTTTTATTTTTTGTTCATTAATTAATTTTTTTATAATTCAAAAAGAAAACTTAAAAAGAATTCTTATATGCTAATTTAAATATGTACTTGGCTATTTAATGGTAATGAATTTATTGGAAACATTTTATTTTAAAACCAATTTTTTTAAAAACGTTTTATTATATAAACTCTTAAAACTAATTTAACTAATTTAACTATAGCCAAATAACTAGATAAATGAATGCCTCAGGAGCAGAGCTGGGTAGTATTCGAGTAAAAGTATTTAAAATACTAAGTGAAAAATACTTTTACTGAGTTAGAAGTATATTTGACTTTATTTTCTCAAAAAGTTCTCTCTTTCAAAAGTTTATTTAATATATTATAATTATATTTATAGGTATTATATATATACATACACATAGATAAATAAAATTATCTAACTATATATACATATTACATATTATATACAAATTACTTTTTCGAAGTAATAAGAAAAGTAAGGCCAGTAAAGTAAAGTGGATCTCCAAAAATTTTTTTTATAAGTTTCAAACATTATATTACTAGAGAGTCTCGGTGGCCTAGTAGGTAAGAGCGTAATATAAAATACGCTGTAAACACCGAGGGAGTGTGGGTTCGAATACCACACACGTCGTAAGAGTTATTCCGCCTTACGATATTTACAGCCACACCTGATCAGTAAAGGCTGCGTAATTTCCTGTCCTCATTTATGTGGCAGAGAAATGCATAAAAATATATATATATATATATATTACTAGATACTACTAAAAATATTTGAAAAAATTACTCGAATAATTTAAATGGATAGATCAAATAAATTTTAAAATACTTTATTTGTATTTAAGAAAATAAATTCAAATACTTTTACTCAGACAAAGTATTTGGGATATTTTATACAAATAATTATTTGGTATTTAAGAAAATTAAGTCAAATACTTTTACTCAGAAAAAGTATTTAAAATATTTTTATCAAATACTTCTACTCGGAAAGGAATTTCAAATACTTTTGTCAAATACTTTATTTGCATTTGGCAAAATTAAGTCAAATACTTGTATTTAAAAAGTAATATAATATTACTCCAAATACTTTTATTCAAGAAATTTTTATTCAAATACTTCTACTCGATGAGTAGTATAGTATTTGTATCTTACCCTGTTCTGTTCAGGAGGCAAAAAGTAAGTTCTTAAGCAGTTTTTGATATCTATATTCAAAATTTTCATACAAGGGATGAATGATTAATGAGTTTTCAGTTGTTTTACTACTTCTTCGAATGTGTTTACATCGGTAATAATAAAATGTTAATATTATAACAATATTAATTTCTGCAAAATAATTTAACAAAAAAAATTAATGCCGCCCCTAAAGGTATGCAATATCTTTATTTGTAATTAGTTTTCCAAAACAAATAAATAAAAACTCGGGTTCGATTTCCGGCTGGGTACAATAATTATAATATAAAAAAAAAAATATTCATATATCGCAATATATAAATACTTAATATATCACATAATAACTCGTACACCCCACATTCCTACCAGGAAACAGGGGTTATAGCTACCTGGCACATTTATGTACCACGGTACCTGAATATAAATAAATAAATAAAATAAATAAAAATTAGAAAAATAAAATAAAATTTAAAAAATATTTTATTAAATAAAAACATTATAAATTTTTTCTACAGAAGAAAAAAAAACAGAACTTTAGTAAAAATTACATTGAAGTTGAAATCATCATCTCCTTGTAATTATATCTACATATACATATATTATGTACATACATTTATGCATGTATATCATAAAATAAGAAAAGCATATTTTTTTTTACCTTCATATAAACTCCATATTAATTTGATTGCATGTTAAAAGTCACTCAAAGAGCAAAATGATATTAAATAATATTTTTTTTCTACAATTAATATCAAATATATGTAAAAATGGGTGTATTATAAATATAAATAAATTCACAACATTTATAATACGTATTATGTATAATTTATATGCTAGTGAAGAGCATGTGATATTATAAAATTAAGTGACTTTCATTAATTTATATAGAAATATTCATTTTTTCTTTTTTTTTTTTTTGTAATTTTAAATAACGTTTTCCATTCTTTAATAAATTGGCATAATCAAATTTTTAAACAATTTGTTTCAAATTATTGTTTCCGAAAGTTCCGAATTATTATATTACAATATACAAACCGAAAATACAAAATATGGAACTACGGTCTTGATATTGCAAAGATGTATCTAATAATCATAAAGAGCAATAATCCGTACTCTTACAAAACTAGTAAGGACAATACCTCTACAAGCCCTTAATTAAAATTTACCAGAAAAAGTAAATACATTACTAGTGTGAACCTTCATGAATCTTTTTTGCAATTCGTGTATTAGACAATTAAGTGTAAATACTGTTAAAAAATCAGCAGAAATAATTCACTACTAAAATCTTAAATATATCCTTCGTAATATCCTGAAATTATATTATTTTCAAGTACCTTAATGAATATCTCATAAGAGCCCCATAATATATAGCCACTGTATACACAGTATATCAAAAAATAAAATAAAAAACACATTTTATTTTAAAAATCCTTAGCAAGAAAAAAATATTTTGTCAAAAAAGAATGAAAGGAACTGAACTCAACTCGTTTGTTATCGTTGTTATATAATACTTTATATACCATTAATGTGGTTTATTCACGCATTCCTGAAATGTATAGTAATTTTTCTTTTTTTATTTTTGTTTTTATTTTTTTTTTTTTTTATGTACAAATGAAAAACGATGAATCTGACAAATAAGTATTATAATACGTATACATACAAACATACACAAACATTTCACAAAAATAGACAAAAATAAGCGATGGTTTTAATTTATTTAAAAATAAAAAAGCAAAAACTTGAAAAAATTCTTATAATATTTTAGGAGTGACCATGGTTTCTTTTTTCTTTTTTAATTCTTTTACTTTTTTATACTAAAAAAAAAAACAAAAATTTTACGTTATTTGAGTTACACAAAAAGAAGTTATTTTACTTTTGTTATTTGATTTTGCTGAAAATGATTGAAAAATGTTTGATGAATTTCAAATTGGACATTAAATACATAAAAGAAATTCTTTTTATCTTTTTTGATTGGTTTCCGCAATTCTTTTTTTTTTTTTCTTTAAACAAAAAATATTTTTTTCTTTAATTTCTTTTAAACTCCAACTTCTGCTTTTAAAATTTACTTAACATAAAAATCAATCAAAACAAAATATTAAAGGAAAATTAAA
The DNA here is from genome assembly GCA_947095535.1 of Poecilobothrus nobilitatus. NCBI lineage: Eukaryota > Metazoa > Arthropoda > Insecta > Diptera > Dolichopodidae > Poecilobothrus > Poecilobothrus nobilitatus. The sequence continues at coordinate 87,631,263 of OX352773.1, read as the reverse complement.
GGAGTTTATTTATAAAGTTTGAAATATTACCTATACCTGAAAAATATTTTGAATGTGTATTTTTAGATGAAAATTTTTGAAGCCATAAAATGTAAATGAATGATCAAAGTTTTCCGCAGAAGCTGTTGTGTGATGTTTAAATTAAACAATAATTTTTTTCTACTTACTGGGAACCTTGAAAGGAACCAAAAAATAGTTTCGGTCTAGAGGATTAAAACGCTACTGTGGGGCATTTTACAACACTAAACTAAACCTCCATTTTTGAAAACTGAAGACTTATCAACGTAGACTAACCATCAACTTCACGACCACGTTCCATAATGCAACAATTATCCTTTGATAATTGAAGAATTATGGATTTATATGAGATCGCATGGCGTAGTTTGTTTTAGTCTTCTAATAAAGTTTTGATTATCAATGAGTCGCGTTGCTTGATTGTGAATGAGCTCACGTTACATAAGTACTGTTTACCATTTGATTAAGTAAGTTGGGGGAGGATTTACCATTTGATTAAGTAAGTTGGGGGAGGTTGGGGGAGGAAACCGTTTAGTTCCTTATTCGGTTTCTTCAAAATGTTCATCCTTTTCTTAAGTACGCTTTGGCGACCATGCATCTCCCGTAGTTTGCAGAATGAGCCTCCTGTAAATTTGGATATAGCGGCACTATGCTCCTTGGTTTGGTTCAATTTACAGTTAGGTCTTCCCTGCACATTTAAACAAACAGCTTGCCGCGTCCAGAATTTTTGACATTTCTTACACTGCGAAGTATCATTGTTCTTCCTCAATGCTTCTATCTTGATTTTCACATGTTAAATATGTCGAATATCAAATATTTTTTAATATATTCGTCGTGTTCTAAATTTAGTATGAAGAGAAGAAGTGGTTTTACAACGTCTATAATTTTATATCCTCTATATATAATTTTTTTTTTATATCATTTTTCAGTTTTGCTTCAACTGCAGTGAATTCTTGTATACGTTTAGACGATATCTGTATATCTCTCTGAGTTTTTCTGCAGTTTTTCTTTTTTGAGAGTTGCATTCTCTGTTTTAAGAGTACGAACTTTTTTTTGCAATTTCGTGCTTAATTCTTCTTTTTGCGCTTGATCGAAAGCGCTTGCGCTTTTTGCGCTTTGAACTTAGAACAAATCGCTGCAAGTTGATTTAACCCTATTTCAATTATCTTGTATTTATTGTAGCATTGATTTTTTCACTTGTTCTGTTGCCCTCGGTGTTCTTTCTCTCCCAGTTCCTGTTAGGGGTAAACTCTTTAACTTCACTTTTCTTCTGAATGGATCCAACGATGATTAGAATAAATAGCTCTGCCCAGAATCCATAAAGCCGACTTTCGAAGAGGGTAGATTAACCAATGAGATTTGAGTACCACCTGAAGTTATTCCTTTTGTTTTGGTTAAAATAATTATATAACCGTAGAAATGAATTAATTATTAATTAAAGATTAAAAGTTATGATAAAATTGAATCAATTTATATGACATTTTTGTTAAGAACAGAAGATTTATGCCATTGAACATTACAAAAGATATATTATAAAAACTTAATTAACTGATAGCTAACCTTAATTTTTTTTAGACAAATACATGTTATGGTAACTTAAACTAATATAAAAACAATATTAAAGGTATCCTGATTTATTTTCAATGGAATGATTATAGTTCATCTCATTCATCAATTAAAATTTAAAAATATAATTTCAAGATACTAAGTAAAAAGAGTTTTGGAAACTTTAAACAAACAATCAATAATTAAACTTTAATTTTTACATTTTTATTTTTTGTTTTTTGGATTTTTAATTAATTTTTTCAATAAAGTGAAATTTTCTCTAAGGTTATATGGTTTTTTTTTTTATTTTTGTTTAAAAAAAAAAACGTAAACCATAAACAATAAAAAATAACTATCTTCATAAAAAAAAACAAAAATTAGAAAATAATTTGACTGTATATTAAATATCCTCTAGGTAATATAATCTTTAGTTGAACAAAAAAAAAAAAACAAGAATAACCATTTAAAACAATAGGAACAAGAAACTTAATTTAATCAATTCCGATATCTGGAACTTTTATACAAGGAAAGAATAAGCAATTTAATAACAAAACAGTTAAAAAAGAGTAAAAAAAGCACCTGAGATCCTTAAGAATCCGTAACATTATCCATCTAGCAAATATTTTATGCATATATATCTCGAGTACGATATAAACAAGAATGTTTTCAATATTTGTTTCTTATAATCATGTATCTTTTATTCTTCTTGTTTTTTTTAATTTTATTTCTTTACTTTCGTAAAACTTTTACGATTTCCTTATTTCGATTTATGTTATTGTCTGCGTCAAAAACAAAAAAAAAGCACAATGCTTTTCTACAGTATGTCCTTAAAAATAACCATTAAATTGTAATAATTGTAAAGTAACGGCCCAGAATAAAAGAAAAACTAAGCATAAAAGAAAACTAAGAAGCATACAATCGGTATAATATATCAAATTTAGAAGGAAATTTCATTTTAAAAATGCTTTTGTTTTACAAAAAAGTTCGAAAACTAAAAAATTAATTTTCTAATAAAGTTAATATACTTATAAATACTAAGTAGTTTTTTAGAAGAATTCTGTTCGGCTTGAATAGATTAAATATGAAGAATAATTAATCTTCTTCTTTAACTGGGTATCCACTGCTGGCTGTTTGTGACCACATTTCTGAAGCTCTCTATATCCTGTGCTGCGTGCATAAGTTCTCCCACCTTTTTCAGACCCGTCAATTGCCTGATGTTTCTCAGCCACGATATTTGTTTTCTGCTAAAATGTTTTCTGCTTTCTATTTTACCTTGCAGAATCAGTTGTAAATATAATATTTGTCATTCCCAATTATATAACCCAGATACGCTGTTTTTCTGCGCTTGATTGTCAATGACAACTCACAGTCTTTATTTATTCTACTTACAGCCTCACTATTATTCACTCGATCTACCCATGATATTTTCAATATTCTACGGTATAGCCACATTTCAAATGCTTTGAGCTTATTAATGGTCGCTATTTTCAGAGTTCACACTTCTATAACATAGAGGAATTTTTTGTACCATTTTCTATTTCTTAAAACAATGAAAATAACAATTTTTAAAGTAGTGAAATCTTCTCTTATAAATTTATTGTTTTTATTGTAGGGATTTAAAAATTCAATACTCCTGAATGATAATAGGAAGATAACCAATGATTTTTTAATTTAAAAACCTTCCACAAAAAAAATTTTACTTAAATGAATTTTTTAAGTAAATGAAATTTCTTTTTTTTTTTATAAATAACATTTTCATTATCGTCAATGTTCAACAGTAAAAAAAACACTTTTTTGATCACCCTGTAGAAAATTCCATATAACAGAATATCAAACAAAAAAAATATAAATACTTTATATTTGTTCTCAAACTCTTATCTTATTTTTTTTTCTTATCATTTAAGCGAATTCTTTAATATTCAGTTGTAATTGTTAAGATTTTTTTAAGATAAAAACGAAAAATACGATAATAATATAAAAAGATCAAAAGAAAGAAAAACTTAGTCCAACAATTCAACTTTGCCTAAGTGCTGTATTTTATAAATTTTCCTCATAACAAAGGAAACAATTATGAATAATTTCAGAATAAGACATATATAGATAGTATTCAGAAAGTTAAACAAAATTGTTTAGAGAATCTAAGCGTACTCTTATAAAATCATTAAAATATTGATATTTTCAAGTTTATTTTTAGTTTTTCATTATAAAATTTTGTATAATATAATATAGTAAATGTAGTTTTCTTTATTTTTATTTTATTATTGGCATATAATCACTTATTACGAAAACAATTTATTCTTTTGCTAAGTGGTAATCACCACTTCGAATATTACGTTAGGCCTTTTTCAACTTTGTAAAATCTATATTTATTATTTTTATACCAATTTTTTTACTAATCTTTCGACCAAATTCAAAATCAGTAAAATCTTTAGATTAAGAAGGAAATATCTAATATAGATTAAGCTATTACCAATTTTTAAGTTTCTTTTTTTTTTTCTTATAGTTTCTTTACTTTTGAAATTTTTTGTTGTTTTTTTATTATTATCGGAAACTTTCTATCCATATTTGATTATTTACATTTTTCTAAACTTTTTATATTTTCTCTTATTTTATATAAAAAAAAAAAAAAAAAACACAAAAAAATCTTTTATTTATCTTAATCTTGTTACACAGTACCTAAGTAAAAACAATAAAAATAATAAAATAAAAAACTTTCTAGACTTTTATCTTATGTCTATTTTTTTTTTTTTTCAACAGAAACCAATTTTGGTATATAACGATATTATTACAATATTTGAATAAAAACTTTGTTTGATGTAAAGCAATAAAAAGAATTTTTTTTTTTTTAATACCTTGGCTTCAGCTAGTTGAGTGTTGTAAGGTATAGAAAATATTTAAGAACTTTTTCAATCATTCTTACCTATAATTTGAATACAAAAAATATATTAAAATATCCGAAAAGAAATATTATCATTTTTAAAGATTTATATACAAATCTATAAGAATTTCTTTAGAAAATTTTTACACCTGATAACATTTTTATATCAAGTGTTATATATCTTAATAACTTTGATCATTTTTACTAAGAATTTATCGATTTAATATATCTTTTCAAAGGGGTATATTTAAAAAAAAAAAAAAGGTTGAACTTTTTTACTACTTTTTAAAATTTTTCCACCTCATTAAATTTTTGTTGTCGTTTGGAAAACATAAATATATATCCATTGTTCTTGTTAATTATCAATGAAACGTACATTGGTTCGAAATGATTGCAGTATTTAATTAAAAACCAATTCTTATTGCAATGCATGGATTATAATGTACATTTTTAAGTTTTAATTTGTTCGATCACCTATCGATCACCTTTTCGATAAAACATATCCATATCCTATACATTTTTACCATAAATAATTCTTTAACAGTCGCAACGAAATGAACGGTATAACAGTCATTTTGAATTCCCCATTTTTATTTTTTACGCATAACAAAATTATTTTAATTATCTTTTTCTAATTTTTTCTTTTATATTTGAGCAATTGGTTTATGTCTTAGCTTAATAGTTCAAAATGCAATTACAGATTTGAGAATAATTACTGTTTATAAAAATAAACTTTTTTTTTTTCTTTATTTAATTTTTTCTTTAACTTATAATTAGAAAAAAGTCTTATAAAACTAATATTTATCCAGAATTACTTAATAACTAAATCTTAAAACTATGTTTTATTATTTAGTACATAGGATCTGTTTTATTTTTTTATTTACCTATCTGTATTTTTATACCCGTACGATAGGATCGGGTATAATAAAATTACTCCTCCGTTTGTAACACCTCGAAATAAGCGAGCTAGATATACCTTCAAAGGTATGGATCGGATCAGAAAAAAATTCTAAGACTTTTGAGCCATGTCCGTCCGTCCGTCCGTCCGTCAGCACGCTAACTCAAAAACTAAGAAAGCTAGAATCTTGAAATTCACACAAAATATTCTGGGAGTAATTTGTAGGTTCCCTATTTTTTTTGGTTGAGTTTGGACCAAGCCTTAGGGTAGCTCTCGAACACCTAACTTTTAGATCCCGACATTTTTTTTGCAATAGAGCTATGAAATTTTAACCACTGATAGATCTCATAAAAATATTAATTTTATTTTTAATAACTTTTTTTTGTAGCCCCACCCATTACGGAGCTACAGCTCCCCAAAGGTTCAAAAAAGCTCTATATTTAAATTGTTATAGCACAAGTTGTATAAGGTATATCTTCATTTTGAAAACGCCAAACGGATACTGCTTTTATTAGCTTTAAAAGTATATATACAATAAATATATATTTGTGGCATACGGTGTCTTAATTTACCGTTATATGAAACTCAAATTTTGCAAAATCCTTCAACCCTTCTATCTTCTAAACGGTTTAAGTTGGAAACTTGCAATTTTGATAGAAGTTTGATCTTTAAAAATAAGTATGAGTCATTTCAGAAATTTTTTTTGTATCACCCCCCGTTTAGGAGCTGTAAGGGGTCAAAAACTGAAAATTTCCTATTTTTAAACACCTGTAACTTGAACACCTGTTAAAATTTTTTTAAAGTAATACATAAAAATTAAAGCTTCAACATTATATTCTTATTTCTGTTAACAACTTTTTTTAATAATGTAGGGTTACTTTATAATTGACGAAAGTGTTACTTGATTTTTTCAAATTTTCTAACAAATTTCTTCAACAAATTTTTTGCATTTGTTTTACTCGATAATTTGAAATTGTTGAGGATATAATGCGTAGTACAAAAAAATGTAAATAAATAAACAACATAACGGTTGCTTGAAGAATTTTTATTTATATGATATTGATATACATACTTATATAATATCATGTTTATTTACATATCGTATATGTCACTAGTGAATGAATGATAAGAGTATATATGTATATTATATAGCGCCGTATTTACATACATATATGCATTTTATTGTACTTATAAGAAATTATTCTGTCAATGGAATATTTAAATATAATATAATATAATATTTAAAATTATATTTACTATTTTGTACTAAGTAAATTCAATATACATTTACCGCTTAGTATTAAATGGTACTATAGAATATTTGAAAAAGTTTTGGATTAATAATCGTTATGTGGAAGGTTAGAATCTGCTTTTGAAGAATGTACATATAAACATATAGTTTGAATATATGTAGAACCCATAGTTCTAGAAATTATAAAATTCACCCAAATTATTTTAAAATACTAAAATATTAAAAAAATAATATTGTGAGCAGAGTGACAGGCTGTGAACATACTAACGGTTCGTACGGGTATCTAAGAGTTGACAAAGGCAACTGTATTCTTCCTCGTTTTAATTAGAACATTTTTTTTAAGTGATTTATTTTGGAAAATTTTAAAAAACCAAAAAATTATTTATGTTTATTAATTTAAGTTAATTTTTAAAAAAAACTTAAGATTAACTTAACCTTCACCTTACAACTAACTTACACTAATTTCTTCTATTACTAGATCAATTTTCTACTTATTCTATTAATTTAACCACCAGTAGTGATTTTTATTTATTTTTTTATCCCTTTCTGGGATAAACATGTCATATTTTAAATAAATTTATCTCTATGTTATAAGGGTTATATTCTATGCACTCTATTATAATAGTACAATAGGGGGACATGCTCGTGGTTTTGAATATAACCTTTGGAATCAAGATAAATGAAGTGTTCGGGTGCTATAAATCTCGTTTTTAAACTTTTTTTAATATGCTCTTCGTTATTGTAATATATATGGGATATTAAATCATTTTCGAACGTTTTCAGAGATCTATCAAAGTGATTTCGTATTAGTTTTATTAAAAAGTTATCGATTCTGACAATATTAGCTTTACAGTACCAACATTTATCGAAATAAAAATGTTTGTAATCCGTTTCGGGTTTTCTATGTAGATTTACGCAGGCTCTTATGCATTTTCGTTTAAATTTTCTTATTTTCTCCATTAGACTTGCACTTATGTTAAACCAAATGGGTCCAGCATATGAGATGACATATCTAATAAGAGTTTGATATGCTAAAACTTTTATTCTTTCATTGATAATTTTGTTATAGAAACATTTTTTGGATGTATAAATGCTTTTCTACATTGTTTTTAACATTATCAATGTAATTTAAATGTTGATTCAAAACAACACTTAAGTATTTGACTGATTTTTTTCTATCAATTATGATGGAATTTGAAGTTTTTATTTGAAATTTTTTCCAAAATCTTTTAATATTACTGTTGGTTTTATCAACAGTATTATGAAAAAGAATTGCTTTACATTTATCTACATTCAGCTTGAGTAACCATACCTTGCAATAATCGATTGTAAATTGATACTCAAATGAAACTTTTAAATTTCCAAGCTAATTAAAAGACATTAAATATATTAGATACCTCTGAAATTCTCATTTAGAGAATCTTTTTACAACAAAATTTTTTTGATTTTCTTTGAATCCTTTGAAAATAAACAGTAAATTTTAATTGTATTTAACATAGCATCTGTCCAAGCTATTCTTTAATTACAGTGACATAAAGAGAGAGGAAAAAGGAAATTGCAATTGTATTGTATATATGTAACAATTAACCATTACTTAATTTATTATCTTTATTTCAATTTATTTTCTCTTTAATACCGTTTTTTTTGTCATCTTCAACCCCTTTTCCTAACAAGTTATTTTCAAAAATGAATAACATATCAGTACATAATACTACATAAAAAAAACAATATATATATATATATATATATATACAAACAACTGACATACAAATATTTGATCTTTTTTTGCCCTTCGTGATGTTCTATAAGGAAAAATTAAAATTACTTTATTTCCTTATATCTGGATACTTTCATTTCAGACTAATTCCAGAAGGAACATTAAGCATAATTTATCTTTATCTTGTAAAACATTAAAGTAAGAAATGTGTACTTTAATAAATATATTTAAAGATTTATAGTATATAAGGAAATATGTGTTTGTGAATTGAATAAATGGAAATATGCGACAGGACATGGTTTTTTCAATATATTAAGATAACATCAACCAAATGATGTACACGTACATAATTTTGAAAACTATAAAATTATATTATTAAGAACCTTAGATTTATACAATATACCTTTATACTAACATATAGTATAATTTTACTTAATGCATTCATAAAATAAATTTTAAATTTATTGAAATAAACTAAAATATAACAATTAATAAGAAAAAAAGATGTATTATGTTTATATGTTCATAATTAAGGAAAATTAAAAATATATTTCCGGAAATAATTTGATGAAAATCAAGACTATTTTGATAAAGATTAATTTCATTAATTAGAATATTTTAGAAATTATATTAAAAAAAATTAGGGTAAAAAAATTGTATTATTTCCACTTGCAATTTAAATTTTATAAGATAAATTAAATATTTCTATTTTAAAAATCAAAACAAAACTACGGCACTTGGGAATCTACTTAAATTAAACTTTTAAGTTGTTTAAACCACTGAGGTATTTCACATAGACATTTTCTTTCGAAATATTAACTAAAATCGTAAGTTTAAAATTATCCTCTTAACTCCCAATTCAATACCCCATAGACCATAGCTATATACTGTTACATTAAATTCATTTTAAATATTCCTTTATTAGCTATTATTAAATCTTGGGAAGATAAATGTTTAAAATCTAAACTTTCATAGAATTAATAAGTCATAATTAGGCAGAATTTTAAACGATCAAGTGGATTCTTATCCCTAAATCGCTGCAATATCGGTAATATAGTAGAAATTTAAACGGAAAACTGTCCGATCGGCAGAAAGAGTCATTAAAGATTAGCACTTCCCTCATTTGTCTTTTGCAGAAGCTGCAAATGTCAAGAGAAAAAGGAATTATTCTTTCACCTATTGTGCTAATGTTCGCCGAATATTGCTATATATAAAAAAGAAAGTTTCTTGAGAAATTTTTCTTAAATAACCTTCGGTTTGCCCGAGTTGGACTTAATCAACTTACAGCACTTTGTAATAAGTTCTCCATGTTTTAATTAAGATTTAGATCCGTTGTTATAATATAAATTAGTAATTGAAAGACAAAATTACCAAGAACTCTATGGGTATAGTAGAAAGAATACACCAGATTTCAAAGAGAGAGTTATAACTTATTATCAAAGCCATCAGTTAAAAAACTTTTCAAATGAATTAAAATTAATAAAATATTTCTAATCTTTAGTAAACATGTATTAAAAAATTATTTTAATTATATATTTTAAAAAAAATGTTTAATTGTTTGTTTTTGCTTTAGGTTTTGTTTTAATTAATATTAAATTTTGATTTTGTATATTTTACTATGTTAACCCGTTTTCCATGACGAGCCATTAGCTTGTGTTTAAAGAAATATTGTAAGAAATAAAAGAAAGTATTATTGGATATTAAAAATAATTTTAACAAGATTATTATATATGTACTTAAGATATAAAAATAATTTCCGTTAATAATCGGAATAAAAGAAACAAATTTAAAAACCCTGAGCTACATTATAAAACACAATCTTTTTAAAGCACATATTATGTATATAGGAATGATCTATTATATATATTATATATGATGTTAATTAATTTAATTTATACATTTCGATGACTACATTACTTCCAAAATTAATGCTTTCTTTTCAAACTTTTTAGCATATTTTTCATAAATTTACCTATTAAATCCACTCTATCCGTCCGTCTTTTTACAAAACTTCTATATACACCATTTAATGTACAGCAATAAAATTTGAACCATGAATAGATCCATTTTAAATATTAATGTTGTAGAACAACTCTTTTATGTAGCCTCACTCGATACGGAGGTACAGTCCATTAAATTTTCAAAAAGGCCTATTTTTAAATGTGTTTATTTCGCATTCTGCTTTTATATGATTTCATTCTAAAAAGCCAAACAACAAAAATATATTTTTTCTTTATTTACTATAAATTACCGTTATTGGAAAACAAAATTTTATTTCATATCTTTTTATATATGCCTAACCCTTTCAAATAGAATCTTGAAATTTTGAGAGAAAAAAGATCTTTTGAAATAAGTATTTTTACCTCCGAAAATTTGTTTGTATCACCCTAAAGTAGATCCTTAAGATAAATTAGGGTCCAAAAATTTAAAATCTTCTATTTTTAAACGGGGCGTGTCTTATGCCTATATTTCATTTGTCCATAGTATCATTTACCTGTATTTCTTGCAATTTATCTGTATTATCATTTTCCTGTATTTCACTCAACTGTATTTCATTCTAAATTAGGATAGATTTTAGAGTTCATTCAAAAGCAGGACTATTAGCTTTTTCCAGAATATTCATATATATGTATATGTCAGAATCTGAATTAGGAGGGACTTTAGTGAATTCAAAAACAAAGTTATATGCCTTTTACAGAATATTTATATAATATATTTTTGTATAATATGAAATACAGGCAAATGAAATACAGGCTTGTGATAGTAAACCTTTTTAGACATCTGTAACTTAGGCACCTAAATAAATATTTAGAAATTAATATACAAAAATTAAAGCTTGAATATTATATTTCTACAAGTCCTAACCGTTTTTCTGAATTATTTAGGGTTTCCTGAAAATTAAAGAAAGTGTCACTTCATTTTTCACAACTCTATAAATTCTCTATATAATTCTAAGAAAAATTTGGTTCAACTCTTTCCTACTTTCAGTTAGAATATTGAAATTTTGTGTGAAGAAAAATCTTTTAGAATTAGCATTAGTTACCTCACAATTTTTCTTTGTACCTCCCTCTATTTAAGAGCTATTAGCGATTAAAAACTAAAAATTTACTATTTATTACTATTACTGTAATTTACTATTATTTACTATTAAATTTACTAAATTTACTATATAAATTTTTTCGAAATAAAATGTAAATATTAAAACTCATATTTTAAATATGATTATTAGGTATATTTTACATGACGTGTTGAAAGCTTTTCTTAATTATAAATAGTTTTCTTAAAGCTGAAGCTGAATTGTCGCTTGATTTTTCACAATTTTTCATACATATAAAATTCAAATAAAGCTTAGAAATGGTGGTCCAAGTTTTATGATTTCAAACTGTTTTTATTCCCTTCTGGAAAATATGCACCTTCAAAAATTTTTGGTCTATATTCTGCCTTGTTTTATGTTTTGACTTTATTGCATTATAGACAGAATTTTATTTAAAATATGATTAATTGATTACTATAGTTTTTTTTTATTGTTTTGGCTTTATATTCCACAAATCTTACTCTTCCTATTTACCGTTTCAAATGCTTTTCATTCCAAATTTTTATACTCGTATGAAGATAGTTTAGAGTATAATAATTTTGCCTTTACGTTTGTGATGCCTTAAAGCAGACCAAATAGATATGGAAATATATGATTGATAAATATGAAGTATGTATGATATGTCGAAAAAACCTGAAATTTTGAAAAAGATGATTAAATTTTATGGCTTCGGGGCAACGAGTTCGAATAGCTGTCATATAACACAAATTTACATAAATATATCTCGGCACTTACTTAAGTCAGATATCTTAAATTCTATCAAAGATAATTAAATGTTATAACAGCATAAGTTATGTTCGTGCGGGTATACTATAGTTGGGACAGCCACCTATACACACTTCCTCATTTAACTTGTTTTTAACTCTTTACTTATGTTTTTTCACAACATTTAAATGTTAATACTATTTTTTAATTTTGTTATATAAGCCAAAATAACTTAATACACTCTGTATAAGGTTTTACAAGCTCTTTTTAAGATTATGTTAAATCTTATTTTTAATTTTAAAATTTTTTTTTTTATTAAATTATCTATTTTAATTTCTATATGGCGACATTAGAAAATGAAAAACTTTAAACTAATAAAAAAATGCAAAATAATAATTTGGCCTTTTGTTTTTGAAAAAGAGTTTTTGATGACAAACTGAACTAAATTTATAATAAACATAAATTAATTTCTAGAAAAAATAATGAATAAAAAATTCATAAACATTGAAAGATAATCTCTTAAAATGATAAATTTCCACAATCCTACGAAAAACTGAACATTTTTTTACTTAAAAACGAATCAAATTCTATAGTCCAAACCAAAAAAAAAAAGAAAAAGCCATTGAAAAATTAAATTTCTCTTTTATTGTAATTTTTTTTTTGTATTTAATTACAAAAATTTAATTTTGTATTCGGAACTGATTACTATATGCTCCCAATATATTTTCTTCCGCCAACTTGTTTTTCCTTTATTGCATTGCATATTATTAAAAATTTATTCAAAATTATATCTGAAGATGATAAGTTGCTTTTAATTTTTTTTTGGGAGATACAGCTGGCAACAACTGTAAATTGCATTCTATTATATTTTTAACTATTCTTTTTTATTTTAAAGTTTATATACATTGGATTTCTAATTAAATGTTTTTTTTTTTGCTTTTTCTTTTCGGTTCAAAGAGTTTTGATGTTTAAAAAACCAACATAAATATTCTCATAAAAACGCCAAGAAGATTTGTTCAACAAAAAAAAAATTATACAAAATTGAATTATTAAAAGGAAATTTATGATAATGTGGTGGTGAAGAGTAAAACGCAAATTAAAATTAATCAAAATTAAATTGAATTTGTTTGCTTGCTAAATATTTATATAAAAAAGAATACATCAGTTTATAATGTTCCCTTCTATTTACAATTAAAAAAAAATAACTTTTTTGTAGTTCACTTCTAATTTAAGATTCAACTCTTCCTTGTTGACCTATTTCCGGTTCCTAAACGGTTTCTTCAATTTTTCCACATTTATATGGTACTAGATAAACCCGGCGTAGCATACTCCAGTCTAGTAATCTAGAAATAATATTTATTTATTTTATTTATTTATTTTTATGCTTGTTATAATGCCCAATATTAATACACATCTAATATCCAACATTAAAACACTTTTTATTTAATTTCATTTACTTAACAACAAGGGGAAAAGCCAAATGGAATACTCTATGTACCGACATACAATAAATCTATGCGTACATGGCAAGATATGTAAAGATAATCTAACGCCAGCTAGTTGGTTATCATTATACCCTCATATATCTTCAACATGTCAAGATATTCAACACTAAATAACGAAGTATTCCATTCGGCAAAAAAAATCCTTGACTTTTTTCAAGATCAAATGTACAGTACATAAGATTATTAATTTACACTACTTGATATAATTTATACAATGGAAAAAATGTTCCTATTCTAAATGGTGATGTTAACTTCCTCGATCATTACTTTAAGAATGCCTCTGCGTATCAACCAAACAGCTGGAGTTGGTATTAGATTATAATCAACATAGCCTCCTGTCAAGATTAATTTTAAAAACACTTGATCATTTTCCTAAAGGTACACTTAGTTATTATTATAGTATATATAAATACAAAGTTTATTAGAGAATTTATCTAAAGAGAAATAACCAATATTACTCTAAACTTTGGAAAACTAAAAAGTGAGAACAAAGCTTATACTTATATAAAACTTAAGAACAATAATATTGGTATCTAAGTAATCTAGAAATAATATTGGTTTTGTGTCACTTAACTTTTTAATGAAATAAAAAGAAATATCTCTCTGTTCTAATATAAACGTTTTTTGAGAGCTATGTTTCTTTTATCAGTAAGAATACTGAACTTTTGAATATTTTAACTTTAAAACTCGGGATTTTGTTTTTCGGAATTTTGTAATTTTGAAACTTAAATTTTCGGGATTTTATTTTAGGGATTTTGTTTTCGGGATTATGTTTTCGGGATTTGAAATTTGGGATTTTGATTTTCGGAATTTCGTACCCAATCCTATAAATTTCCAATTTTTTTCATTCTTTTTTTCTGTTATGTGAAGTATTAGTTTTTGCTTTAAAAATCTTATTGTTGCAAACGTTTACAGCTTTTATATAAAAGATTTCTTGATTTATGTTATCTTTACGTTCTGTTCTGTTAACTATTTTTCAGTTTTCTTCTTTCTTGATCAGATTTACTTATGTTTTTGAAAACTAAATTTGTTTATTTGGTTTTCCGAAGACGCCAGAATATTCTATTAATTGTTTTTCACCTTTAGCATAATTGTACTTTTTTTTATTTAATACTCGTATAATCATGGTATTTAAATTCCCATTAACACTTAGTGAAAATGGTTCAAACTCAGAACATTTATATCTTTCAATATGTTATTTACATCAGATCTCTAAAACATTTCAATATAATTTAATTTTTATTATTTACAGTTAAAAACTATTACAAATGTGTCTTAAATTTAAAACAAAACTATGTTGAGTTGAATATTCATAAAGTATAGGGTTCTAAAAAAAAAAACTTAAGTTAATATTCATTCACTATATATTTACTTTTGTTAACAAGTATATACTATATAGTCAGTATAATACCTATTTCATTAAGTGATATAAATGTTATTATGATCGCTTTAAATAATTAAAAACAATACTTTATTTTTATTTTTCTACAATTATTTTTTATATTAAATAAATAAAACTATATAATATTTTATATTAAAAGTTTGTTTAATTTTATACATTTTCAATTCGATAAAAAAAAATCGTTTTTTTTTTTTTTGTTCAATTCCTTGAAATTATTTATTAATATAATCCTTGAAAATACCTTATGGATTCTTTTATAAGGATAAAAATAACACTTGAAAATTTGTTATATTATTATTCCTGGTTTTTTATAATGTTTTATTTTAATTCCATCACCACCATTACCACCACCAATGAAAAATGTATGATGAAAACCTGTAGAAAACCCTTAACTCACAATAAGAAAATTGTTCCATTCATATGTTCATGTTGTTATTAAAATCTCAACGGTTTTAATTTTATAATATAACATACATACATATATATTCATATATATGATTTATTTACAGGTTATATTAAATATAAAATTAATATACATATACATATATATACATTATTATATGTATCTATATATATATATATATAATATATGTACATTATAAGAAGCTTAAATGGAATTGAAATTTCAATGGTATCTAAGAATCTTATCTATTTTCAATACAAATAAAATTTCACTACAAACATGGTCAAATTAATGGCAACAATCATTAATAATCTTTTGTTTTTAATTCCCTTGGATTTGTATGTGTATTTTATGAATTAATACTAATATAATTATTATTTAATTATATTTTATAATCAGGAAAAAGATTTTTTAAAACTGTGGTTGAAATATCAAATATTGTAGTTTCTTATTTTTCCTATTTAATAAATTTATTTCATTATGTGTTAGAATTATTTTTATATTATTAAATTTTATTATTTAAGTATTTCTTTTTTTAAAGAAAAATAGACTGTATTTTAAAATAATAATAAACTCTTAAATTACACGAGAATGTAATTTAATTCCATATACTAAATAGATCTTTATACCCGTACGATAGGATCGGGTATAATAAAATTACTCCTCCGTTTGTAACACCTCGAAATAAGCGAGCTAGATATACCTTCAAAGGTATGGATCGGATCAGAAAAAAATTCTAAGACTTTTGAGCCATGTCCGTCCGTCCGTCCGTCAGCACGCTAACTCAAAAACTAAGAAAGCTAGAATCTTGAAATTTACACAAAATATTTTGGGAGTAATTTGTAGGTTCCCTATTTTTTTTGGTTGAGTTTGGACCAAGCCTTAGGGTAGCTCTCGAACACCTAACTTTTAGATCTCCACATTTTTTTTGCAATAGAGCTATGAAATTTTAACTACTGATAGATATCACAAAAATATTAATTTTATTTTTAATAACTTTTTTTTGTAGCCCCACCCGTTACGGAGCTACAGCTCCCCAAAGGTTCAAAAAAGCTCTATATTTAAATTGTTATAGCACAAGTTGTATAAGGTATATCTTCATTTTGAAAACGCCAAACGATTACTACTTTCATTAGCTTTAAAAGTATATATACAATAAATATATATTTTTGGCATACGGTGTCTTAATTTACCGTTATGCGAAACTCAAATTTTGCAAAATTCTTTAACCCCTCCATCTTCTAAACGGTTAAAGTTGGAAACTTGAAATTTTGACAGATGTTAGATCTTTGAAAATTAGTATGAGTCATTTCAGAAATTTTTTTTGTATCACCCCCCGTTTAGGAGCTGTAAGGGGTCAAAAACTGAAAATTTCCTATTTTTAAACACCTGTAACTTGAACACCTGTTAAAATTTTTTTGAAGTAATACACAAAAATTAAAGCTCCAACATTATATTTTTATTTCTGTTAACAACTTTTTTTAATAATATAGGGTTACTTTATAATTGACGAAAGTGTTACTTGATTTTTTCAAATTTTCTAACAAATTTCTTTAAAGAATTTTTTCCATTTTGTTTTACTCGATATTTTGAAATTGTTGAGGATATAATGCGTAGTACAAAAAAATGTAATTAAATAAACAACATAACGGTTGCTTGAAGAATTTTTATTTATATGATATTGATATATATACATACTTATATAATATCATGTTTATTTACATATCGTATATGTCACTAGTGAATGAATGATAAGAGTATAGATGTATATTATATAGCGCCGTATTTACATACACATATGTATTTTATTGTACTTATAAGAAATTATTCTGTCAATGGAATATTTAAATATAATATAATATAATATTTAAAATTATATTTACTGTTTTGTACTTAGTAAATTTAATATACATTTACCGCTTAGTATTAAATGGTACTATAGAATATTTGAAAAAGTTTTGGATTGATAATCGTTATGTGGAAGGTTAGAATCTGCTTTTGAAGAATGGTCATATAAACATATAGTTTGAATATATGTACAACCCATAGTTCTAGAAATTATAAAATTCACCCAAATTATTTTAAAATACTAAAATATTAAAAAAATAATATTGTAAGCAGAGTGGCTGTGAACATACTAACGGTTCGTACGGGTATCTAAGAGTTGACAAAGTCAACTGTATTCTTCCTCGTTTTTCTATATCATTTGTATTGTAACTCAAAGTATTTTTATATACTTTATACTGAAAGGGAACTTTCGCGTCATCTATCATTAATATCTTTAAACGGTAAATTAATTGGTAATACTAATCAGTATTCTCTTAGACTATATAAAATATAAATATTTTTAAGCCAGATATACGAGTACGTCACCTAGAAAGATATAATATATTATTTTATTATATTTTGCTTATTAGATAATAGATATATTACAGTTGATTTGTTTTACTCTAGTGTTAATAAAAAGTTCAAGATGTGAAGTAACATTAAATATTATTTTAACAACTTTGATAATTTGCTTTTGTTATGGATTATATAAAATACTCAAATCAAATAATAATTTAAGCTACCATCTAGTTTTATTTTAACCCTATATCTGTCTTTTATCTATTATTTAGTTTTTATAAGTCCCATATCTTGTTCTTTTACCGCAACTTACCAATATAATAATTTTTTATCATATCAATAATCTGGTATCATATCAATATCAATATCATCAAGGTTCTAAATATTAAAATTCGTGATATTCAGGAGGTTACAAGAGAAAATAACAAATTAGGTTTGTTTAAAAAAAATTCCAATTATTTATTATTGAAATTTTATTCTTTCTTTTAAACTAAATCAAAATTCCAAAAAAAGTTTAAATATACATGAATCAAGCGAAAAAAATGAAGTTTTCATATATAATACAACATATATTCCATAATTTACTGTTCCGGTAAAATAGATTGTTAAAAAGGAGCTGTAAATATTATTCACTCTAAAGTGAGTTCTGTATTCTTAATTTATAACAATTAGTTATCATATAATGAGATAATTATACTCAAGTCTATAACCTCATCATGTAGGTTCATTGAGTTTATCTGTGTACTATTTAGTCCCCGTGCAATATTATATGTCCATCTCTGTAATATTTAATTATCAGGTTGGTAAAAAAAAAATCTTGTGTCAACAAAGATAGGCATTTGCTCATGAGAGGCTAAATATGCTTGAATCATATTCCTTTCCAACAACAATTGTGTACCTATAATTTGTTTACAGTTGAAGCCCTATACTTATTTTGATTATTATATAACTTTTTTGTTTAAGTAATATCAGTAATAAGACTTCTTTCCATTCATTCATACAAACAATTTAAGTATTTTATTATTTAATGCCTGTCATCTGAAATAAGAGGATAACGCTACTAAGTAATCATAATAATATGTTTAGATACACCTTTCATGTACATATGCCTATATAATTCATTTTTTTCTACTTAAATATCCCAGTTGAATTATAAAAGAAACAAAAACAGCAAAACCAAAAAACAAACAGGTAAAAATTCAAAACCTAAAAAAAAAATTTTTTTTGCTTCAGATCCTTTTAAATAAAAATTTATTATTTGGATCATTGGTACCCAAAGGTACCATCAACCGACCTAGGATGTACATAAAGCAATTTTTTAAAGTAGATAAATCTATTTTGAAAGAAAATTGGTAACAGTTGAAAGTCATAGTCAATAATAATAACTAATGACTGACTGCCTGACTTGATATTTTAACTATTATTGTTATTATATTTTTTCTTTTTTTTCCCCCTTTTTTTTGGCTGCGATCCAAGTAACAAAAAAAAAAACAAATTCATAACAAGAAATGAATTGATTTGCTGTTTTTTTTTTTTACAAAATTTTTATGTTTTTACTCAAATATCATAATATTATACTTTAATAAAAGTAAAATAGTCAGGTGGTGGTTTTATTTTGTTGTCAAATATTTGCCACAAAGGACATGTAAACAAGTAACAAACAGGCAACAATATTGTTATTTATTTTAAAAGAAAATTTTTAAATTAAATTGAATTTTTTTTTTTTATTTAAATATTTGTAGATCAAAATAATTTAAATTTTAATTGAATTAATATTTAGTTGAAGCTGGTAAAGTAGCTAGAAATATAAAATAAGTAAAGAGCTATAAATAATATTTACTTGCATTAGAAGATCAGTATTCCTTTTTTTTTCATTCGTTTAAGAAGCATAGAATGATCTCATTTATTATTCAATTTCATTTATTATCATCATAGTCACATATTATTCTGAAGTTATTGTTAAGCTTCAATTTCTTTAATTATTATTTTCATTAAGTTGTTGATTTCCATACAATGTTTACTTAAAGTTATAAAATATAAGATTTTCATTCAAAATAAATAAAATAAATTAAAAAAAAAGTGAAAGTTGGAAAATAAATGATAAACTGTTTTGCTTTGTATCTTGTTTTGAATTTGTTTTCCGAAACTCTGTTTGTTGCTAAACTATTGAATATGACCATGACGTAATTTGAATCTGAAATCTTTCGATTTAATAGTCAATAACTTAACTATAATAGCTGGCTTCCTGGGAATACTAATAAAATAATTTGAATTGCGTAAGAATTTTAAATCACTTTGTAATTTAACAAACCAGAGAAATAAACTCCTCCAATAAATCCTCTACTTCTGAAAATTATCTAAAGTTTGTTATTGCCAAAACTTATTTCACATATTTAAACTCCCTCAAAGGCACACTCAATGTGGAATCAATCTTCTCTTCATCACATCTAAATAGCTATCTAAAACAGTTTTATGTGATGCTAACAACATGTTTTTGCTTACCAATTCCCATAAAAGCTCATAATACTCTAACAATTCAGCTCCATGGTCATTTAAAGAATTTCGTTCTCTGAGGAACAAATGTAATTGTACATGGAAAAATATGTGGAAACAAACATTGACCATTATAATACCTTTCTTGATATTTACAATAGATTTGAAATTTTATCTGATTCTCCATATAAAAATTATATTGACACAATCAAATGACAATGTTATTTCAATGCGACGTTTTTTTGATTTTGTTAATAATAAACATAGTACTGATGATTATCCGCCAGCATTAAGAAACAATATTAGATTCATCAAAAATGACATAATATTAGACAATCGCAGATTGTCTTCAATTTTTTTTTCACATTCTTCTTAAAAAATTTCCCCATTCCGGTAAGGTTTTGAGCCAAACTAGTCATGTTTAGATAACCTAGTCCCTCTAACCTAAAAAATAACGGAGTTTCATCAATAATATTAAACTACTGTGTCCAACATTATTTAATTTGTCAATTCAACGTGGTTCCTTCCCTGACCCCTGGAAACTTTAATTTTTTAACCCAATACAAAAGAAAGAGGCTCATTGCGATATATGTAATTATAGACCCATTGCTAAACTGTCAACTATTCCTAAATTAATTAAAAAAATGGTTTGCTCCTAATTTGTTTATTATTGCTAACTATTTATTTCACCAGAACAACATGGTTTTCAAAAATATAGATCCACAGTTACCAATCTGTCTGAATTTGTCTCTGATATTTTAAATACCATGATATTTACAAATTTCAGTAAAGTCTGCGATCTAATTGCCTAGCATAGAGAAATAGAATTTTCAAATCATAAACTTAATTAGTTATCGTCTTATGTGTTATAGAGATCATACCAAGTTCTTTTTAGATCTATCATTGCTTATTTAATGGTCTGTTTAAAGGTCTGAGCTCTTTGATACTAACATCAACTAATTCACATTAAGAGCCAAACCTTACCCGAGCATGATCAATTCTCTTAGTCTGCATGGTTAGTCTGTCAATGTATTTTAAATTGCAAATTTTCACTGCTAAATTCTTTTTGCGGTATTTAAAATGTTTATATTTCATTAGATTAGTTATAGTACATTATTATTAATATCATTAACCTTAATAAAAAAATACTAACAATAATGATAACTATTAAGTACTATATTTTTCTAGCATTTGACATCATTCATTAACCCTTGATTAACGGATGATTTTCAATTGATTGTGATAGTTTACTAATTGGACAACATAACTAATACTTGGATTAAGTAAAAATGTCTGACACAATAACGCCATTAGTCAAATACAAAATTCTACTGAATGATCTTAATTACTCGTATATGAATAAAGGGAAATTATCGTATTTATAACCTTAATAGATCATTGGCCAGTTTTAATTGAGTTTAAATTTATAATCTGTTTTCAAATTTAGCCCTCAGTAAAAACTACACCTTACACCTAGAACTATTTTAATATCAATTGGATATTAATTAATTTACTTCTGATCTATATCAAATTTTAGTAAATAAAATAAAACATTTTTTATAGAGGGGTTAAATAAAATCGAACGAAATAAAATCGATTCGATTTTATTACCAAAAACAATGGAAATAGAGTCGAATTAGCAATTCTACCTTATTTCCAAAAAAAAATTTCAAAAAATAAAATAAAGTATGAAAACATTTAATTATATTTTTTATTACTCGTACATGTACAAACATAACTTCTACAGCCACATATTCCATGAAAGTGGTTCTGAAGTTATAAGCGAACAAACAAACCAAAAAACTTTCTTCTTTATATAAGAGAAGATATGTACAAGCCAGATTAGGATTTGAAAGGATTTCATAGATATTTACCAAAACAAGTTTGGCCCCTTTTCCGGAATTTGTATATAACTCTAATTTTGCTTGATTCGGTGGCATAAGCTTAGATCACTTATTTCATCTGTTATTAAAGAGGAAATTGTTGAAGAATAAGGATAAAACAAAAATTAGTATCTATTTAACGCACTTAAAGATCAATCTTTAGGTTATAAATTTTATAGTTATTATAAGATTCAAAGAGGTCTTTTGATTTTTTGTAATGGCAATATTCGAAAATATGGTAAAAGGCTCGAATGAAAAAAAGTCATAATTTTAAAATTTAGAAAAAAAGACTCCTGCCGAACATCCTATATTAAAACAGAGGTTTTAATTAAAAATTTTGGAAAAAGAGCAATATTGATTTTTAGAATGAATTTAATAAATAACTAATACATCGTTAATATAAATTTCAACATGTGTCTTCTTTAAATAATAAAAATTTTTTTTAAAAACTTTCTTTTTCAACATGAACTAAAAAGTGAAAAATAAAACATACATTTTTCTTATCAAAATCGAGTCCAAATAGAGTTCCATTTTTCAGCTGAAAGATCCTGCTATTTTAGAGCTTAAACTGATATTCATGAAAAGAAAGTTTACAAATACATATTCCGGAAAAGGAGGCAACCCTAATTTTGCAACCAACTATGTTTTTGTTATGTTTTGTGTATTTAATAAAACCCAATATCTAATTCTAAATAATAAAAATTAAACCAGTTTCAATTTGTTATCAATAGAATAAAATTCCTTTAAATGTAACAATTGCATTTACATTACATTTTTGAGTTTGAAAACTAATAGTTGTATTTAGAATGAAAAGAGCACGTGCTTTTTTAATAAAACTCTTAATATTTAATAATAAGAGTTTCGAGTCGACTTTATTTCCTTTTTTACATTTGACTTTATTTTTGGACAAATTTTATTGGAAATAAGATAGAATGGTTGATTCGACTTTATTTTCATTGTTTTTGGTAATAAAGTCGACTCGACTTTATTTCGTTCGACTCTATTTCGCCCCTCGTTTGATATATTATGGTTGATTGGTTGGTTTACGTGGCTGGTCGTGACAACCGTGACAAGACCACAATTAGCGCGTTAGCACCGTTTTGTTACCACTTCCGTGACCACAAGGCTTATGTTTAGGCTATAACGAATTTAATTTCAAATCCATTTCGCGGCATTCAGGAACCTTACCATTTCTGCAGGATGCTTGGTCGCTACATCGCTAAGATCGTTAAATTTATCGCTACCTAGAGCTGCTCTTCTGGCCCTGGCCAGCGCTGGGCATTTACAGGTGAAGTGTATAATGGTTTCTTTCTCCACAATTGCGGCTTGATGTATTGCATGGAATACCTAATCTGGTCGCATGGTCGCCAATTGGCCAGTGTCCCGGGAACACACCTATTGCTCTGGCTATGTCCCGCCGAGATAGCTTCAATAGGTTGTCCGTTAACCATTCCTTTGGTGTCGTACGACGGCCATATTTGCTTGGTCGTACGGCATGAGGATAATTCATTCCACCTTCTTTTCGCTAGGGATAAAAAGTGTAGAAGGATATCTCTTGTAATGCTGTTTAGTGGTGGATCCACCTGTTCTTCCAGTGAAGCATTCAGATTGGACCCCCTCCTTGCTAATTCATCAGCATGTTCATTTGCCGTGATGTTCCTATGTCCCGGAACCCACAGTAATGAAAAATTGTGTTGATAGCTTATATTCTTAAGCTCGTCAGACAATTTTCTGACAAGCTTGGATGTTATCATCGCAGAGTTAAGGGCCCTAAGGGATTGCTGTTTGGCTATCAGTGACAATGGCAATGTTTCCCACCAAAAGAAGTATTACTTCTAAGTATTTGGCATGCTTTCCAGATTCCTAGCATTTCAGCTTGAAATACACTGGATTTATTAGGAAGTCTGAAAACATGTTCTATTTTGAATTTTTCTGAATAGACACCAGCACCGACACCGCAGTCTATTTTTGACCCATCAGTAAAGAGTGTGATGCCTACTTCACCCAACGGGTTTCCTTGTCTCCATTCTCTTCTTGATGGAATCTTTACTTTGAAATTCTTAACAATTTCCAGACTTGAAATAGTGATATATTATAGTACCTATATTTCTAAAACTTGTTCTAGAAGTTTTGTTATAAAATACTTGCCCAATTTAAGTAAAGCTGGAAAAGAAATCTCTTTACCTATCATTCTGTTTTCATATTGCCTTCTACAATTAAAATATATAATTATACATCTAATAATTTTATAATCCAGAAAATAATTTGTAATTAATTTTAATAAAATAATTAATAAAATCAAAAAAAAAAAAAAATTAGAAAAATGATCAAAATTTGTTTTGTTAAAGATTGCAGAAAATATTTTTTTAATTTTGAATACAAAACGATTCCTTTTTATTTTTTGTTTCCAGGTTATCTTCATATATCGAAGTCGGAGGGTAAAGGTTGGTATAGATAATCTTTAACAAAACAAATTATCCTAACACTTTTCCATCTCCTACATATATTCCAATCTATTCCATTTATTTTAAATATTTTTTTTTTTGCAGCTCTCCTATATAGTTAATTTAAACTTTCCTTCTTAATAATTAGGAAAAAAAAAATTTTTTAAATTCTATTGAGTTTTATTTTATACTTACCCTTATTTTAAGTTTTTTATTTTTATTTTTTTTTTTGTACAAGGGATAGTGGAACACATTGAAAGTCGCCCAGAGGTGTTACACGAAATTCTTTCACATAGTATTAGACTTTAACCAAATTAAAACTACTTCTTTTACAAATAAATTTAAGGATACGCCTTTTAATAAAAATGTACAGTTTAGTTTTCGCTATAAGGATATAGATTTGTTAGACTTAGATAGATTTAGAAAACTTTAGAAATTATGGAGGATAAAGGAAAAAATTTACAGGTATATTTTGAAGATGTATACTATAAATAAGGTTGGGGTAACAATAAAGGAACAAAAAAAAAAGTTATGTATGAAGATATTAAGAAAGGTATTTTTTTAACAATCAATAAATATAATTCAAATCTAAGTAATTAAAGTAAAGTTCACACAATAAATAAAGATAATTAATTTTCTTACAATAACTATATTTGATAACTGTACTGCCGATATATGAAAAAAATTTAATTTATGTATAAACAAAATACATTAACAGAAAACAACTCAGTGTTTGATTCAAATAACATGTTTCACCTCTTTTGTATTTATTATATATGTATTTAAGTATATGCGTACGATATGTATGCATGTATTAATATATATATAATATATATTATCTGATTTAAAACAATTCAAGTTTTTAATTTTTAAACAAAAAAATAAAGAGTGGGAACTACCTATAACTATACGTAACAATGAGTATAATACCGTTTTTATAATCAAAATTAATTTTCATTTTGTTGTTAAAGTTAATAACATTTCTCTCTTGAGTTATTTTAAATTTACTTTTCTTATTATACCACTTTTTATTTTATTTTTTTTTTTTTTTGTATAAGTATTGTTTTCTTTTTATTCTTTTTATTATTATTATGATTATGTTCCACAATAATTGTAACGGTACATTAAACTTAATATTACCCATTTTTCGTAAATTGTATAATTTACTTAATTTTGTAGAAATCCACTAACTACCCGCACACAATTGAACGTCTTATATTTTAATTAGAATATTTTTTTTTTTGTTTTTCCTTTTGAAAGCTGCCAATTCTCATTTTAATTCAATTTAATAAAAAAAAAAATTTTTTTTTCTTTTTATTTTTATATCAAAAAAAACTTTGTAAGAAGGAGATAGTGAAGATATAGGAGAAAAAAGAAAAACCACAATGTAACTTCATATTTAGTAAAAATTTGTGATATTTAGTGGATTTTACCTTAAATTTTAAGTTTTGAGGCATGATAATGTGATGTTGTAGAGAGTAAACCACAGAGTAAACCGGTTTATCAAGTGAATATAATTTGAATCTGTAAATTTTGTTAGAAAATAATATTAATAGAAGTTTGAATATAAAATGATTTTTTATTCCAAAAATTTGTATATATGTATATGTTTTTAGAAAACTTTTATAATAATTTTCCATTCATTTGTTTATCATTATTATTATAAATTTTTTTTTTTTATTATATTGCGGTTGTGGTTAGTATTTTTCAAATGGATAAATCTATAGGCTTAAGAAAAAAACGAATCTGTTATCAAACCATATTTAAATAAAATAATATTTAAACCACAATAAAAGAATTATTTTTTTTATTTTTTTATTTGAATAATGTGGCACACTTTTAGATGAATATGTACCTATTTATATTTTTTGTTTTTCGTATGGAAATAAATTAATAAACTTTATTTTATGGTATTTTGGTTTTTTACAATTATTTACAGATTGTTTTCCATTTCCGTATTTTCTTTTTTTTTAAGAAAAAATAGACACTTTTTTTAAAAGTTGAAAAGAAAACTATTCCCTAAAAATTCTTAAAGAAAAAGGATAAATTAAAAAATCTAAAAATGGAAAAAAAAAAAAAAAAAAGGAAAAAAGGGATTCTATCTATTTATTTTTGTTAAATAGTTTAATAAGATACAACAAAGATACACTTTAAATGTATTTTGTGTCCTTGAAAATTAAAATAATAAATAAAAAAAAAATAAGAAGAATAAATTTATAGATATGGAATTTGATACAAAGAAGAAAAAAATATTTTAACATCATTTTTTTTTTGACCTTTTTTACATCTTATGTATACCAGAAAATTTTGTACATTTTTTTTTTTAAATTTTATTATTACATATAAAACAAATATGATATCATAAGATAAATTTATTTAGTTAGGAACACAGAATACTCTCATAACGCTAGTAAAGTTATTATTTACTGAACAATGTACATAATCTTGCTATAATTGAATAATCATTTTTTGACGATATGCCAGGAAAAAATAATGTCCCTAGCGGTCCTATTTACTTATAATTATCCTTTTTATATGTACTTACAGTTTAGCTAAATGTGTGCTAGTTTTAAAAATGAACTTAGAAATTAAAAACGGTTATCTGGTCAAGTTTTTTTTCTTTTTGCTTCTTATTCAATTTTTAGGCTCTGTTAAAACGATTTGCATTATTGTTACATGCTGGAGCAAAAGTAGTAGAATGGGGATAGATAATGGAACGGGTAATGGTTTTGGGAATAAACTGTGATTATTAAAATTATAGTCTGGAATATTATATGTATAGTTTGAGTTTGAGTTGAAATAATCCTATATATATGAATATTATTAAAACTTGTTAAAGAATTTTATTTTTTCCGGTATATCTAATAATACTTCCTACTTCATGATTGTTCCTTTTTTTATATTCCTCTCTGTTTTTCTCTTCCTTTCTAATTTTGTTTTTTGTCTTATAATTTTCTCATGCGCTAAAAATACTTTTTTCATTTATAAACATATATTATATTATATTTATGTATTTTTTATATATATATATATATATAAATATAAATATATACTAACTATCATCAAGGATATTTCTTAGATTATGTAAAACATAAAATTTTTGAAAATATCAACGGCACAATGAAACGGCAAAGTTGTTAAAAACGAGAAGCACGTGCTAATCTGAATGGCGCCATCAATTTTTAGTATTTTTTTCGATATGATTTTTTAACTATTACATATTATTATCATATGTGGAATAATAGTAGAGATACATATATCATTGCTTCAACTTTTTTTAGTCCAATTTTTTCATCGTTAATAAGAGTTTCTCTTATAAAATCCAAATATAACCGAACAACTGAAAATAAAATAAATTAAGAGCTTTTAAATATGACATGGCAGATAAAATAGATCAATTTTATGTTAAGAATAGAAAACAAATTTTTATTTTTTATATGTTGTAGAGATATTATTTACTTCTTTAATTAGAAGTTAAACAAATACAAGAAAAGAAGAATAAACAAAAGCAAAAAACAAAAGCAAAAAACAAAAATATAAAATTAGAAATGGAAAGGAATAAATTATTTAGAAATACATCCTTTTTGTATTTTTAGGAATGCGTAAAAAGAAATCAATAAATTTGACAGATGTCCGGCAATTAAAAGAAAAAAAAATATTCTAAAAGACGTATTTATTAATAATTTTATATTATAATATGCTGAATTTTATTAATAAATTATAAAAAGTTAGGCAAAAAAGATGTCGACTATATATCATAATTAAATTTTCATTTTTGAAACATTTTCCATAGACAAAATGTTAACGAATGCATCCAGATAATATTTTTATTTTTAGATATTTTTAATTTTTTTCATCTACTCGTTTTTTTTTTTTTGTTAATTCAATTTTAAATTTTTACAAAACAATCTGAAACCGTTTATTATCCCTTCCCTTAATTTTTGTTATACAGCATAATTCAATATTAAACTGTTTTGCCTAAAACTATTAAATTCTCTATTTTGTGGTGGTGTATGTTAGACAGCTAGAATTGTTTCTTTCTAAAAAGCAAAATTGGTTATTAACTTAAAAAGTTTTTTTTTTAATTATTTTTCTAATCGAAAAAAAAAACATAAGATATTAATAATAAATCATTTCGCTAATATAGTAATACTTTGAATTTTTGATAACGGTTGGATTCATAAATAATAGTGCAAGGTAATTCTTTTTTTTAACAACTAACTAAAAATACTCAAAAAAAAACAACACATGAGAACAGGTAAACTGGAATCTGAATCTCAATATTTGCCTTATTCCATCTTCACAAAAGTTTAATAAAAGGTTTGAAAGACGTTATATTTAAAAAGTCCTTTATATTTTAATGCTAGGTTTTTTTTTTTTTTGTTATCCTGAAGGATAATAATTTGTTTAATTTGTTTTTTGTACAGAAAAATAAAAAAAAATAAAAAAACAATAAGAAAATTAAATAAAAAAAAAAATTTTAAAAACATGAAAATGTTATGAAAAAATTTTAGAAAGAGAAAGACAATAAGATAGTTAAATCTAAGAGAATGTTAAAAAACATTCTTGGATAAAAAGAGGAAGAGAAAAAAGACAATAAGAGAAAAAAGAACTATAATTGCACAGCTATTAACGCGTGATTAACATTTTTATGAGTAAAGTACAAATAAAGTTTATCTTATCATTTCTTTTTTATTTTCTTGTTTTCTTTTCTTCTTAAAAAATATCATTAAAATAAAAAAGTAGGTATGTATTTTTTTTTTTAATGCAGGAAATATTTTTTTGTTTTATTTTAGTAAAATGCAAGTTCATAAAAATTACTACACGAATTAAAAAAATTATATTACGTTTAGAATCATGAATATCTTATTCTATTAAGTAAAATAATACCTGACCTTTTGTATTCATTCTATGATTTTGATACAAGCTCATTTTTGAAGGATGCTGTCACATTCATACTGAATACTTAGTTTTTGATGAATACGCTATTTTTTGCTACAATCACTATACCGATATTCAGTTAGCTCTTTTTGGCTCTTAAACGAATTTCATAAAAGCTAAGAAAATAGTTTAGATATTTGATCATAAAAGTCTATAAACTTGTTGTATTTTTTCTTTAATTCTAGTATTAATTTAATCGCTAAGAAAAGTTACGAAATAAGAATAGCCTGTTATTATGAAACATTATGAAAATGACACTATATGTTCCAAAAATAAATGATTCTTTTACGATTTGCAATATTACAGTTTATTTTATTAAATTCGATTGTAACTTTTAGTGAATAGGAATTACTCTAATTATTTTTGTATATATATATATAATATTTTGGAAATGTTTCTTTCTTCTATGTAACTTTTACTTTTATTTTATTTTTTCTTGTTGACAATTTTTCCTTGCAGGTATAATTTTAGATATTTTAATGAATTACTTCAATTATATAATATAAAACACTCATACAAAGACAAAATAACTAGTAAGAAAAAAGAATAAAATGAAGAAAAGTTTTTCTGTTCTTTAGATATGATAATCCAATATGGTTGGAGGTGGTGAAGCTATTTGGTATTAGTCTGAGTCCTTGAAATGTTCATTCTTACTTTTATTTTATTCTAATTTGTTTTTTTTTTTTCACAATTTTTAAAACTAAACTTTCAAGGTTCACTTGTTTTTACTTTTACTTTAATAAAAACAAATAAAAAAAATTTTAAATTTTTGAAATAATGATTAAAAAAAAGTGTGGTCGTTTTTTTTTTTTGTAAATTAATTAACTGATAAAAATAATGTTTTCGTCTTTTATATATTTTTTTTTTAATTTTAGCTATTATGTACTTTAGTAAAGAATTTGATGTGCCTAAAGTTTTATGTACATGTGCACATATTTTGTATATTTATATTTTTAAAACAAGAGAAACAGTTATCAGATAATTATATACATATGAACCGCACAAAAAAGTACATATTTGTATACATATATTTTTTATTAATTGTATTATACAAATGACACGTGTTATTTTTTTGTAATTTTTTCTTTGTTTTATATTTTTTACCTGATTTTCTTGTTTTACCTTCTCTTTTTGTTTAATTTTTTTTTTTTTTTTTTAACTTATTCGTGATTTGAATTTTTTGTATATAGTTATTGTACAGTTAAAACTGTTATTTTTGTTTTTTATCGTATTCCCAAAATCTCAACATGCTCTATGTGAAAAGTTTTACAATGTTGTCGTTTTAAGCATGAAAAAATAGAGAATATTTGTACAAAAAAATACGGTTTTAGATTATGATGAAGGATGAAGAAAGAATTGGAAAGAATATTATAATTGAAAAATAAGTTCTGATATTAAGTAAAATAGGTTACAAGACATCTATATTTTTTTTTAGAAAATTTCAAAAAGTGTTATACTATATATTTTTTATAAACGTGCTACGATTTTTTAATACATATATATGCTAAGGATTTTTACGATAAACTTTGCGGATTACAGTTTTAGTTATGCAAATGAATACAATGACTTATTTTTGAAAATATTTAATACATAATACATTTTTACGTACAAAACCTTATATTGTGTAATTTGAAAAAAGTATTACTAGATAATTTGAGAGAAAAAGAAAAGGGACAAAAAAGAGAAACTAGAATAAAAAAATTATATTTTTTTTCTTTTAAATCATGTCCAGGAAAGTAATTTTCATAGTTTTAAGTGTTCTGTAATGAAATTAAATTATAGAAGTCAATGAGTAAAAGAGGGAAGAAAGAAATTTTTTTTTTGAAAATAAAAAAAGAAAATGTTATAACGGATCTTAGAGGCCAGCCGAGACAGTCACAGTACTACCAAGATAGTGCACAAATCCATGAACATTTTTGACAATACTATTACATTTTTTCAACTATATTATCCACTGTCTTGACATTTTTCTAGCTAGTAGTAATTGAGATAGTTATCTGACATTTCGAACAATTAAAAATGGCGCCAAATGGAAAAAGTGTTCTCAACATTCATATCAAACAAATTTTTTGCGGTTCTGTTTTATTTTTATTTTTAATTTGATATTTTGTTTGTGTCTATTTTAAACATGAAATATTTTGAAAAAATATAAAATAAATTTGAAAAATTTTGATAAAATATAAAATAAACCATTTAACTTATTTATAACAAATTAAATGATAGTAAAAATGAATGATATTGATAGTAAAAATGCCACATTCGTCACACAGACAGTAGTAATACTGTCTCGTTTGGCTGTCGGATTACAGATTATAATCTTTACTAGATATTGTCAAATTATTATGCTAAATTTCTCCTCAATTTCATATTAAACAATTTTTTTAATGCTTTAGACTATAAAGTATTACTTTTAATTAATTTTGAATTGATACCTTTAGTAAATAGTACTTAAAGAGTATCAGATTACCTTTGTTAACAAATAATTTAAACTTTTCTACGAGATACGAGATTAATTATAAAGGATATTATTCTAGCTTGACTGAATTTCCATATCTTATTAAACACTTTCCGCTGAAATAATTTTTATCAATAATTTTTATAATTTTTAAAGTTTAAATTCTAATACTTAAATAAAAATTGAATCTCAGTTAAAGAGCTTTACTAGAGGCTTAAGAATAGAGTCATGTTGGAATTTCTCTCAAAATTACATTTGTTTTAAAGATATTTTATGAGAAATTGGTGATTATTTTTCGATTTACAAACATTTTCTTCTCTATGTCGCTATTATTCTTAATCTGAAACTAATTTCTTTAAAAAAACATCCTTACATCCCCATATGTGGTTTTTTACGAATCTAATTTGCAACTACAGTATTCCCTTTTTTTACGTTATCTGTTTACATAGTTTTGTAAACAGATAACGTATTTTTTTTGAATTTTTCGTTCATAAATAAAAAATATTTAAATTGGTAAAAAGAAAAACAGAGCACTTATTTAAATATATAGGATTTCACTAATGGTTTTGAAATAACGAAATAATAAAGCTTGAAAAGACTTGAAAAAAATTAGTATTTGAGATGGGTATAGGACAGCTAGCCGAATACATATTACAAATAAAAATTTTCACAAAATACATGTTTAACAAAATCACTTAAAGATTTTTAACAAAAGCATTAAAAGTAAATCTCTTATAACTTTTTTTTGAATATTAATATAAAGCCTGATGCAATAAACCAAATTGAAAGTTTCTAAAAATTGGAAGATTTATAAATAGTGTTATATAATTTGATAACAGGCTCGCTCTAATTTGATTTGGATGGGAGTAATTTACGCAATGCTAAATAAAATCGTCGATGCACTATTAAAGTTTCTGAAAAATTTTCATAAAAATTAGGTTTTGTGGTTTTTTGGATTCCCCAAAAATTCTTAAAATTTAAATTCATTAAATCCAATAAGAATTTTGAAATTAAGCGAATTTGCAATTAAACGAGGAAGAATACAGTTGACTTTGTCAACTCTTAGATACCCGTACGAACCGTTAGTATGTTCACAGCCTGTCACTTTGCTTACAATATTATTTTATTAATATTTTAGTATTTTAAAATAATTTGGGTGAATTTTATAATTTCTAGTACTATGGGTTGTACATATATTCAAACTATATGTTTATATGTACATTCTTCAAAAGCAGATTCTAACCTTCCACATAACGATTATCAATCCAAAACTTTTTCAAATATTCTATAGTACCATTTAATACCAAGCGGTAAATGTATATTAAATTTACTAAGTACAAAACAGTAAATATAATTTTAAATATTATATTATATTATATTTAAATATTCCATTGACAGAATAATTTCTTATAAGTACAATAAAATACATATATGTATGTAAATACGGCGCTATATAATATACATATATACTCTTATCATTCATTCACTAGTGACATATACGATATGTAAATAAACATGATATTATATAAGTATGTATATCAATATCATATAAATAAAAATTCTTCAAGCAACCGTTATGTTGTTTATTTATTTACATTTTTTTGTACTACGCTACAATTTAAAATTATCGAGTAAAACAAATGCAAAAAATTTGATGAAGAAATTTGTTAGAAAATTTGAAAAAATCAAGTAACACTTTCGTCAATTATAAAGTAACCCTATATTATTAAAAAAAGTTATTAACAGAAATAAGAGTATAATGTTGAAGCTTTAATTTTTGTGTATTACTTCAAAAAAAATTTAACAGGTGTTCAAGTTACAGGTGTTTAAAAATAGGAAATTTTCAGTTTTTGACCCCTTACAGCTCCTAAAAGGGGGGGTGATACAAAAAAAATTTCTGAAATGACTCATACTTATTTTCAAAGATCTAACTTCTGTCAAAATTTCAAGTTTCCAACTTAAACCGTTTAGAAGATAGAAGGGTTAAAGGATTTTGCAAAATTTGAGTTTCGCATAACGGTGAATTAAGACACCGTATGCCACAAATATATATTTATTGTATATATACTTTTAAAGCTAATAAAAGTAATAATCGTTTGGCGTTTTCATAATGAAAATATACCTTATACAACTTGTGCTATAACAATTTAAATATAGAGCTTTTTTGAACCTTTGGGGAGCTGTAGCTACGTAATGGGTGGGGCTACAAAAAAAAGTTATAAAAAATAAAATTAATATTTTGGTGAGATCTATCAGCTGTTAAAATTTCATAGCTCTATTTCAAAAAAAATGTAGGGACCTAAAAGTTAGGTGTTCGAGAGCTACCCTAAGGCTTGGTCCAAACTCAACCAAAAAAAATAGGGAACCTAGAGTTAGCGTGCTGACGGACGGACGGACGGGCATGGCTCAAAAGTCTTAGAATTTTTTTCTGATCCGATCCATACCTTTGAAGGTATATCTAGCTCGTTTATTTCGAGGTGTTACAAACGGAGGAGTAATTTTATTATACCCGATCCTATCGTACGGGTATAAAAATGGATGGCAGATTATTAAATAAAACTTTATGGCGACACTCAGTTTGATAATTTTGTTTCTTTAATAAGATAATGATTAATTTAAAAAAAAAACGAGGAAGAATACAGTTGACTTTGTCAACTCTTAGATACCCGTACGAACCGTTAGTATGTTCACAGTCACTCTGCCTACAATATTATTTTTTTAATATTTTAGTATTTTAAAATAATTTGGGTGAATTTTATAATTTCTAGAACTTATGGGTTGTACATGTATTCAAACTATATGTTTATATGTACATTCTTCTAAAGCAGATTCTAACCTTCCACATAACGATTATCAATCCAAAACTTTTTCAAATATTCTATAGTAACATTTAATACTAAGCGGTAAATGTATATTAAATTTACTTAGTACAAAATAGTAAATATAATTTTAAATATTATATTATATTATATTTAAATATTCCATTGACAGAATAATTTCTTATAAGTACAATAAAATACATATATGTATGTAAATACGGCGCTATATAATATACATATATACTCTTATCATTCATTCACTAGTGACATATACGATATGTAAATAAACATGATATTATATAAGTATGTATATATATCAATATCATATAAATAATAATAAAAATTCTTCAAGCAACCGTTATGTTGTTTATTTATTTACATTTTTATGTACTACGCATTATATCCTCAACAATTTCAAATTATCGAGTAAAACAAAATGGAAAAAATTCGTTTTAAAGAAATTTGTTCGAAAATTTGAAAAAATCAACTAACACTTTCGTCAATTATAAAGTAACCCTATATTATTAAAAAAAGTTGTTAACAGAAATAAGAGTATAATGTTAAAGCTTCAATTTTTGTGTATTACTTCAAAAAAATTTTAACAGGTGTTCAAGTTACAGGTGTTTAAAAATAGAAAATTTTCAGTTTTTGACGCCTTACAGCTCCTAAACGGGGGGTGATACAAAAAAAATTTCTGAAATGACTCATACTTATTTTCAAAGATCTAACTTCTGTCAAAATTTCAATTTTCCAACTTTAACCGTTTAGAAGATGGAAGGGTTAAAGAATTTTGCAAAATTTGAGTTTCGCATAACGGTAAATTAAGACACCGTATACCAAAAATATATATTTATTGTATATATACTTTTAAAGCTAATGAAAATAGTAATCGTTTGGCTTTTTCAAAATGAAGATATACCTTACACAACTTGTGCTATAACAATTTAAATATAGAGCTTTTTTGAATTTTTGGGGAGCTGTAGCTCCGTAACGGGTGGGGCTACAAAAAAAAGTTATTAAAAATAAAATTAATATTTTTGTGAGATCTATCAGTAGTTAAAATTTCATAGCTCTATTGCAGAAAAAATGTGGGGATCTAAAAGTTAGGTGTTCGAGAGCTACCCTAAGGCTTGGTCCAAACTCAACCAAAAAAAATAGGGAACCTACAAATTACTCCCAAAATATTTTGTGTAAATTTCAAGATTCTAGCTTTCTTAGTTTTTGAGTTAGCGTGCTGACGGACGGACGGACGGACGGACATGGCTCAAAAGTCTTAGAATTTTTTTCTGATCCGATCCATACCTTTGAAGGTATATCTAGCTCGCTTATTTCGAGGTGTTACAAACGGAGGAGTAATTTTATTATACCCGATCCTATCGTACGAGTATAAACATTAAGAATTCAGACCTATTTTTATATTATAAACAAACCTTTCTCTGTAATTCGTCTCTATACACACCCCAACGAATCACATAATATAAGATTAATTTAATTAAGTTCACCCAAAAATCTATGTTACATATTCGTGACTATAATATTTTTACTTATTTATACAACTAATAAAAAGAAATATATATATATATATATATATATATATATATATATATATATATTATAATGTTGATAATTTGTGTCATCCTTTTTTCTGTATTAACATCCAAATCCCTTATATTTTTTGGTTTTTTACATATTTGTCCTTACAATGTTTTCTCAAAGTTACAATTTTATCCTTACTATTACATTACAATAAATATATGATAAGAAGAAATTCAAATTTATTTTCAATAAATTTTATTGAGGACTTTATCCATTTCTTAAATTTTGAAATTTTATTTCATCTTTGTAAGACAGAACAGAGACAAGAACTTTAATCTAAAAATGTAAAAAAAAAAAAAAAGTATAAAAGATAAAAAATCAATCAATGTCATTATTAGATATTGAAAACAAAAAATGAACCAATTTTTTAAATTTTATATAGTAAATCATAGAATGAGTAAAAATTAAAATTAAAACATGATAAATTTAGATTACATTATCATAATCATGTCTTCTTATTCCTTTTTTCTTTATTTATTTTTATGTAAAATTTCTAATATAAATTCTAAAGAAACCACAAAAAATATTTAAGTTAAAAGACTAAAATAAATATAAATTAACAAAAAAAAAAAACATTGCTTAAAATTAAATCAAAAATCATCCTTACCTTAATTTAATTTATTTGGAAGGACATTTTATAATCACATGAACAAAAAAAAAAATAATTTTAATACTTCGAGTATAAATTAAAATCTTTTTACTTTAAAAAATAAATAGAAAATATACGCTCGTGTCATAAAAAGGGCATAAAGAAAATTTTAAATTAAAATAATCGTAGATTTTTTGTAATAAAAAATTTATTACATATCGAAAACTTTAAATAATAAAATCCGATTTATCAGCTAATTGTCTTTAACAAATTCTAAAAAAAAAAATCTAAACAAAATTTTCCATAAACTTTTTTTTTGATCAGAAATTTAAGATTTCTAAAAGAAAAAAAATTTTTTTAAGAATTTAACCCAACCCAAACTTAAATATTACGCATAACTTTAAAAAAAGAAAACGTTCTTCGTAGCTTTTTGTAAAATTTATTAATTATTTGTTTTAAACATCTTGTTTTCTTATTTGTCATAAAGAGGCATTGTAACTCCTATTTTCAAAAAATAATGATCAAATTACAAACTTATTTCCATTCTTAGTGCGTTTTCTAAAATTTTTCACATCATAATAAAAGAATATCTTACATATTTCTTTATAAATAATAATATTGTATATGAGGTGCAATATGTATATTAGAATCCACGTAATTTGTGGTTCAGTTATGGGTGTTTTCTTAGATTTGCAGATAGCTTTCGATATATTGTAAATTCCATAACACATAAATTTTACATCAGATGATCAGTTAAAGTTTTTCGAGTCATATCTATACACAATCGAAAGCAAGCAGTTCCAATAGAAAATTTTTGTAATTCTCTTGTCTTAAATGTTAAAATAAAAGGAATTTCACAATGAGTTTAAAAATAACTAACTATTCTTATAACTATCTTATAACTGGCTTACATTCTTTTTCACTAAAAAAACCAAAAATACAAAGATTATGATTTTTAAAAACTAGAAAATGTGTATTTCTTTTTTCTATATAAATGGTATGGTAAATTATCTACTGCCATTCATTGGCATAGTGACAACTTTTAACTATTTTAGCCCAGTGTTTGATAGCAAAAAAAAAATAGAAATAGAAAACTCATCTTGAGCATATAATAAAAAAGTTTTCTCCATATGTGTTCATATGATATAAATTTTTTTTTGTTAATATATTTTTTCAAACATAGTCTATATCTGCGTAACAAAAAGTAATCAAAATAATACCCAGTTATATTTTGTGCAAGCCTAGATGTTAGATCTTCACAGAAGTCAAACTTTTATTTATAGTTGTTTAAAACGAATAATCATAAAAAAAATTGACTGCCTCAAATAACGTATGAAAATTAATAAGGAAAAAGTATTTATCAGACTATCTGCACGTCTTCTGCATATACAGTTTTTGCAAAGGTTATTTTAAGCAATGAGAAACTTTTTGTACATGATGCTTAACGCATAATGTTTTCAATAGATTTTCATTTGTCCTGGTGCTTGATCGTTATCAATGACAACAAGTCACAGCGTCATTTTGTTCTCGTCAAAGTTAATTTTTTTTTCATGCTTGCAGTATTAATTGAAGTATTTTAAACACCTAAAACAAAATTAATTAATTTTTCTGTGTACTCTCTAGTCTCTGTACTTTAAATTTTAAAAAATTTATTTTATTAATATTAATATTCAAATAACACTAAAATTAAAAATTAAAAAAAAAAAAAAAATTTGTTTTACATTCCCTATACCTTTAAAAATACAACATGTACATTATGTAAATTTTTATTATATTACGAATTTAATAATTTATTGTTTTATTTGTTTTTTCAATATATTTTAGAGACTCCACTATGGCTTCTATTACAAATAGCTCCAATAAGAAACGAAAGAGATTTAGTTGTTTTATTTTTATTAACATTTCGAGATATAACAGCATTAAAACAACCAATAGACAGCGAGGATACAAAAGGAGGTAAATATTAGTATTTTCAATATTATATCATAAATTTTATTTCAATGGAAAAATTTAAATTCAGTTCAATAAATATCAATGTTTCATAATTTTAATTCAATTGTATTTTTTATTTGCATTATTTAAAAAAAAAAAAAAACATAAACCTTTCCTTAGATTTTTGCATTGCTTATTTACTTTAAAATTGGCCAATTCTGTGAACACATTTTAATTTGATTTATAATTTCAATTTATAAAAAAAAAGTCATAATTTGTCACAATATTACCTATTTATAGTATATTAATTTTAGTTTCAGAATTAAAATAACATTTACTTTTAGAAACCCCACCTCCCCCCACACCACCACCCATCAAAAACAAAAAAAAGTTTAGATTTAGAACCTATCCACATAATATTCATTTTTTATAAGACAAAACCATCAGAATAAACATGAAAAAAAGAAAGCATATTATTTTAACTTTTTGCACTTTAACTGTTCCTTATAGGATCACCGAACTGAAAGTTTCCCTCTCAGACACACTTGATATTATTATATAAAATTCTTAGAACTATGAGTAATATTTAAAAGTTTAATAGTTTTAAATTCGATTTAAACACATTTATAAAAATTTAATAAAAAATTAATTTAAAGTTAATAAAAAATTTTTTTAATCCAAGCAAAATATCAAGTGCGAAAAGTTAAATTTTTACTTGAACACCTCACACATTTTTTGTTTATTAAAATTTTTTAATTAACTTTTTAATACTTGCTGTTGCTATATATAAACTTCCAATCCTAATTTTTAGCATTTTATAGAAATCGTTTTGAAAACAAATCCATTTTCATTCAACATTACTTTATTTTTATTTATTGTTTCAAGGTTTTCTTTTTCTTCTTAAAGCATCACTTATTTTTAATTTTTTTCCCAGCTATTTACACTTTTACATTCAAAATTAATTAAATTTTAATCAAATATTTTCAGACTATATAATATAATATTTATATACATATATAATCTTATAATCTTTTAAAACCAAAGGAATCTAAAAATATATTAACATTTCTACTTATTTAAATTAAATTTTTGTTTTTTTAATTATGACTCCTTTTCGAAAAAAAGAAAAACTGCCTGTTGCTTATTTACGTCCCTTTGTTTTTCAATTAGTTAAAATTACTAAAAAACTATTTTAAATTAATTTTTTACAATAAACACAAAAACAAAACTTTTCCTAATATTACAAAAAATAATTTTATGGTTTTATATTTTTAAAATTATGTCCAGCATATTACGAAAAAAAAAAAAAAAAGTCTTCCAGGATTTCTCTAAGAGCCGCTCTAATTTTTATGTGTTTATCTTAACAAATTTTCTTAGACTTTCTTTTGTCTATTTTTTGTTTTTTTTTTTTTTTTTTTTTGATTTTATTTATATTTTTTTCTGCTTTTTGTATGTGTTGTCTGTCATTACAAATTTGATATTTACAATTTCAGTTTTAGGTTTATCAAAATTTGCAAAATTAGCACGATCAGTAACAAGAAGTCGACAATTCAGCGCACATTTACCAACATTAAAAGATCCAACAAAACAATCAAATTTGGGTCATGTAAGTACAATAATAGTTTTGGTGATATTTGAATTGAATATTTTAAATTTATACATATTAATAATTTTTTTATTTCAATATTATAGATGATGTCACTGAGCGCTGATATTATGCCACAATATCGTCAGGAAGCTCCCAAAACACCACCACATATATTATTACATTATTGTGCATTTAAAGCAATTTGGGATTGGGTGATATTGTGTTTAACATTTTATACAGCTATTATGGTAAATTTTTAAACCTTTTTTTTTTTTAAAAAAAAAAAAGCTAATAAAATAAATAAATTTGAAAAAAAAAAAAAACATTTACATATTGTATAGGTGCCATATAATGTAGCCTTTAAAAATAAAACCTCAGAAGATGTTTCATTGTTGGTAGTTGATTCAATTGTAGATGTTATATTCTTCATAGATATTGGTAAGTTTATTTTATTCTTTATTCTCTTTCTATTTATTTTTTGTTTCCAAATTCATTCAAAAATAAAACATTGACATAAGTCAAATCTTTTAAAGTTTATTTATTATTACAGATTATTTAGATTTCTTTTAAAAAAATTTTACTTAGCCACTAATTTTTAGTGATACTATTAATGAAAAAATTTCTTTTATCCTTTATTTCTTTATCCTCTGGATTACGATAAATTGAATTACTCAACTAATAATTTGGTGAAAATCCTTTCAACAAGGAACTACATAAACTGCTTGAAAAGGATTTAGTTTTTACTATAACTATTAATAATTAAAAAATTCCCTTAAAATTAATTTAGTTGTGATCCTACAGAAAACTTTCAAATGTTTCTACAAGCAAATTATAATTTTTTTTTAAAGTATAGTTATCACAATTTTTCATCTGTAAAGTATGACGTTTGATTTAAAAAGAAGAAAATTTCTGGTGCAGATTTTCTTAAATATTTAACCTTAACAATTTGTCGAAGTCTTCCGATGGTTAATAAGCTGCCAATAGTTTAATTAGAAGGTAAACTGATTCAGGGTATCATCAACGAGCATCTGCATCTCTTTTCTATCTACCTATTATACTGAAGGTATATTATGATGTTCGTGTGATGATTACGTGTTCTTGAATAGAAAAGGAACATTATTTGATATATTTTCTAATATTAATATTTCCCTTTTCCGGATTAGTTTTATATTGAATTAATTGTCTCACCTGATTCTATATTAGCTATACAAAAATTTTATATTATTTTCTTCTCTGTATGAACCCTAGAGTTTAAAGAAGTTATTAAATTTTGTACTATACATCCTGTTAGAAATATTCATTTACATTACATTTATATTTAAAAATGTTTTAAGCTGTTTTTTTTTTCTAAATTTTAGTTTTAAATTTTCATACGACATTCGTTGGACCTGGAGGTGAAGTCGTTAGTGATCCAAAAGTGATACGAATGAATTATTTAAAATCATGGTTTATTATTGATTTATTAAGTTGTTTGCCTTATGATGTATTTAATGCCTTCGATCATGATGAAGATGGTATCGGTTCATTATTTAGTGCACTTAAAGTTGTAAGATTATTACGTTTGGGACGTGTCGTTAGAAAATTAGATCGTTATTTAGAATATGGTGCTGCAATGTTAATATTATTATTATGTTTTTATATGTTAGTCGCACATTGGTTAGCATGTATTTGGTATTCAATTGGTAGAAGTGATGCCGATAATGGAGTAAGTTATTTTTCTTCTTTTGTTTTTGTTATTTATAAGTATTAAATTTATTTTAATAAAAAAATATTATAAATTAATTTATTAATATTTAAAAAATAAAAAAACAGGTTCAATACAGTTGGTTGTGGAAATTAGCTAATGTAACACAAAATCCTTATTCCTATGTGTGGTCAAATGAAACTGGTGTACCAGAATTAGTTAATGGTCCGTCCAGAAAAACAATGTATGTTACAGCATTGTATTTTACAATGACTTGCATGACTTCGGTAAGAAAATTTTTTAATCCAAATAACAAAAAAAATTAATAATTATTTTAAAAATTTCATATAAATGAATAAAAAATTGTAAAAAAAAAAAAAAATTATTTTCTTTACAATTACAGGTCGGATTTGGCAATGTCGCTGCTGAGACGGACAACGAGAAGGTGTTCACCATCTGCATGATGATTATTGCAGGTGCTGTGTTTGACACGTTCCGTTGCCACGTCATTAATTTCTTTCTCAGTATTGCTCTCTTTAAAAAAAAAAGAAAAATAATAGATTTGATTGAATTTGTCATATTAATTTTTAAATACATAAAATTCATTTTTTCGTCATAGTAAGAAAAATACTGCTAGAATATAATAAATGCTACCAATTACTATTTTTATATGTTTAGTAATAATAATTTTGTGAAAGTAAAAAACATATTAAAAACTAAAGAAACTATTTTAAAATTGGTTAAAAAATTAATTTAAATATTATTCGAACTTAAAAAACAAAAAAAAAAACCACAAAAACACAGAATAAATAAACAATTAATCAAATTTAAAATCTTTTCTCCATTAGTAAGTTTTTATAATCATTTACAATTTAATTAAAAATTTTTACGAACAGGAAAAATACAAAAATTTAACGTATAAATTTGGAAAAATTTGCTATATAGGAAAAATTTTAAGTTACGATTTAAAATTAATTTATCTCAGTTAGAAAAACAAAAACATCTATACATGAATCTTCTTTTCAAAAACCTTATATACCCCATACTAATTGAACAATAATTGTTTAGAGGGAGTTTACACCAGTTTATACCTCTCTCTTAAACCAGATGAAAAAGTTGAAAGAACCTGTTGAAGAGGAAACATTTATTGTTAGATACTTTCTAACTTTTTTCGACCAATTTTTTTTCAATATTTTTCTTTGATGTGTTTTTTTTTTTTAAGTTTATTCTCCTGCCACAGAAATAAGAAAACGAAATTACATAGCGTTTCCTTTTCAGGCGTGGCTGTAAATGTCAAAAGGGGGAATTATTCTTACAACGTGTGTGGAATTCGAACCCATACTTCCTCGGTGTTTTACAGTGTATTTCATACACTCTTACCCACTAGCCCACCGATATTCCTTTTATGAGTTCTTCTCTTGAATTGTCTGATTG
The DNA here is from genome assembly GCA_947095535.1 of Poecilobothrus nobilitatus. Classification (NCBI taxonomy): domain Eukaryota; kingdom Metazoa; phylum Arthropoda; class Insecta; order Diptera; family Dolichopodidae; genus Poecilobothrus; species Poecilobothrus nobilitatus. Next base: position 87,587,645 of record OX352773.1, on the reverse strand, counting down.
TTTAGATATTTTTCTTAATACCTAATTTGTTTATACTGTGCTAAATGTGCATATATTCTAATTTTCAGGTTTTCTTTTGTGAGACTTGATTTTCAATATCTTTTTTAAACTAAATGCATTTATTCAATGTAAGAATATCATATTTAAAAAGCTGCCCTCTTACTCTGCAGAACTTCCTGCACGTAAACGAAGCGCTTTGTAGTTTTATTATATTCAAAACAAAGAAGGCACATTGTCTCTTATGACAGGTATGTCTCTTTCATATTTTTTTAACATCCTTCTACTAAAATTTTACCGATTTAACTTTTATTACCCCCTACAGATAGTCTCTCAAGCTATAATATGATTATTAAAACTTTAGAAGAACTAAAAACACATTTTTTAATTCATTTTTTAAATCATAAAAAATTTTATGCATCCTTGTGAAAAACTCATAATTACATTTAGAATGTTTGCTAGTTTCTTTTGTTTTAGTTTTTCTTAATTTGTAACAAAAAATAAAACACTATGGTAACACCATTATTACATTAATTTTTTATTTATTTTAAGTGAAACAAAAACAATATTTTTTTGTTTATTTTTTTTGTTGTCTTCTCAAAATGTGGGAACGTAACGTGTTTTTGTGGAAAATGTGGAAAATAAACAAAATTACAAAAAAACAAAAAAAAAAAAAATGGAATTGTCACTCAATAAATATTTTCTTTATAAAACAAAAATAACACATACATACAAACAATTAAATATTTAATTAAAAAAAAAAAACATAACATAATATTATATATATACAGTCGGACTGTTTTTTTCTTCATGTGAGTGTAATTTTAATTTTGTCATAAGTGTTTATTTTGATGTTTTTGTAATATGATGTTACTAATGTTAAAACCAATTCCATTTCATTTGAAAAAAACAGCTTTGTGTGGTTCAATGTTTTCGTAATAAATGTATATATATATATATACATATACATACCTATATGTTAATATATGTAGGTATATTTTATTTTGATGCTTTGAATAAATTAAAAAAAAATAAATTTATTCAAATTTATACAGGATGGTGTTTATTAAATTGTTAAAAAAAAACTCTTGATAATATTATAATATTAAATATGATGTGCTTATTTACTTTTAAACTCAATTATTATCGTCAAATATATTATGTATGTAACGAGTGTTTTTTTTAGAATAATAGAAATTTAAATTGAAATAAAACACATTTATATTAAGATTGAAGCCAATTTTTTTTTTTTTAATTTAAAGATAATTTTATGACATTTAGGTTTTAAAAATATTTTCCGGCATATATCCACCACGACTAGTTCTGACGAACCGCATTCGATCAGACCAATTTTCAGGCCTTATTTCATGAATAACACGGATTATATTGGCTTCCAAAGCGTCTATTGTTGCTGGTTCATTGGAATAAACCAATGACTTCACATAATTCCAAAGAAAATATTCTAGTGGCGTTATGTCGCATGATCTTGGAAGCCAATTAATTGGACCATTTCTCGAAATAACGTTATCACCAAATTTTTTTTTCACTAAAACAATTGTTGCTGTAAAAGTATCAGATTAGCACCATTTTGTTGGAAGCAAAACACTTCCGGGTCGATACCATTCAAATTTTGAAACAAGAAATTTAAAATATTGATCATCGATCTGTAACGAGCACCATTCACTGTAACATTAGCTCCACCATCGTTTTTAAAGAAATATGGACCGATGATGCCTCCAGCGCGTAAACCACACCATACGATGTATTTTTCAGGATGCAATGAAACCTGCTTAATTGATTGTTCTCTTGAGGATTGTTTTCACTCTATATACGGCAATTTTGCTTTTTTACGTAGCCGTTCAATTAAAAATGAGGTTCATCACTAAACACAATTTTTTGATAAAAAGCTCCATAAGTTTCGCAAATAGAACACTGATTTTGACAATTTGTAAACATTGTTGCAGCGTGAATCTCTCCATGATAACTTGTCAATGCTTACTGAGATCAAATAAAAAAAATTTGGCTTCAAAAGATTAAGAAATTATTTTAATTTAAAATTCTATCATTCTAAAAAAAACACCCGTTATGAATGGTATGAATGTAAATGAAAAATTGAGTAAGTTTGTGTAAGTATTATTTGTGTGTTGAAATGTGTAATAAAAACCATAAAAAATGATTTATATATTTTATTTATATACCCATAAAATATTCTGCTACATTTTACCTTAATAAAACTGTGCATTTATGAATACATTTTTTTAAAGCTGGGAACAATATACTTAAAATGACAATTCGATCGTTTTATTGCACGCTCTCGCAATTGGGTAGTTACTTAATTTTAATCTTAATTTTAACTTACAATTCAAAAATAGACCGATATATATGAAAATATAAAATCCTTTCGAAAACTCGAAAAAAAATGAGCATTTTCCCTAAAAAAAAACAAAAAAACTATGTAGGTTATGAGCAACTACATATTTTACATCTTTACTCTTTATTTATCAAATATAAAAATTTATTTTCACTGCTTTAGAAGTTATGGAGCCCTAACTATTTTTCAACCATAATTTGGTTTTATTTCGATAAATTGGAATCAAATAAGATAGAAAAATTAATATAATAATTACACAGTCTTTCCTTTATAGGTATGGCTGTTAATGTTGTAAGAGTGGATTCGAAACTACACCGAGGTTACGTTATGTTTTAATTTTAATAATTTTGTTTTATAAAATTGTATTATGGAAAATAATTTGTTTTTGATATTGAGCAGCAATGGCCACCCTACAAATGCTATTACATAATATATTTCAATAAAGAAGATAAGGACTTTTAAGAGGATAGAAGTTTACAATAGCATAATAATATTTTAGAATTCTTGCAAAAATCAATTCAATCGTAAATTTAATATTAAAATATCATTATATTGTTTTAGAAATTACATAAAAAAATTAAAAATTTAAACCTGATCCTTTTTTTTTTTAATTAATTTTAATTATTCCTGGAAATTTAGCATTTAAGATTATTAACTTATATACAAAATTAAAAATAAAAAGGCAATTTTACCATTTAGAAAGACATACCGTTTTAGAAGATTACTGGTTAGTAAAACTTACAACTGCCTTAGAAATATAGCATTGGTATAAATTTTAGTTGATGGAATGCGAATATCCTTTTTAAAATTCAATTTATAATTATAAGAAATAATTATAAGAAAAAAATAACACTTACATACATAATCAAACAAAAATTTACAAATTACATCATTTTATATTATAATATTATTATTTTTTTAAATATAAAATATAACTATGTATTAAAAATTTATTTTTAAATTGTAAATGATTTAATCCTATAAATCAACTAAAGCTTACTAAAAAAAAAAAATTTTAGTGACAATACTTTAATTCAGCCATCATTTTAATTAATTGTTTTTAGTTTATAAAATACTTATTTAATATAGTATAGAAAATTAAGTTGAATTAAGTGTTACCACATTGTAGCATTTATAATATTCGCAGTAAAAAAGAGAGCAAGCAGCTATTCATTATTTCGTAATTATAAAATTATAAATTATTGTAAATTATTATATAATAATTTAAATAATTTTGCTAAATTTAAACAAATTAATAATTTAAAATATATTTTTCTTTTAATTATATATACATATTAAATATATACAGCATTATTATATGCTACAATATTTGGTCATGTAACAACTATCATACAGCAAATGACATCGGCCACAGCAAAGTATCACGATATGTTAAATAATGTTAGGGAATTTATGAAACTACATGAAGTTCCGAAAGCGTTAAGTGAACGTGTTATGGACTATGTAGTATCAACATGGGCAATGACAAAAGGATTAGATACTGAAAAGGTTTTGAAATTTTTTTTTGTTTTTTAAACTATAGTTTTAACTATACACCAAAAAAAAAAAATTTTTAAAATGATGATGTCATCCTTAAAATAATATACTGTTCATTGAAAATTGATAATAAACTTAACAATGAATATTAATTACTTTAATAACACTTTTGTTTGCTTCGCTTCAGTTTTGTTTTTTTAAGTCTTCTTAAAATATGAGTAAGACAATGTGAAATAATTTCACAGTCAACAGACCGAAAATATAAAATTACTGAATTCAATAACTGTCGCGTTATAGTCGTTTAAGTCGCTTATTCAATTTCAAAAACGTATTCCTTATGCTTAAGTAACTATAACACTTAAATCGAGATTTTGGTGTATGGTATTAATTATTAATAACTTTTTTAGTATAAATATTATTTCGAAAATTTTATTTTTATTGGATAAAAATAATTTTAAATTTACTTTATTGTTTTATTAATAAAAAAAAAAAAATACTTTAGGTGCTTAATTATTGTCCCAAAGATATGAAGGCAGATATCTGTGTTCATTTAAATCGCAAAGTGTTCAACGAACATCCTGCATTTCGTTTAGCATCAGATGGTTGTTTACGTGCATTAGCAATGCATTTTATGATGTCACATTCAGCACCTGGTGATTTATTATATCATACAGGTGAAAGTATAGATAGCTTATGTTTTATTGTTACTGGCAGTTTAGAAGTAATACAAGATGATGAAGTAGTAGCAATATTAGGTAATATATTTAAAGAAAAAAGATTCCTTTATTCATATTTTAAATTCATTCAATTAAAAAGAAAGGAAAAATGGTTAATGAGTTTTATTTTTATTATGAGTTTTTTATATATTTTTTTTTTTTTGCATTTTTAAATATTAATTTTTATTTTTGATATTTTTTTGTTTGGGTTTGTTTTTATTTTAAGGCAAAGGTGATGTCTTTGGTGATCAATTCTGGAAAGATTCAGCTGTTGGTCAAAGTGCTGCTAATGTTCGTGCATTAACATATTGCGATTTACATGCAATAAAGCGTGATAAACTACTAGAAGTACTGGATTTTTATTCAGCATTTGCTAATAGTTTTGCACGAAATTT